>CAUYUJ010015501.1:5000-42500 GCA_963575745.1 Prorocentrum cordatum
CTCCCTGGCCCAGGACGCGCCGCGCGAAGCGAGAGCATCCCCTCGCGCCCCCACGGGCGACCCAGAGGGGGGGGGTCCCGCGCCGGCGGAGAAGTCCGCGGACGCCCGGCGTGCGTCCGAGTGAGGAGGAGTAGGAGGAGGAGGTGGAGGAGGGGGAGGAGGAGGAGGAGGAGGACGAGGAGGACGAGGAGGAGGAGGGGGGCCACATTCCAAGCTCTTCCGCCCTCCCGAGCCGCCACCGTGCCGCACGGCAAGGTGGCGGGGTGGGGCCGAGGGCCGCTAGATGGAGAACCATTGACCTGGATGCGCGTGCAACAAAAAACTCGAATTCGCCCGCCGCTCTCCTCGTCGCCCCGCCCCCGTGCCCCATCCCTCGCCAAGGCAGGCCCGCCCTCGCCCCAGACATGCACGCGGCGCGCAGCCGCGCCTGCCCGCGCCCGCGCCTCGAGTGGCGGGGCAGGCGGGGCGGCGCCCCCAGCGCCCCTGTACGGAAGGGCGGCAGCCCCGCCGGCGCCACGGGACAGACGGCCCGCCCCCGAGCCCGCTCCGCCGCCGCACGGTCGCAAACCGACGGCGGAGGGCGCCCGAGAGGACCCGAGACTTCCTCCGAGGGCAGCACTGCAGGGCTTGAACCTACAGTCGAGGCGTTGACCTAAGGAACCCTCAATGAGGAACGAGGCCCCTATTTTCCATAAGTTGAACTTCGATTTCGCATCGAAAACCTAAGGAAAATCCAAGGCAAGCTGCGAAACAATTAAGGAACACGGAGCCCCTCCCCAACGAAAAGGGTTCCTTCTTCAGGGCCCCGACTGTAAACGGTGTTTTTCGTTTTCGCTTTCGTCTGCAGCCCGCCTTATGCTGCAAAACGAAGTCGGCACGAAAACGGCCCACGAAGGCGCCGAGCCACCGTTTGGGTCCAGCCCTGCAGCACAGCAGAAGCGGGCCACCGGGACGCGCGAGGCAAAGAGCCAGGGGCCGAGAGGGCACACGGTGGAGCTGCCACCGCGGCGAGCGCTGGCGAGGTGGCCTACGAAACGAGGAGCGGAGCACCCCCAAGAGAGACACCCAGGGAACCGCGAGCCCTTGCCGAACCCAAGCGTTAAGTCGGGCCTGTCCCCCTACAGTGGGATTTTCTAGGGGAACAGATGGAGAAGGCCCCTGAAAAATACCCCAAAATGGCTCAAGAGAGTCAAAAGAGAATAGTCCCCCGACTATTGTTTGGACTACTGCTGAAGGTTCCTCCTGTGGAGGGACGGGCCCGACTCCACCCAAGCGGCTCCTGACTTCGGCACCCAGGCTGCGAGAGACCCGTTGGCGCTGCAGGGCTACCGCGTCGGTTGCGGCGGTGCGCCACGCCCCTCCCTGCTGACTCCTGCCGGCCGCAGCGCTGGCACAACCACAGCGTAGGCGTTGGGTAAGGAGCCCTTAGGTATAAGGAATCCAGGGCAGGGTTGAACCTTTTCAGTTTTCGTGTTGGTTTCGTGTTCCCTCGCTCTTGCCTCGAGTCCGCCTTTTATCGCAAAACGAAGCCGAAACGAAAACGGCCCACGAAATCACCAAAAGCACCGTTTAGGTCCAGCCCTGATCCAGGGCCTGCAAGCCAGTGGAACTCCACTCGTGGATCGCCCATGGATACCACCGCCGCCCGCATTGGATAAGGAAGCCTCCAGGGCCTGGCGCCTCCTGGAACTGTTCTTTAACAAACGCCTCCACCGTAGAAGAGACCCAGACACGTCATGATTTGATTTGATCCATGCGCGGTCCCCGAACGTCCCGACCACTTCCCCAGGACCGGCTCTACATCCCGAGCCGTTTTGTTGACGGTCCAGGGGCTGGGCGAGAGCGGCCACAAACCTCCCGCCGTGATCCTTGTTACGACGCGGGTGTCTGGGGAACGAACTGGCGAGGCCAAGCTCTCATCACCGGCACTGCCGCGCGCTGCAGCGGCGGTGCCGAGGACAGCCCTCCACCTCGGGCTTACGCCAATGTGGACTGGGGATCCGCGGATCTGGCGCGTGGGCGCCACGTCCATGGATCGGGAAGGCACCCCCGGAACATGAGGCCAGCGCCGCCTCATGTGGCGACAGAGCGCGCCGATGTCGCATGGAAACGGGATCCGTCGCTAACCCACGCGACTGAATCCATGTTCGCGCTTCCTCGGCCACCGCCGCGGCACCCGCCACGGCTCCCCCCCCCAGTGGGAGCCCAACCGCTCTGGGGCAGCCCGTGGCTGCGGCGCCCCACCACCGCTCACGCCTAATTGCCCTGCAGGAGGAGCTGCGCTTTCTCGAAGTTGCTCCTGCCCACGAGGGAGGAGAAGGAGCAGGAGGAGGAGCAGGAGGAGGAGGAAGAAGAAGAAGAAGGAGAAAAAGAAAAAGAAGAAGAAGAAGAAGAAGAAATCGAGCTCGGGTGTCCAACAAAATCGGCAATCTTCAGACCTGTCCAAGGGAGCACGTGGACCAAAATGTCCAGGGGAACCCGCTCCTGCGTGGAAGGAGCAGCGCATACTCTAACCTGAAGGGACGAGGAGTGGGGCAGGGCAGGGCGACGGGGGCGCCATGGCTATGGGTGCGATGCGTAGGTCCCGTTCGAGCGGGGACCCCCATCTGACAGCACACACTTTTCGGGCGTCGCGGCCCTGCGCGCGGCGACAGGGCGTAGAAGGTTGGAAAACAGCGGATCTAGGTCCGCCCGAACACTCAGAGACCACTCAGGGCCTCGCAGCTGCAAGGCAGCCATAACCATCTGGGCATGGATGGCTAGGGGGAGTGGTGGGTAGACGAGACCACGGTGAGGTGGAGGGTGACATATATATATATATATATATATATATATATATATATATATATAATATACATATATATATATATATATATATATATATATATTAACCAGGACTGGAAAGCAAGGGAAGCGAGAGAGCAGAGTGGACCGACAACGATGCCAAGGAACGACCTGAAACATCCGGCAACACACACACACACACACACACACACCCGTCAGGCGCCCATGATCCTCGATCCTCGAACCTCGAACCTGCGGGACCCTTCTCCCTGCACCAGGTCGGCTCGAGGTTTACTTGTCCTTCTGAGAAGGCAGGGGGGGGGCTTCTGAGCATGCAGGGGCCTCTCTGCAGAAGGGCGCTAGCCCCGAAAGGGGCCTCCGAGAGGCAAGGCTCCAAGCCGCCAGGTTCTCCTACGAAGGCCCCGGTCTGTCCAGAGGCCCCCCCCCGCCTTCCGAGCATGAAGGGGCCCTGGGACGCACACAAAGAAATACGCACAGATAACAGGACTCACCCTTCTTCCCCATGTGTTCTGGGTGCTTGTCTTCCCCCCCACCTCCCATGTTTCCCCATACTCTCCTGGGAATCGACGATGCATTGTGCCTGTGTGTCTTTTTCCCCTCCTGGAGAAACAGGCGGAGAAATACGCACAGATAATAGGAGTCCCCATATCTTCCCCATGTTTTCTGGGTGGTTGTCTTCCCCCCCACTTCCCATGCTTTCCCCTATTCTCCTGGGAAATCGACGATGCATTGTGCCTGTGTGTGTGTGTCTTTTTCCCCTCCTGGAACAACAGGCGGAGGTCCGCGCCGCGCGCGGGCGGAGGCCCGAGCGGACGGCCGAGGTCGGCAGAGGACCCCCCCACTTCCCATATGTTTTGGGTGCTTGTCTTCCCCCCCACTTCCCATGTTTTCCCAGATCCTCCTGGGGATCGACGATGCATTGTGTCCGTGTGTCTCTGTCTCCCCTCCCGGAAACCACCGGCGCAGGTCCGAGCCGCGCGCGGGCGGAGGTCCGAGAGCGGACGGCCGAGGGGTCGGCCGAGGACCCGCCCCCCCTGCGGGCGCGGAGCGCGCGCGCGCCGGAGCGGCGGGCGCGTGGGAGCCCCTCGCCGACCCGAGGGAGGGCCGCGCGGGCCTCCCAAGGAGTAAGTCGGGCGTGTCCCCGTGCAGGGGGATTTTCGACGAGAAATAAAAAATACTCAAAGAACACTCCAAAAAAATGATCACAAGAAAGCTCAAAAAATAGCCCCCAGACTATTTTTGGACTATGTTTTGGCTATGTCGGGGGTATTTTTCATTTTTCGTCGAAAATCCCCCTGTAGGGGGACACGCCCGACATAACCCAAGGATGATCCCGCCGGCCCTCTTCGGCGGTGGACAGACCTCCCTTTCGTAAACCTCTTGGCGGCGCGCACAGGAAGGTATCGGGAGGGGGGAGGCTTCTTAGAAGCACCCCTGCTTCTCAGAAGGCGCGGGCCTTGTCTGCAAGTGCAAGGCCGGCGCCTTCTAAGAAGCGGCCTCCTTCTAAGAAACCCTCCCCCTCCCCCTACCCCCCTCTGCGCGCCGCCAAACCTCCCCTTAGTGAAAACGGCCTGTGGCCGAAACCGACGGACCTGGACGCCCTCTCGCGAACCGAGAACGGCCAATTCCTTAATCGAGGTGTCAGGGTAGGAGGTCTGTCCACCCCCGACCTCTGGCGGTCCCAGGAGATCGTTCTTTCCTCTCCCAGGAGCCCCTCTTCCCCCTTCGCGGAGGGGTGAACCCCTCCCCCGACCCCCTCCCCTGGACCTGGTCGGGGCGCCCCGCGAGGTGACAGGGGGCCCTTTTTCGCTCCAGATGGCTCCAAGAGGGCCTCCGATGCACCAAGATGGCCTCCAACATAGCTCAAGATAGGGCAACATGGCTCAGGATAGCTAACAACATGCCCCCAATAGGCCCCAAGAAGGCCACAAGACGGTTCCAAGTACTCTCGGAGACCCCTCAGGACCCCCCCCCCAAGAGTCCAAAATCCTACAAGCACCTACGGAAATCAATGATTTGTGCCTTCTCGCCGTTTCGTTTCCGAGAAACAACCGCAACGGCCCAGGAGAGCCGCAGGACGGCCTCAAGGGGGCCCCAACAAGGGCCAAGAGGGTCCCCATCCCCAAAGGCCTCCGGGACGGCCCGGGAGGGCTACGAGTAGTCGAGAGATCGCTCCAAGACGCTCCAGATTGCCTCCCGGCGGTGCTACAGTCCTGCAGGCCCCCCAAGACGCCCCAAGGAAACACCCGGAGACGTCCCAAGAGGCCTTGCAGAAGTAAAGAGCGTTTCATTTTCTGTGGGCGCCCAACGCCATCGAAAGCGCGCGCGCGCTCGCTTGTGCTGCGCTGCGCGCGAAGGGCCCGCGCGCGCGCGAGGGAGGCGACGGCATGTGCCTCGCGGCGCGCGGCCCCGCGCGAAGGGCCCGCGCGCGCCCGCGCGCGCGAGGGGGAAGCGACGTCATGCGCGTTGCTCGTTTGCTCTTCTGCTCGCTTCGCGTCGAACGCCCCGTGCAGGCGCGCCGCAGGGATCGCGTCGGGGCGGATCGCGGCGCGCCTCGGGGTCGCGCGGTGTGCAGGCATTGTTGCTTGCATCTTGCAGGCATGTGCGCTTGCGTCCCGCCGCGGCGGGCGGCGCGCGCGCTTTCGCGTCCGTGGCTGCCCGTCGTGTCGTGGCTGCTTGTCTGGTCGTGTCTTGGCTGCTGTCGTGGCTCGTTGGACGCCGTGTCGTGGCCGCTTGTCGTGGCTGCCTTCCTGGCTGCTCTGCCTCCTGTCCTGGTCGTCTGGCTGGTCGTGTCGCGGCTGTCTGTCGGTCCGTCGTGGGTGTCGCGTCGTGGCTTCTCGCCGTCGTGTCGGGGCGGTCTGGCTTGTCGTTCGCCGCCGCGCGCGCGCGCCGGTCGCCGCTCTCCTCCCCGTGCAGGTTCCTTCCTCGCCCCCTCCTCCGCCAGGCGCAGGTACTCCATCTTCCTCTTCGACAAGATCCCCTCGTCTGTTTTGCTGGCTCGATCGAGGTCAGGACTACCCTTTTCTGGCGTGGGCTGGCCCACGCTCTGGCTCCGCTCTCGCGCGGTCTCTCCGCTGGTGTCCTCGCGTGCTCGCTCGCCCGCGTGGCTTCTCGTCTGGCTTTTCTGGGGCCCACTTGGTTCCTTCGCTGGTGAAGGCCAATGCGGCTTGTCTTATACGGGCGCATATTGTCCGTCGGCCCCACGAGGCCATGCGGGGCCAATACGGCTGTCGCATTTCCAACGCTGGTGCAGGCCAATACGGCTTGCTATCGCACGGGCGCATATTGTCCGTCGGCCCCAAGTGGCCGTGCGGGGCCAATACGGCCCTCGCAGGTGATCTGGCGCAAGCCAATACGGCTTGTCCTCATACGGGCACATACTGTCCGTCGGCCCCACGTGGCCATGCGGGGCCAATACGGCTTTTGCACTCCCAACGCCGCTGCAGGCCAATACGGCTTGCTATCGCACGGGCGCGCATTGCCCGTCGGCCCCACGTGGCCATGCGGGGCCAATACGGCCCTCGCAGGAGCTCCGGCGCAGGCCAATACGGCTTGTCATTATACGGGCGCATATTGTCCGTTGGCCCTACGCGGCCATGCGGGGCCAATGCGGCTTTCGCAGGTGCGCGGGCCCAGTCGGCCCAAGCGATTGGCTGCTCCTGAACCCAATCGGCTTACAACGCCGGCGCAGGCCAATACGGCTTGCTTTCGCACGGGCGCATATTGTCCGTCGGCCCCAAGTGGCCGTGCGGGGTCAATACGGCCCTTGCTAGTGCGCGGGCCCACTCGGCCCCAGCGCTCGGCGGCTCTGGTGCAGGCCAAGACGGCTTGTCATTTTGCGGGCGCATATTGTCCGTCGGCCCAGAGTGGCCACGCGTGGCCAATACGGTCTGCGCCGCAGCGTGGGCGCTCCCTTCGCGTCGTCGCGTCACCTCTCCGTCAGCGTCAAGCGCAGCAACGGCTGAGTCTTGTGCTGTGCGCGCACGCGCAACGCGCCGTTTCGCGATGGCCGAAGGCGCGACGGAGACCCTTCGCGCTTTCCTCGAGCGCGTCGAGGGGGCGGGCGCGCAGGAGGCCGCCTGGTTCGACTCGGTCGCAGCGGCGCTGGCAGCCGAGAGCATCACTGTGCCCCCAGAGCTGGCCGGGGCCAAGTTTGAGGACTTCCGCTTCCAGAATGCCGATCTGGATGGCGGCAAGAAGCGCTGCGTCCGCGCGGCCATCAAGATGGCCCGGCGCGAAAAGGTCGGCGTTCCCGCGCAGCGCGAGCGGCGCGCGCGGGCACGCTCGCGCGCAGGGGGGCACAAAGGACCAGCAGCAGGCGGCCGCGGGATCGGCCAGCGGGGACGCCAGCGCCGCCCTCCTCGCGCTTCTCCAAAAGAAGGACGAGGCTCGCCGACGCGACAGCGCGCGCCCGCCGCCGCGTGACGTCGCGCCCGTCGCATCGCAGGCGCCCGCGGCGGCCCGCGTGGACATTTGCGCCACGCTCAAGACCGCGAGCCTCGAAGGCTTGCCCAGCGACCTCCTGCCCAGGCGACGCGCGGAGCGCCACGGCGGGGCGCGCGCGCCATTTTGCGCGCGACGCTTGCGGCGTAGCTCCGGCCTCGTTGATGAGCTTGCCAGCGAAAGTGGCCAAGCTGCGGAAGCGCGGCATCGAAAAAGGCTTCGTCAACGTGAAGCTAGCCAGGTGGCTGCCGCAGCACCTCGCCGGGGCGCTCCGCGATGCCGACGAAGACGAAGCTAAACTTTCGGAGGACCTGAAAAACTTGGCACAGGCGCGGCGCCTCATAGTCGCGCGCGCTCGCGCCCCGCCGATCGTCTCGCGCGAGGCCACGGGGGCGATGGCGTCGCCCAAGCGCGCAATGATGACGCTCAGCCAGTTTCACCTCGCGTGGAGTCGCTACGCGGTCGGTGCCCACGCCACTGGCCGGCTGAGCTACGCCGCGGCCGCAGCCCATCGCGACGTCTGCATGGAGGTGGGCCCCGGGGCGGCCCGCAACAAGCGGCGGGCGCAGCTCGCGGTCTATTATGACGAGCAGGCCCGCAAGGATTGGGCGGAACGCTCGCGCTCTGGCGGCCCGACTTTCGTGGCCCGCACGCGTTTTCTTGCGAATGTGTTTCCGCGCCGCGCCGGCCCCGTCGGTTGCGCGCAGGCAGATCGCGCGGCGAAGCGCGTGGACATCGCGATCTTGAGTCGCGCAGAGGAGGCCTGCGATGCCGACGAGGCTGCGGCCAAGGCGGCGCCGGCTGAGCCTTCGGCAAAGGGCTGCAACAAGGGCGCCCAGGCCCCCACGTCGCGTCGGCTCACGCGGGGCAACAGCATTCTTTCGCGCAGCGCGATCGCAGGTGGCGACGGGCAAAGCCGCCGCGGGGAAGGGCCACGGCTCCGCGAGCGGTGGCAAGAGCGCGCAATGGTCGGGGAAGCGCTGGAACAGCTGGGGCTCGGCGGGCGATGACCGCGGGCACAGCTGGGGCACAGCGGATCGCGGCGGGGAGGAGAATCGCAGGCCGCGCACGCCCCCGAAGGCTGTCAAGAGGGCCCGCCCCTAGCGCCGCAGCTCCCGGGCGCAAAAGGAGCAGCGGGCGCGCAGAGCACGCAGTCGCGCGCGGGCTCGCGCGGTGTCAAGAGTGACAGCGCGGGAGCCGAATCATAGTCGGCGCGCGGCGCATGCGAATTTAGCCGAACAATAATCGGCGCGATGCCTTCTCAACCTTCGCAACCTTCGCAAAGCAATGCGGCGCGTTGCTTGGCCTGGTGCGCGCCGAAATTGCGCGGGCAATTAAACAGCCAACAGCTCGGCTCGCGCGCTTCATCATATTGCAGCGGCCGCCGCAGACGCGGCTTGTTCCTCGCGCTCGCGCTCAGGTCCGTTGTTCAGCTTTCGCTGCGCTCCGACGCGTTCGAAGCTACTTTGTTCGTCGCGTCTATTTGCAATGCGAGGGCGGCTACCGCCGCCTCCACCAGCGCCGCCGTCGGGGCGTGTTCCTGCGCCGCCAGCTCCCCCAGCACGGCGGCGCCCACGGTCTCGCGGCACGTTCTCGACGAAGGCCCCCGCGCGCATCGCGCGGCCGCGTTGTCGCATGTCGCACTCCGCTGCGCAGGCGGCGACCGACTGGACCGCTCGCGCGTGTCGCCAGGTGGGCGCCGACGACGTGGGGAGGCTACAATTCGTCGACGACGCGTGCCGTGAGCAAGTCGATTTCGAGCCAGCCGTTGACGTCAGAGCAGACGTCTGGGCCGCAGTGGACTGGGTGAATGCGCGCCAACCGGACCAGGTTAATGCCGAACGCGAGCGCTTCATCTGCGACATTGTCGCTGAGGCGCGGGCGCTGCACGCGTCGGGCGACGTGGCCCGCTGGCATGTAGGGGCCGACGCAGGCGTGCGCAAGGTGGCGACTGGCGTCAACGGCCCGTCAGTGGAAGCGCTCGCCGCTCGCACCGATTTCCAGGACGCCGCGTGCATCGAATTCTTTCGCCACGGCGCGCCAGCGGTGGGCCCGCTCCCAGTCTCGGGAAGCGGCGTGCCTGTGCAGCGCCCCGACGCGCAGCCGGTCTCAACCGTGCTAGGGGGCGCCGCTCAAGCCAACCGCGCGTTGCTGGCGCCCCTCAAAGAGGACGCTCATTCCGCGACGCTGCTGCAGCAGTCTGTCAAAGAAGCGCGCATGAGTCGCGTGACCCAGCCTGTCACGGCTGAGCAGGCCGACCTTAGTGCAAACGTATTGTCGCCGCGCTTCGCGGTTGTGCAAACGCGGTCCAATGGCGACACACGCGTTCGGGCTGTTGACGATCTAACTCGCGCGAAAGTAAACGGGCGCACCTCGGCAGGCGAGAAGTTTCGCCCCGAGCCCATCGATGCGCTGCATCGCGTGGCGAGGGGCGTGGCGCAGGGCACGCGCGAACGCATCGTGTTCTACAAAGCCGACATTGACTCGGCCTTCCGTAGGCTGCCCGCCATGCCGATGCATCGCCGGTTCCTGTTCTTCGTTTTCCTCGCGCAGGGCGTGGCCCATGTGGCAGGGCACCTGGCCATGCCCTCCGGCGCCGTCGCGCCCGTGCATGCGTGGGAGAGGGTCGGCGCGCTCATTCCGCACCTTGTGCGTCGCCTACTGTTCATTCCGATGCCGCGTTTCGTCGATGACCTCTTTGGCGCCGAGCGGGCGGCATGCGCCGAGCACGCGCTCGAGTGCATCGCGCGGCTCGTGCGCTGCATCCTCGGCCCTTCTGCAATCGCGGCGGACATGGTCGCCGCGGGCATGCCGCTTGTCGCCCCGGGCCTTCAGGCCCGCGCAGAACGCGGCGGTTTCTCGTGCACCCCCTGGGCCGACAAGGTCAAGAAGTGGCGCGGTCGCATTGGCGACGCGCTCTCCTCGGGCGTTTTGCGGCCAGGGGACGCGGCAAAGCTTGCGGGCGCCCTGATGTGGGCATGCTCGGGCATGTCCCATCGCATAGGGCGCGCGCTAATCCGGCCCTTGTTCGCCCACTCGAAGCAGTGCGGCGCGGTGGCGCCGCAGCAGCTGCGCGTCGCACTCGAATGGTGGGCAGAAGTCTTAGCGCTGGAGCTCTGCGAGACCCGCGCCTGGGCACCAGACCAGCGCGAGGCAGCGCAGCTCTTTGTCAACGCGCGCAGCACGCCGCCCCGCGTCGCGGCTGTGCTCTTCCTCGACGGGCGGGCCTCCTACTCCGATTGGGCCCCCCCCGATTGCGTTCTGCGCCATGCCAAGCAGAGGGGCGATGCGCAGATTATGCCCCTCGAGCTTCTAGCGATCGCGTTTGGCCTTTCCACGTTCAGCGACGCGCTCGCGGGCAGGCGCGCGCGCCTCTGGTCTGACAACGTCGGCGCCGAGGCCGCCGCGCGGAAAGGCGCCTCCAAAGAGTGGGACTATACGTGTCTCATCAAGTCGATGTGGCTGCAGGCGGCGCAATTGCGCGTCTCGCTCCGCGTCGACCGCGCCCCCTCGAAGCTTAACGTTGCCGATTTGCCGTCGCGGGAGCAGCGCTGGCTCCTTCGCGCGATCGGCGCTTCTTTCGTACAGCCGCGTCTTGGCGAGGCATTCTGGAAGCCCGATGCCTGGGCATCTCTTTCGGCTGCGCGGGCGCCGCTGCGCCGCGCGTGAGCGACTGTCGGCCGACAGTTCGGCATGCGCGCCAAAGCCTGTTGCGTCGGCGCGCGCGTCAAAATGCTGTTTTATTCGTTTTCGCGTTGCGTCCGCGCTGGTCGCGCGCAGCGCAGCCGCTCCACGCGCGCTCGGCAGACAGGGCTCGGCGGCAGAAGGATTGCTTGGCGCGCGCCGACCGTCGAAACGGCAATGGCCGGGCACGCCGCCCCCATGCGAGTCTTCCTGGAGAGAGCCGCAGGCCCTGGCTGGCACGACGCGGCGCGGTCCGATGCGATCGCGGCGGCGCTCGCTGCCGAAAGCGCGTCGCGCCCGCCCGCGCCCCTGGGAGCGGACCTCGACGGCGGCCAAAAGCGGCGCACTCGGGAAGCTATCGCACTCGCGACAAGCGTTCAGGATCGCGCATTTCGCGCCGCGAACCAGCCGCATCGCGCCCGCGCGCGCGCAGGAGGTGGAATACCAAGTCCAGAGGCCGGCACCGGCGCGGGCGCAGGCCGCCGGGCGCGTTGCCGTCGAAGCTCTCCTCGAGTCAAGGGTTGCGGAGGCGCAGGGGGCCCGCGCGCCGCAGTGCGGCGGGGGCCCGCGCGCGGAGCTCCGCAATCTTCGCAGGCGGCTCGACAGCGAGGAAGGCCCAGCGTGCATCGCTGAGTGGCTGTCTTCGGCGCGCGCAGCGGCCCTCCTGGGCGCATGCCCGCGCTCCATCGCCTCTTTCAAGAGCGGCGTGGCAGCATGGTTCGCGTTCGCGCGCGAGGCTCTTGCGCTGCGCGGGCGCGAGCTGCCGCCGTCCGCTGACGGGTTGCTCGCGCGGTCGCTGCTGTTTCGCTCCGACCAGACTTTTTCCAATTATGTCTCTCACGTCAAGCTGGCTTGTCAGGTTTGCGGTCTCCCTGTAAACGTTTTTCGTGACACGCTCCTTCGCCGCGCCAAATGCGCGATTCGCAAGCGCGGCGCTTTCCTGCCCAGGGCGCCTCTATTCATCAGGGAGGACGCAGTCTGCGCGCTGCTAATTCTGGCAAAACAGCGGCACGAGTACGCCGTCTTCGCGCAGCTCTTTCTTGTCACGTACGTGTTTCTCTTGCGCCCCCCCTCGGAGGCCCCGGGCATTTCGTTCGACGGCGTAGCCTTTCGTCAGGGCGAAGGGGCCTCACTCATTCTGTGCGACGGCCTCCTGCAGCTCAAATCGGCGCGCCGCAGGAACAAGCAATTCGGGTCCGTGCTCCAGCGGGCGCGCTGGTGCGCACGCTGCACCAGGACGCGCCCGGCCAACGCGATCGGCGCATGGTTCGCGGGCCCGCCCGTGGGCACCCGGCCGTTCGCGGACATTAGCGCGGCAAGCTCGCTGAGCACGCTGCGCTTTCTCCTCGGCCAGCTCGGCGTCAAAGACGCGGCGCTCTATCGCACGCGCGACCTGCGGCGCGGGCACGCACTGGACCTCCAGCAGAGGGGGGGCACCTTGCGCGAGATCCTTCAAGCGGGCGAATGGTCCTCGCCCGCGTTCCTGTCGCATCTCGATATGACGCAACTAGAACTCGGCGCCGCGGTCGAGGCGCACCTGGCTGAGTCCGAGGACGAACTTGCCTAAGCAATGGCGACCCAGGCGTCGCGCGATGCCCTCGCGCGTTCGCCTCCGCCGCTGCGTGTCACAACACCGCGGCGCCGCCGCACGCATCACCCGCTTCGCAAGGGGCGCGCGTGCCGCGCGCGTCGCCGCCGCGCGGCGCACCAGCATGCATCGGCTGGGGGTGCTTGCATCCCTGGCGCCCCCGCGCATCGGCTCAGACTGGCACCGCCAGGCTGGGCGGCCCGGGGGTGCCGCACCCCTTGTCAAGTGGGCGCGGGCACCCTCGGGTGCGGGAGGCTCCTGGCGCAGCTGAAATTTGTGGCGGGCGCCCAACGCCATCGAAAGCGCGCGCGCTCGCTTGCGCTGCGTTGCGCGCGGGCACAAAGCTCGCGCCCGCGCCTGGCCCGCGCGCAGGCGGGCGAGCAGGGCGCGCGGGCCGCCTCCCGCTTTCCTGCGCCTCGCGGCGCGCGGCCCCACGAGAAGGGCCCGCGCGCGCGAAGGGGGCGACAGCATGTGCCTCGCGGCGCGCGGCCCCACGCGAAGGGCCCGCGCGCGCGGGAGGGGGGCGACGGCATGCGCCTCGCGGCGCGCGGCCCCACGCGAAGGGCCCGCGCGCGCGAGGGGGAAGCGACGTCATGCGCGTTGCTCGTTCGCTCTTCTGCTCGCTTCGCGTCGAACGCCCCGTGCAGGCGCGCCGCGGGGATCGCGTCGGGGCGGATCGCGGCGCGCCTCGGGGTCGCGCGGTGTGCAGGCATTGGTGCTTGCATCTTGCAGGCATGTGCGCTTGCGTCCCGCCGTGGCGGGCGGCGCGCGCGATTTCGCCCCACCCTCCCGCTCCCAGGGGTACTTGCATCCCTGGCGCCCCCGCGCGTCGGCTCAGACTGGCACCGCCAGGCTGGGCGGCGCGGGGGGTGCCGCACCCCCCAACATACAACGCGCGCGATTTCGCCCCACCCTCCCGCTCCCAGGGGTACTTGCATCCCTGGCGCCCCCGCGCGTCGGCCCAGACTGGCACCGCCAGGCTGGGCGGCGCGGGGGGTGCCGCACCCCCCAACATACAACATTTCTACGAACAACCTACATTTCCAGCACGTTCACCTCTTCGGCGTTCACCCGGCCCGCAGTAGCCCAAGAAGCTTTCCAGATCGACCCAACACAACCCAAAAAGGCTCCCAAAAGGACTCCAGGACAGCCCACATGGGCACCAATAGGCCCCAGAAGCCACCAAACCGACCCAGGACGGCCCAAAAAAAATCCCAAAATGGGTCCCACAAGGCCCCCCCGACGGCTCCACAGCGCGAATTACGACTCGCGAGGATATCGTTCCCAGACGCCCGCCATTGCCTCCAGGTGACCCCTGAGGCCCCCTAGACGCCCCAACGCGCCGCCAGGACGCGCCCCAAGAGGCCCGGCAGAACCAAACATTCGTTTTTTGAGCTTTTACGAGTCCCACAGCAGCCCAAAAAGCCTCCCAAATCAACCCGCAAGCCCTCGCATGCCCCCAACAGGGCTCCCAGACAGCACAAATGGGCCCCAACAGGGCCCCCGAAGCCACCAGGGAGAGCCCCAGGACGGCCCCAAGCGAAAAGAGAAACCTGAATGGAGAATTCGAACAATTCGCCCCGAAAAAACAATTCGCCCGAAACCTGAATGGAGAATCCGAACAATGCCCCCGAATAACCCTGGAGCCCGGAGGCGGCCCTTCGACGACGAAAACCACGAAACAACTGAAAACGCTAAGACTCTGCAACAAAATTCTTCTCTTTTCCCTGCGCAAAGATCGTTCACCGCGGGCCCCCTGGACACCTCCTGGAATCCAGTCGCAATCGTTTTCCCAAACGCATCCAGGCGCGGCGACAAGGGGGGGGGCCCGGAACCCCCCCAACCATAACAAACTTCCTGAGTCCGACGGGCTACTTCGCGCAAGTTCGTTCCCCGAACATCTTCCTGGGTCCGCTGATGCAATTTCTCGCCCCGGGCCCGTCCGGCTTTGAGAGTCCTGGGACCCAGCAACGGCCCCCGGAGACCGAAACCCATCAAAAACAAAAGCTGCTCAAACAAAAATATGTGGAAAAGCGGCCAGAACTGCCGCAGGCATCTACCTCGATCGAGAAGAAGAAGAAGAAGAAGAAGAAGAAGAAGAGGAGAAGGGCGAGGAGGAGGAGGAAGAGGAGGAGGAGCAAAAAAATTAAAAAATCGTCGTCGCCGCCGATGTCTCACAGACTTTCGTGGTCTTTCGACCACCCGAGGCATCTCCTCGACCACCACGGGCACCTCCAAGAACCGTTTCGGTGCCCGGGACCACCACCGAGGGCCCGGGATGAGGATCGACCTCCCTGGCTGGTGCCACCCCTTCGCAAAAGAAGGAACACGGGGCGGATCGAGGCTCGAGGCATGAGACTCCCAGTTCTTGGGCGCTCTCCGCCCCCTCTGGGCCTTCAGGAAGCTCCTCGTCGACACGCCTGGGTCCACGCTCGAACTTCTGGCCGGACGCACCCCCAGCTGGGTCTCAACAGTCCACGAACCTATCCAGGGGGTGGAAAAGGAGGCCTGGGACAGGCCCCGTGATGGCCCCAAGAAGCCCACATAAGACCACGAACAACTTCAGAACAATCCCCTCCAAGGCTCCCCCATTGAACCCCACACGCTACGTAAGCCAGGCCGAAACCCCAGATTGCCCAGCGATCGCGCGCGTTCCGCGAACTCCGTCTTTCACCTTTGCTGCCGCCCCAAGGGGTCGGCGGTGCGGCGTAAGCCAATGAATCAACGATTTGTGCCTTCTCGCCGTTTCGCTTCCGGCGCGCTTCTGAGGCCTCAAGTTGGCCCCAAGATTGCCCAAGAAGGCCCCAGGAGGGGCCCAAGAGGGCCCCAAGACGGCCCCAAGAGCGCCCAAGAGCGCTCCAAGAGGGCCCCAAGAGCGCCCCAAGAGACGGGTTTGAAGGCCCCAAGGGGGGACCAACATAAAGGAACCACCATATTTTGATCGATGGCCTCTAAGATGGGCCCAAGAGGCCCTCCAGGACTCCCAAAAGGGCCCCAAGAGAACCCCAAGAGGGTCCAAGAAGCGCCCCAAGGGGCGCCAAAACGCCCCGAAAGGCCCCGAGGGGACCCCACGACCCCTCAAAGAGCCTGAAGAAAGCCCCAAGATGCTCCAAAATATCCCCCCCAGAAGACCCAAGGACCCTAAACAGCTATGCCTCCTCCTCCTCCTCCTCCTCCTCCTCCTCCTCCTCCTCCTCCTCCTCCTCCTCTTCCTCCTCCTCCCTCCTCCTCCTCCTCCTCCCTCCTCCTCCTCCCTCCTCCTCCTCCTCCTCCTCCTCCTCCTCCTCCTCCTCCTACTCCTCCTCCTCCTCCTCCTCCTCCTCCTCCTCCTCCTCCTCCTCCTCCTCCTCCTCCTCCTCCTCCTCCTCCTCCTCCTCCTCCTCTCCTCCTCCTCCTCCTCCTCCTCCTCCTCCTCCTCCTCCTCCTCCTCCTCCTCCTCCTCCCTCCTCCTCCTCCTCCTCCTCCTCCTCCTCCTCCTCCTCCTCCTCCTCCTCCTCCTCCTCCTCCTCCTCCTCCTCCTCCTCCTCCTCCTCCCCTCCTCTCCTCCTCCTCCTCCTCCTCCTCCTCCTCCTCCTCCTCCTCCCTCCTCCTCCGCGTCATCTTCCTCCCGTCGCCCGCACGCGGCCCCCAGAGATGGCCCGAAGAGGCCTTCCAAGGCCACCCCCTTGCTCCCAGAGATCTCTCGGTTCACCATGGTTGCTCGCTTTGTTTCACTAGATGTGTCTCTTCGTGCCTTGCCCCGTCAGATCTCATGGGCAGGGTTCTGAATGGGCTGGTGGGGATTTTTTTCGTCGCGGCCACAGGCGAAGGCGCCCGCAGCGGGTTGAGTTGGCTCGGGCTACGAGCGAACCTAATTGCCGGCAGCTGGTGGGGATATTTTTTTTTTACAGCCGCAGGCGGAAGCGCCAGCGGCGAGCGGTCACGGTCGGGCTGCGGCCGTGACTAACTAGCGGGCGCGCGCGGAGCCGCGGGCCAGGCGGCGGGGCAGCGGCAACCCAGGGCGTCTGAGAGGCCAGCGGTCGTGCAATCCCAGGGAGTCTGCAAGAGCAGCCCCTCAGGTAAACGTGCAAACGGCAAACCCAGGGAGTCTGAGAGGCCGGCCACCGAGGGGAGCCAAGCGCGGCCAAAATGGCGCGCTGGGCGTTCCCGCCGTGATCGTATCGAGACGACCAAAGGTAGGGAACGATTTCCATGCGGGAAGTCAGTCCAGGGAGTCTGACGGGTATGAGCAGACCGAAACTGGTGACGCAGTCCAGCAGGAAAAGTACTCTGACAGCGCCAGCGAACCGTCGCAGCATCAGAACACGCATCCGGGAGTGGAAGCCTAGGGCCGCGCGGGCAGAGGTAAGAACCTTCCACTGCTGAGATGCGCCTGCGCTCGGGGACCAGCGATCTGGTCTGGACGCAGCGGGGCGCACGAGGCCACTCGGTGAGAACGCGAGGTCGCTCAGGAAGTGCACCGATCAATGTGACTCAGCGCCAAGGCCCACACGCCCAGTGTGGAGGCGCTCGAGGGACGGGACCGTCGTATACCCAAGAACGCGTCCCTCACAGTCACATCGTCCCAGGAGGCACGGCTGAAGGCCGTAGTAGCCTGAAGAATCCAGGGAGTGGCGCAGTCTGGGGACGGGCGAAAACCGCTAGGTCGACCACCGCCGCGCGCCAGGCTAAGCCTGGCAGGTGAAAACAGCTGCAGTAAGGCCAGGGGCCTCTAGTCCCCATGCAAGCCGAGATTGCCGTGAGGACGGTATTACTGGCACACACACTTGTATCCAAAGGCAGGAAGTGCGCGTGCCAGGAGGGGCGGCAGAAAGCCGCAAGCGGGTGTAGTCCAAAGCGCGGCTGAAGGCCGCTGTCTGTTAGAAGCCCCAGGGTGTAAGACGAATCAAGAGTGGACAACGGTCGATCCCAAACATCTTAGCCGAGCACGGGATCATTCGGGCCACTGGTGAGAATTACTACAGCGGGGCCAGGGGCCAGCTAGGGTCTGCGAGCTGCGCTCCCTCGCGCAGTGAGGCAGATGGTATGACTGCTCGGCACACTTGGGTCCAAAGGCGGAAGTGTGCAGACCAGGAAGGGGGGGCAGCAGGGCTGCCCCGCGGTTGCAAGTGAGTGGAAGGCGGCTGAAGGCCGCACGTAGTGTGTAGTGAGGTTGTCGTGGGGCTGCCTAGACGCTGGGTGTGGGGAGTGAGCTCAGTCTCTCCATCGGTGTCTCTTTTTTCGTTAGATTGGAATGTGGCAAAAACAATATTGCTCAATGTAGCTGGACACGTGTCCCCTCCACGCCCCACCCCTCCTCCCCCCCCCCCCTTTCGGCCAAGCCTGCATCATTGAAAGTGGCGGAAACTGGCAGGGCGAGCGATGCTGCGCGCGGCCCCCCCAAAAAAACAGGGCGCGTCGGCGTCCCCGGCGCGCTCCGCGCGCCAGAGACGGGGCCGAATCCGTATATAATATGTATATGCCAGGCCCCTGATTCCTCATCGCTTGGATACGTCGTGACTGAAACCTCCCACCCCGAATTCGGCCACGCTCCCAGGGACAGTGGAAGACCTACCAGCGATTCTGGAAAAACGCCGCGATCGTAAACATTTACGGCGTAGGAGGTATGGAAACCAAAACGCCCGATATCCATTCATTTGGATATTCCACTGTAGGGCTGGTAGATGCACAATGCCGAGCAGCCGACAGGACTGCTCGTGTTGCTCGCTCGCTCACGGAGGTCTTCCCCTAACAACTTGTTCCTACACGCTAGCCGACTCAACGATGTCGTCCTCTGTCGCCGGCCCGTCGTCCTTGCCCCGCTCGTCCCCGCTGTGGTCCTTCGACTTCTCACCGGGCTCGCCCTCGTTGCCTGCGGCTGCGGAGGGTTCAGGGGGCACCCCTTCGCCGCCACTGCTGGAAGACGAAGCCAACTCCGCTGCGCAACTGGTGAGGTAGCCGACCTGCTTCTCCAGAGAAGACATACGGGCGTTAACCACGATGGTCACGCTGCTGCTTGCCAGAAGCTTGGCGTAAATCGAGGACACGTGCTCCTCCAGGATCTCGGCGCCTTTGGAGATCTGCGGGGCGAGCACCTTCTGCATCGTCGCCTCCGTGGGGAAGCTGAAGTCGTCGGTCCTCGCGGCCAGGATCGGCACCGACGGTCAGGCTCGCACCGCGGCGTTCGCGGTCTGCACGAAGATCTCGGAGCCCAGGCACCCGCGGGTGAGGACGACCAGGAGCAACTGGGAGGGCGCCCGAGCCTGACGCACCTCGGACTCCTGCATCAGGCCCTTGAGCTCCCAACCATTGATCGCGCCGACCATGATATCTTCAGCACCTCCACCGTCGCGATGGCCTCTGCATCGCAAACGTCCGCAACGACGCCCACGGCGTAATCCCCGCCTTTCTCCTCCGGGCCGTCCGCTGCCTTGCCTGCTCCGCAGGTGCTCGACACCTCGGCGAGGGCATACAGCGTCGTGCTGTGGCTTTTGGCCAAGCGGTTCGCCACCACACGGCACGAGATCTTGGCTTTGCTGTTCAGGGCGGCGTAGGCGTCCTTCACCATGGTTAGCGAGATGCCCTCGGCGGTGCAGCGCCTGAACGCCTCCGCGGCCCAGCGCTTGGCGATGGCCGCCTCGTCGAGGTCCTCGTCACAGAGCTCGGTGTAGGAGTCCAGGGCGACCGGAACCATCTGCACGCCGTTCGTGTGGGCCGTTGTGATCTGTCCAGCGCAGTGCGGGTTGGAGAGCGTCCCGCCCGAGAGGAGGATCACGATGTTGTCTGCCAGCTGGCAGCGCATCAGGTCGAAGATGTCCTCCAGATTCCAGTCAAGATTGTCCGAAGCCAGGAAGATGCCATTCTTGTCTACCATCCTCTTCTCCATCTCCATCTTGACCCAGCGGGCCGTGATAGCGGTGTCCGAGATGTGGCACAAAAGCGCGATCCACCTGTCCTTCGGCACGAAGCGGCGGTACGCGAGGGAAGCCAGAAAGATGCCGATGGCGCCGAATACAAAGACCATGATGATGGTGAAGAACACCTCGAGGTCTGCCGTCATGTCGCCCGCATCGACCGTGAGCAACAACGATGAGCAGGTCAGCAGGAGGATCATGCACCCCATCACGTGTACGTCCAGCGCGTTCGGGATCGCGCCCCTCCAAGGCAAGTACCTCGCGTGGATGAAGCCGAACACTACCATCACGAGAACCAGGAAGATCATCTGGCGGTGACCGTGGTCAGCGAAGATGACGGGGATCAGAGCGATTAGCAGAGTACGGATCAGGTAGATCGGGGTGAAGTAGTAGCACTTGGCAGCGAAGCGCTGAAACATGAACCGATACCTGGACATGACGATCGAGCCCTCCGCGGAGATCACCAGAGCTGGGTAGTTGAGGGTGACGTACGAGGCGACTGAGAAGAAGCCGACCCCGTACACGAGCACGGCGATGATGCCCATGACGGCCATTGCAGTCCACTCAGAATCCTCGAAGCAAATGACAGACGGGTTGGACGGAAGCGAGGACGTCCCATTGGGGCTGCTGATGCAATGGAACGGCGACAGGCCAGTCATGTTGAGCATGAGGAAAAACACGAGGGTGAGAACCCCTATGGAGTTGATGATATGGTCCTTGCTGATTGGCGCTCTGAGCACGAAGTGGAAGATGGCGAATACTAGGCAAAGCATCGCTAAGCACAAAGGAAATGACAGCAGCCGAAGAGCATACTTCGACACCACGTCGGAGTCAGAGACCCCGCACGAAAGGTTCAACACTGAGAAATCGAACGCCGCGACCGAGAAACCCGTAAACATGGATTTGATCGGGTCGATCCAATTGACCTTCATGGTGAAAAACAGCGACAACGTCTGGAGAATCATGATTGTCTGGCTCATGCAGATGGCCACAGAGACCGTGTTCATCCTGACCTTGGTAACGTCCACCCTTGCGAAGAACGCCATTCCGACCAATCCACAGAGCGTTGCGATGACGGCCCCGATCAGGGGCAACACGGCGCTCCCTTGGCACATCTGGCACTCCCCATTCGACCCGACGTGATCGTTCTCCTTGCAGGAAGCACAACCAATTTCAGAAGGGTCACGCCCATCCGCGCACGTGCTGGCGTCTCCTCCTGGGCACTCCAGCTCGTCCCGGCATCGGTAGACAGAATACTCCCTGTCAATGCCGTCCTGTTCGCTGACCCAGAAGCCAGCAAGGAGCTTCGGGGGAGGGTCATCGTCGCCCTTTTCGCAATCCATGCCCTGCGGGCACGCATTACACTCCGCGTGCACCCCGTCCATCTCAGAGTGGCCCTTGGCGCGAAAATAACCGTCGTCGCAAACGCACTCCCACGAGGTCGCGGCGCCACGGATCATGGTGCTCTCGTGCGCGGCGCAGCTCGTGCAGGCCGTGTTGTCGCTACCCTCGGCGTAAGTGCCCACCCCGCAGTCTGTGCACGCGGTATTCCCCTCCGAGCTTGTGAACTTGCCGGATGAGCACGACTCGCACGCGGTCTGGCCGGGCGACTTCTGGAAGGTACCGGCTGGGCAGGACATGCAGATCCTCTGCGAGGTGCCGTTCCAGAAGTCGCTGAAAGTTCCTGGCCCGCACCAGCCGCAGCCGGCGGCGTCGGCCTTCGACGACAAGAACTCGCCCGCCTCGTCCACGAGACCCTGGCCCGGGTTGCACTCGAGCTCCCCGGGCAGCCAACCGTGCCACAGCTCCGAGTTCTCGCGCACCCACTCGCAGGCCAAATTCGCAACCGATTCGCCGTCCTGGACCCTCCTCTTCAGCATGGCGACCATGTTGCTAAAGGGAACCCACACATTTGCGCCAACGAGCGCGAGGTCGCTGGCGACGGCGCCCAAACCCTTGGCCATGAGCTTCCTCAGCGGGATGGACTGTACCTGAAAGACTTCGAGCCCCGCCTCCTGCTCCTCCTTGTTATTGCAGTTATAAGGGGGAAACGTAAGAAGCTCCAGGTCGGACAGGATGAACAAGTCATCTGGGAACCACCAAAACGTAAGCAACTTGTTATTCTCAACAAGACTCTTCCACTCCGCACCGTCAGAAGAAACATCGTATACGCTCGCGACCGCGAGAGGCATGTGGTAGTAGGCTGCCTGTTGCATGATCTGGCTCCCCCAGAGATTCTTCGTGACGACAGGGATGCACGTCTTTGGTTTGTGGCGGCACGAGGGAGACATCCACCAGACTTCCCTCGTATCGGCACCATACGCGAAGCACTGCCACGCGAATTTAAACTCTTGACCAACGTAAATGGTGTTAGTCTCATTCACGGTCGTGTCGTTAGGGAACTGCGCGTTGTATCGCTTCAAGATGCCATGGTACCTGGTGTAATTAATCTTCATCCAACAAGGCAGTACACGTTTGCAAGAGGCTGGCGTCGATTTGATCCAAGGGGGTAAAATGACTGCTCATTGCGGTTGCGTTGAACACATTTGAGTTGTACCCCTGGTAATAATCGAGGATAAGCTGGTCCTCGGTGAGAGCATCGCCAATCGAAACTGGATTGACGTAGAACCCCTCATCGCCAACGTAACCAACAGTGCCAATCACCTCCGGCGCCTTCTCCGGATAATTGGTCTCCCACTCGGTCTGTTGCGAACGGAAATAATTCTCATAGACCTCAAATACGAAATGATACTCCGAGAGGATGTCGCCAGCCGGGTCCTCAACCTTCTCGGTCGACCAGCAGTTGTGGCTGAATGGCTGGCAATTGCCGAGGGCGTACACAGCCTGACCCGAAGAGCCCAACATGTCATCGGAAATGCGTGCGTTGTAGCCGAGGACCTCCGAAGAGATGATTTTCATGATATTGGCGAATATCTGCGCCGAAGACCAGCTGCCGTGAGCCATGCCGAGGGGCATGCTCTGCATGCCTTTTGTGATGTTCTTGCGCTGGCTCTCCGGCACCAGGCTCATGCCGGACGGAAGATCCTGGCTCGTCAGGCAGCAGGAATAGCATGTCTCGTTCGCGGAGGTGCTCGAGGTGTTCTGGTCCGCGGCGCAGCCGCGGCCGGACAGCACGAGGGCGAACAACGCGAGCGTCGCGCGGCGCATTGCGGCAAGGATGCAGCTGCTGTGTTGGAGCCTTGCCGGTATGATCCCAGACCTCAACCAAAATGTCTTGAGCCAGAGCGAAGGTCTGGTGGGGATACGCGAAGCGTGAAGAATTCGTATGCCGCGTTTTGATTTTCGACAGGAGCTGTGGGACAGGAACAGGGGGGATTGCACACGTTGGCTGGAGGTGAGTGCGCGCACGAGCGGGGCCCAAGGAACGTCTTAAAAGAAGAGGGGGCCTTGAGATCTAGGAGATTTCAGGGCCCCGGCCATGAGATCCACACGCCCCCAGGTGTCACCCCATTGTTGGAAGCCTCCGAGCTTTGTCGAAGCGTCTCCTGTAAAACTTGTCCGTGACCTCCCCGATCTTCCCTTGCGCGGAGTCCCACAGGGCCGGCAGAACGGTCACGTACAGCATCGGCACCATGGTGGACAGCACGCAGCCAACGTACCTGCCGGTTGCGTCGAGATCTGTTCCTGGGCCTCTGCCGGGACGCGGTCTGGCAAGGATCTCGATGCGGATCCGGCTGTGGCGACAGGGACCCCCCTGGGAGCCCCAACATCGAAACTCCTCATCTTCCTCCTCCGCCCCCTCCTCCTCCTCCTCCTCCACCTCCTCCTCCTCCTCCTCCTCCTCTTCCTCCTCCACCTCCTCCCGTCCTCCTCCTCCTCCTCCACCTCCACCTCCTCCTCCTCCTCCTCCTCCTCCTCCTTTCCTCTCCCTCTCTTCCTCCTCATCCTCCTCCGTTCCTCTTCCTCCTCTCCCCTCCTCCTCCGTCCCTGTCATCTTAGAGGCAGCCTTCCCACCGAGATCCCCGGACGTGTGGGTAGGGCGATCCGAAGAGCTCACCTCGTAATTGCTAACCACGTAGGACCATGAGATTTGAGCTTTGCTGCAGCTACCAGTCGTCTTAGCACCGCGCACACGCGTTTCAGAACATCGCAACAGCTACACAGATGGAATGTGGGGTAGAAGGGGGATATCGACTCGGCGTCAAAACAGCTCAAGCCCCAGTTATGGTAGTGGAATCATTCTCAAAGTGGGGCCCTGGCCTTTCCACCGCGCACACTTTGTCAAAACGTACAAGGGCTGCAAGGATGAAGCAAGATCCCCCACAAAAAAGTCTCGCCTTTGCGTTGCGCACATTCCTCTTGAAAACTTACATCACGTGCAGGGATTAGGGACGGCTCCTTTTTCAAAACGGGAATGTTCGCTGGAAACGCCCATGCCTTCAAAACGTTCCATGCGACGTATTCAACCCATCCGCACTAAGGGACAAAACGAAGTGGTCGAGCATTGTGTACGAGGACAAGACGAGGCGTGCCATTGGTCGTGCGAGCTAAATGGGAAGCGAACGCGACGCGCGACTCACAGGGCATAACCAGGACTAGGGGACTGGGGCCCCACGCTCAAAGAAGAACTAGGAAGCGGAACGACACGGAAAAACTAACGACGGAAAAGGGGCCGGAAAATTCACGCGACGGCAACAGCGAGACGGTGAAAGAGGAAGAGGACCTCAACGAAAGAGGCAGGGTGAGGAAAGAGGGTGGCCAGCAGTTTCCATTGGCACGCTGGACAGGCAGCGCGTCTCGCGCCATGTCGCCCTGGCGATTCAAAGGGTCAGGTGCTCAAAACGAGTGCAAGAAACGAGCGCGGCCGAGCTCGCCCGACAGGTTCTCCGCTGCCCTGCGGCACCTTACACTGCAGGAGCCAAACGCCCGCAGACGCGCTGCCAGGTCTTCGAGCGGTCCGGAGCAAAGGAAGTCAAGGTACATCTGAGCCTGCATGGGGTGTCCCTGCGCTGGACCCCGGCAACCTTCAGAAGCGGCGATTCTCCTGCAGTTCGCAGCGCCCCCAGGGATGGTGAGGTCGAAGCTGAGTCTACGTAGGACGTCACTCCGATGGACCCCCCATCAGACCTCGAAAATGGCGACAACGTCGAGAATCGCAGCCCCCCCAAGGATGGCGCGGTCGAATCTGAGCGCGCGTAGGGCGTCACTCCGCTGAGCCCCCCATCAGCCATCAAAAATGGCAACGGCTTCGCAGATCGCAGCCCCCCAGGGATGGCGAGATCTGGCCTGGATCTGCGCAAGACGTCACTCTTCGAGACCCCCCATCAACCCTGCAAAAGTGGCGCCTGCGTGAGACGTCACCCCGCTGGCCCCCCAGCAGCCCTCGCAAGCGGCGGCAGCGTCGAAGATCGCAGCACCCCCTGGATGGCGAGGTCAAATGTAAGTCTGCGTGGGTCGCCATTCTTCTCGACCCCCCCCCAGCAGCCCTCGAAAGTGGCGACCGGCTCGCAGATCGCAGCCCCCCAAGAATGGCGAGGTCAAAATGAGGTCCGCGCATGCGGTGACTCCGCTGGAACCCTCGAAACCCTCGAAAGCGGTGAAGGTTTCGCAGGTCGCAATCCCCAAGGGATGGCGACGCTTGATGGATGTACGTCCACGTACCTTGCGATGCCACTGTCGCTCTGTGGTGCGGGCTGAACTATGGCGCGATCCAGCATGTTCCTCGGGTTGCAGAATAGCACTACCCATGGATTTTGGCCCGGTCATTCTTTTCTCCATCATGGATCCCCTGAGCGAGGGGATGCTGCCTCAGTGCGCGCGCATTCGGGGAGACGTAAGAGTCGGGTACGGGGGACTCGGGTTGGCCTAGCGGGGGCCTTATGAAGGTGACGAAATCCAATATGAAATTTGACGCGGGTTCCCGCTGCAGACATCCCACGAAAACCGGACCGTCAAAATCCTGGACGCGCTCGTCAAAAAACTTCGGCTAACCCGAGTTCTGGCTTACTCGGGTCTTACGTTTCCCCGACGCATGCAGCAGTGTCCCGCGGCTGCTCTGGTCCGAGCAAGGGAGATCGCGCCTGCGCGCGCGCCCCGAGCGGGGGGGGCCCGGGCAATAGATGGCCGAGCGCCACGGGGCGGCGAAGGGCCAAGGCCCGAGGGCAGCTCCTGTCGCCGATGAGCAGCTGGATACACGAGGGAAAGAACACAGTCGGCTGGTCGGGCAATGCCACACGAAAGGGGGAACCGATGACTGCACGAAGAAAAGCATGCCCTTTCTCTTGCCCCCTGCGGAGCTCACCACGCGCGCCGGATGGGATGCTCTCCGGATTGTCGCGACGATCCAAAGCCGAACATGCACCGCGGCTTTGGCGATGAAGATCGCTTCCGTCGGGATCCAGGCATCCCCGGTAGCTTGGAGACGCAATCTAGATACCGCCCGACGCATTGATCAATGAAACCAAGCATGTCGTGCCAAATCCAACGTAAATTGGAAGCTGACGTGTACTGCTTCCTGTCGCGATCGGAAAGCATAATAGGTCGAATCGTGCGCATACGCTTGTCGAAAACGTCCTGTGGTACTTTCCAAGCGACTTAGCCACATCCCAAGTATTGGTCGCATGTCGTAGGAGGACCCAGTTCGATGCCACTGTGCCGTATCAGATCCCATCCCTTTTTGAGGTTGTCGATGGGTCCTGCCATCTTGAAGTCGTCGACATAAAGTGACAGGGTAAGGTCGAGCTCATCCTGTTTCCACGCGCATTCCCAACCAGGGATGGGGGCGAAGCCCCTTGATTCGAGACCGGCGCGGCAATGTCGCTCCCAGAAGACACCTGCCAGCGGGCGGTGATGCAGACCAAGTCGGAGACGACACACGGGATTCGGTTGTCTCCATTTCGGTAAGGTGATCCACGCATCCACTGGGTCGATGCGACCGTCACCATACAGCAGCGCCTGCGCGCACGCACCCGGAGCGTCACTCCGTTGACCTCCGCTGCCAGGCAATAGCGCGGTGGCGTCGCATAGCTCGGAAGCCTCGATATGAGAGGCGCCCGATGCAGCGTCCTCGAAGACAGCTGCAAGGCCACTCTCGCCCTTCATGTTGTAGCCCTGGACCACGACGCGTCCTTTGCACTTCTGGAGTTCAAGAGGTAGTTCTGCATGTCTGACAGATGAGAGCTCCAGGGTATTCGCGAAGTGGACCTTCTTCTTCTCCTTACGGGCGTCACATGCAACATCTTCCCTTTCCATCACCGCGTCGAATCTCCATGTATGTTTCTTTTCCAGACGTTCGTACTCTTTCCGGAGTGCATCCTTTGCACGAGGATCGGCCGCGACCTCTCTCTTGTGTGAGGTTGCGGGAGGCGAGGTTGCGCGCGACGAAGTAAGGTCGCATCCAATGGGCGGAGTCAAGCTTGATCCTGTGGCTTTGTTTGTGATCCTGAATACAAGGCATCATAGGCACCAGGTGGGACTTGTCGGTCATCACATGCGATCGCACAACGCCTGCAGGATTTGCATCCGGCGCTGGGCGGTAGTAAAATACAGTGATGATGTCACGTGGTCCGTCTGGAAGCAGCGCATTGGTGATGCGCCTGTCCGTGGTGCACGCCACTCTCTCGCCCCCGATCACGGCGCGGCTGTGGAGGTCGCACGTAATGCGCCGTTCCACATTGGACAAAGGTGGTCCGTCACCGTCGGTTGTCTGAAATCGATGGGTGTTTTTGTCCGTGCGAGTCCAGATACGAAGGGCAGAGTCGCGGCGGACTTTCCGTGCTCGGATGACGTCCTCGGCGAACTCTCGTTCGGCCGCTCGTTGTTCTTGGACATCGTATTCCAAAATTCCAGCAGCGCAGAATCAGGTCGAGCAGTGGCCTGGACGCGAGCATCCCGACCGAGGATGTCAATCTCGCCGTCGGCAGTAATCTCGGGGCACCTGCAGAAGCGAACAGTGCCCGTCCAGGGCTCGCTGAGATGGCGATGGTCGCCGGCGGAACCGCCCCGCACATCGCGAGGCTCGACGTAGTTTCAAAACTGCGAGTGACGTCGATTTTGCCCACCGGAACATGGATTCCGTTAACGTCGTCGGGGGGGCAAAA
The DNA here is from genome assembly GCA_963575745.1 of Prorocentrum cordatum. Classification (NCBI taxonomy): domain Eukaryota; class Dinophyceae; order Prorocentrales; family Prorocentraceae; genus Prorocentrum; species Prorocentrum cordatum. The sequence goes on from CAUYUJ010015501.1 coordinate 32,474, forward strand.
TAGCTGAGTCCGCGGTGTGCGAACGCGGCGTAAGGTAGCCTCACCGCGCTGCTCCCAATAGCCAGGCTCGGGAGCCGGAGCCGAAGGCTCGGATGCCTCTTGAGGCTGCCCCCCGGAGCCGACAGCCTCAGAGTGTTCTGGTGTAGGAGGGATCGAGACGCCGGGGTCGCCCCGCTCTGCTGGGCACAGGAGAGGTGGATCACCCTGCGCGGGGACGCCCAAAGGCCGAGAGGTTTGGAACGAGATCAGGTCGCGTTTCTCCGGGCTGCGGCGTCGTAGGAGATCTTCTCGGACAGGAAAAACTGGTCTCCCATCAGGAGCCGCAATGCTGCTGGCGCGATGAACGCGGCTGTGTTCCCCGTCAGGGTTCTTTGCGTAGGTAGCTGCGTCGATGACGACGAAGTCGCCAGACCATCGCCCGCCAGAGTGGAGGTAGTCACTCATGAACAAACCCTCTCGAATAGTCTCGTCAAACTCCACCGCGGACTTGCTGAGGTCCTGGCTGAAGCATTTCCAAAAGACACGAGTACCAAGTGGAACAAGATGTCCGATGTCCTTGGAAGGACTCTCCGAAGGGAACTTCGCGCGAAGAGCAGTCGGCGCACGCATCATCCATAGTCGCAGCAACTCCACGACACGGTCGGGCAGTGAAGCTGCGTCCACAACACCATGCTTGCAAAACCTCTTTCCACCACTCATGACCAAGTCCTGAGTCGTGAAGTGCAGCCCGTGTGCCCTGCATGACAGACTTGACCGCGCGCTCGGCCGGGCCGTCTGTCTGTGGCAGACACGGTGGGCTGGTATCATGACGCCATCCCAACTGCTGCATGCTTTTTGTAGTTCCCCAGAATTGTCAGTGTAAATGCGTTCGACCTCATCATTGGGCGCAAAGAACTCCAGGAACGACGCCTCGGTGGTCTCGGCGTCTTTATGCTTTGAAAGATATGCCATGATAGTACCCGTAAACTTGCCCAGCACAACGAGAGCGCACCTGTCGCCGTACTTGTCGGCAGCCTCATCCGTAGCAAGTACGATGTGGTCTGCAGTCAGAGCCTCGCCGATTCGCTGTGGTACGAAAGCGTCATACTGGACGTCATCGGCGGCACGGTCACGAGGTAGATTCGGGAGGCGCCGCCGTCGACACGGCGCGTCGCGCACCGGGTTCCGCGCACAAATCTCACAATCTGGATGCTTCGGAGCATGTGTGAAGTAGAGCGAAAGGTCGATGGGAGGACGTGGTCTGCCTGGCAATTCAGGTGCGGCCACCGGCTCAGTCGTCGGAACCTGGTGGTGGTCGCGCGTAGTTGTCTGCAGCGTCGGTGCTGGTGTAGCTAGCCACCAGCGCAGCTGGCGCGGCCACCGGCAAAGTTGGGCTCTCCTGTGTAGTGGACGCCAATAACGACGAAGAGCATCGCGATGCGGGAAGTGACACATGCAAGGCAGGGGGCGGAATCTTCTGCAGAATGTGAGTACCGAGCAATGGGCTTCGGTCGTGTACGTGAACTCTGCACCATTGACAGCGAGGGTCTTGTAGTAGGTAACCAAGAGTAGGATCCCAAAGTTGTCTGAAACCATCTTCCTGAACCAATTGCCCCACTGATAGCACCGATGGGCAATCCGCCATAGCCAAGGCCAAACTGGAGAGGCCAATCTGCGGTAGCTTGAGCTTGATATGCTCGTTGACGACTCGGTCGCCACTGGCGGTCTCGAGGGCGCGTTCACGCCATGGCCGTACTCGAGTTGCTCCGCGCGGTAGTAGGTCAGACTTGTCTTAACCACTGTCCAAGATCCATGTACGTGAGAGCGCTGCCGCGGACCGTAGGGGCGCCGGCGCGGGCGTTGCCACCGACGCGGAGGCTGGGGCAGGCGGCGCGGCGACACCGTCGCACAACCGCCGGGCGCCCTCCTGCGCGGCACGGAGCGCACGTGCACTGGCCTGTAACCGCCAGTCTGGTAAGACATCAAGAAAGTCGACCTCGTCACCTCTGCAATATGATGATTCCGTCCATATGTACATTTTGTGTTCTACCGTGTACATAGTAATGTCCGCGTTGTCGAAGTCAAGGCCGATCTCCCGCTTCGCTGAGTCAGATCAGATCAGAGTCCGTTCACGCGAGACAGCGGCGCGGTCAAGTCGTCGATCGTAGCGGCCTGGAGCAGGTGACCGAACACGGTCGCGAGTAGACGGCGGGCGGATGTGGCGTCTGGATGAGGAACGGCCGCTCGCCCTGTCGCCACTGGTAGGAGAGCGGCCGCGGGAAGAATCCTGGCAGGGTGTCCTAGACGTTGAACGCGAACGTTGCGGATGACGCGGTGACCATCCGCGACGCTCGGGAGAGCGCGAGTAGCGTCGCCCCCCGCGCTGCGGAGACGGCGACCCTCGTCGCGACCCACGAGTGCCCCCCGGACTGCGGGAGCACTGTCGGTTCTTGTAGGGCAACTCCCTCCTGCCCCCGCGCGTCGCGGGGCGGGCGCCCTGTTTCGGCTGTCTTTGTTGCGCTGCCGATTTGCCTCGGGTCTGCGTAGTGCGCGCGACGATCCCTCTTCGGACAGGATCCCGTTTGCGCAACAGCAAAGCAGAAGCCATGCCGAGGTTTGTCTTTCGTCGTTGGTCCGGTCGAGCGACCAGTAGACGATCGTCTGTCGCGGTGGTCACGGGTTGGAGACCGTGGAGTTGGTCGGGTAGTCGGACGAATGCTTGAGCCTGTGCGAAGCATCTTGCGCCTTTCCCAATTCTTGCACCTCCCAGCTTTGAACGCTGCACATATCACAGAATCGTGTCTGCTCGATTCGTTCTCGAGATTGCGCTGGTTGCGCTCAAATCGGTGGAGTTCGAGGTTGTCCAGAACTCGTTGCCGAAGCCAGTCATACGTTCGATCGGGGTCGTGAGGAGTAATTGTGTTGTAGTCGCGTATATCGTGCTTCATCAGATAGCGTCGTCGCATCTGAGCTCGGAATAGTGACTCCAACATTATCGTGTCGGGTGGTTCGCGGCATTCCAATAATAGCTTGTCCCAGCCCACAATGAACCGCTGTAGGTCGTCGCCCCGCATGCGCAGTAGTTGCAGACGCTCAAAGTCGTGAAGGGCGTCGTCGACTGCAGTGACTTTGTAGGACTGTAGTATCGTCCAGTAGAGTTGTCTGCCCTTGAGCACGCGGCCAGCTTTGCGATCCTGGGCCGCGAGGATCTCGGCGCGGTAGCGTAGCTCAGAATTCAGAACAGCAAGTCCAGCTGCGAGTTTGCAGTCGATACTCTCGGAGATGCCGCTGCCCCGAAGGTCCTCGCAGGTCGTTGCGGGTTGTTCTGCAACGCAGAGGAATGCGAAAGCCTTGGCAGGGCGCCCCAAAGCACAGAGACGCGCGATAACGTCTGCGGAGGAACCGGCTGTGTTGGAAAAGGAGAAATCGCACAGCAGAAACGTGACGTGTCTGAGTAGAGGCCGCGGCTGAAGCGGCGCCTGGCGATGCACGTCGTGCATGGCCTGCGCGGATGTCACCATCGGCGCGCGCAGGAGCGCATCGATCGTCTGGAGGTCGGTGGTGGAGCTCAGCGCTGCTGACGCGCGAGGTCAGCGTAGCCTCGTTGGTCGCAACGCTGCGCTGCATTTGTTGGACACTCTGGTGAAGACCACGTAATTCGACGTTGGTATCGTGGGTCCGCTGGGAGCACCTGTCCAGCCTGCGCTCAAGGTCTTGGAGTCGTTGGCTGTGTGCTTCGCGCTCTTGTTCCAAACGGGCTAGGATTGAGTCGGCTCGTGCTTTTTTCAGCGTCTCTTTCCTGGGAGATCTGGGTGAGTCGTAACTGCGCGTGGTCCGCCGCCTGCTGGACCTCGGCCATGCGGGCTCCGAGGGAGGCGAAATCGCAAACCGAAGTCGGCGTGCCCAGCGGATCAGTCTGGGACCGCACAACACGCAACTCAGCCAGCGCAGTCCGTAGCTCGGGGATCTGCAGCTCGACCTGGGGGGCTCGGTTCTCGAGCGTTGGCCCACGTCCTTCGAAAGCTCCAAGACGGTGAGTGAGGGCCGTCTCGTCACCACGCAGCTTGCCATCTAACTCGGACGCGAGGGTGGCGCGGGTGGACTGTATCGTAGCAGCATGCTGGTGGACCTGGGTGCGACGCGTATCCAAGTCCTCACGTAGCTGAGAGTCCGTAGTTCCATGTACCTCCATAGGTGGGGTCTGTCGTACCATCAGGAGCTCATCGTGTGATGTCCGGACAGCAGCAGCCCTTGTATCCCTGACGGCCACAAGTTGCGTCTCCATCCGTAGGAGGTAGTCGTGAAGCGTCTGGAACGTTCTGGAGTCGGCACCTCGGTGCGACTCCAGCTGGTCGACCTGGGATTGGACCGGAGAGATGATCGATCGATCCTCAGCGACCCTAGCATCGACCCAGGCAAGAGCATGTTGTAGCTCCTGTCTGATTGCGGCCGTCTGAGCGGCCAGACCCGATAGCTGTTGGGTCGCGTATCTTTCAACCTGGTCTCGGAGCTTCGCCAGATCACTGGCAGTTGGAGAGGATTGCGCAACAAGGTTGCGCTGCTGAGAGCCCTGCCAGGAGCGCCATCGCGAGGGGCTGCGGCCGGCGCCTCGAGTAGGAGAACGAATGAGATACCTTTTTTCCAGGAACCTGTCGCTGAGACGTCCGTCCGCTGCGATTCTCTATGATCCGCACATGTTCTGAAACGGAGACATTTGTTGGCGACGGAACCTTGGCCCAGCGGCGGCTACGAGCCAGAGCAAATGTCAGGAGACACGTTCGCGGCGCGTTGGCCGCTGCGGGCGTGGCCACCGACGCTGGTGTCAACGAAGGTGGATGGGGAGGCAGTAGGCGTAGTGAAGCCAGTGTCGGCTCCGACGACAGACGTGACAACTGCGGGCGCGGCCACCGACGGGTGGGATGCGTCAGGCCCCGCGGGAGGCGAATCCAGCCGTTGTCGCGAGGGTCGAGGCGCGCGAGCACGCGGGGGCAACGGAAGCGTCGGAGAGTCGGGTAAGAGTTCCCCCGAGAGCCGCCGCAAAAAACGCAGCATTGCCGTCACCTGAGAGGGGGGAATGGGTATCACAGTTTGTCGTGCCCTTTCCATGATGCCGTCGCTATCATGCGCCGTCGATGAGATCGCACGCTTGCGACCAGCACAACCAAATTGTGACACCAAGCGGCGGAATCCAAGATGACGCGAAATGCAGCAGCAAAGAGCGTTTAAGAAATGGCAGATAACCTGTGGGTACAGGGAGACGGCCGAGGGGCCGTTGCTGTACGGGGTCCGTACGTAGAGGCAAGGAGGAGGACTCCTTTTCTAAGGCACTGCGCAGCGTGCAGTGCTCTGTGGTGAGGAAGCCAATATCTGAGCCAATGCAGTTGCGGAAGGGATGTAATAGGGAACTGAGCGGGCTTCACACACACACACACCAAGTTTTGCGGCCAGCCGATGTTGCGTTTGCTCTGGCATGAACGCGTCCGTGTCAACCGTTGTCATTCACTGCTGTCGACCCAGAAATGTCGGGCCCCTCCCAGTTCGGGCTGCGCAACTATTGATGCTGAAGACCAAAAATGGCGTGTCGAACTACTTCCCGCGCCAAAAGAAATAGCTCGACCCGAAACGAAAATCATTCTAGTTCGACTCCGCACTAGTTCTGGAATCTCAAGGTATGACGTCACTCGGCTGGACCCCCCGCAGCCCTCAAAAATGGCGACAGCTTAGCAGATCCCAGCCCGCCCAGGGCTGGCGAGGTCTAGCTTAGGTCCGTCCGCGTCTGACGCCACTCCGCTGGACCCACCAGCAACCCTCGAGTAGCGACGGCTTCGCATGCCGCACCCCCCCAGGGATGGCGAGATCTAAGTTAGGTCCGCGTATAGCGTCACTCTGCTGAACCCCCAGCACCCCTCGAAAGCGGCGACAGCTTCGCAGACCGCAGCCCCCAAATGAATGGCGAGGTCGAGTTAAGCTCCGCGTATGACGTCACTCCGCTGGACCCTCCAGCAGCCCTTGAAAGTGGAGAGATTATCGCGGCCCCCAAGGATGGCGAGGTCTAGCTTCGGTCTGCGTATGACGTCACCCCGCTGGGCCCCCCCAGCAGCCCTCGAAAACTACAACTGCTTCGCAGATCGCAGCACCCCAGGGAAGGCGAGGTCTAACTTGGGTCCGCGTATGACATCACTCCGCTGGACACCCTAGCAAGTCTCGAAAGTGGCGACGGTCTCGCAGATCCCAGCCCCCCAGAGATGGCGAGGTATAATTTCGGGGGCGCGCAGACATTAGCGATCCCTAGATTTGGCGCGCGGTCGCCAAATCCATGGATCGGGGCAGGTGCCCTCCCCAAAATGCGGCCGGTGCCGCCTCGCTCGGCGGTGGAAATCTCCGATTTCCCATGGAAACCGGACCCGTCGCTAATCCACGCACCCTTAATCCACGCCCTTAATTAGGTTTGCGTAGATCGTCACACCGCTGGATCCCCCCCAGCCGCCCTCGCAAGTGGCGACACTTTCACAGATCGCAACCCTCCAGAATGGCGAGGTCTGGTTTAGGTCATCGTATTCACCCCGTGGACCCCCACAGCAGCCCTCGAACGTGACGACCGGCCCGCAGATCGCAGCCCCCTAAGGAAGGCAAAGTCAGTTTCAGGTCCGCGCATGACGTCACTCCGCTTGACACCCTAGCAACCCTCGAAAGTGGCGACATTCTCGCAGATCCCAGCCCCCCAGGGGACGGCGAGGTTTAATTAGGTTCGCGTAGAACGTCACGCCGCTGGACCCCAACACGACAGCCCTCGCAGATAGCGACAGTTTCGCAGGTCACAACCCCCCAGGAATGGCGAGGTCTAGTTAAGGTCCGCGCATGACGCCACTCTGCTGGACCCCCCGGCAGCCCTCGCCAGTGTCGACGGCTTCTCAGATCGCAGCCGCCCCCCCCAGGCAATGCAAGGTGAACTTTCGGTCCGCGTAGGACTTAATTCTGCTGGACACCTCAGCAAGCCTCGAACTTGGCGACAACTTCGCAAATCGCAGCCCCCCAGAGGTGGCCAGGAAGCAGAGAAGCAGGCGAATAAAAGGCGCGGCAAAGGCAGCTAGGGGGTAGGGTAGCAGGCAGGTAAGAGGGGCGCATGAGGAGGCAGGATTGAGGGGGGAGAGGAGAAGGAACGGGAGGAGCTGTGCGGCAGCACAGCACTGCTCCATCCGAAGCGAGAGCCCAACGCAGGAGGGCTGGGAACGGAACACTTCTCGACCCATGCCGCAGCTGCACGGAGGGAGGGCGGCTCCTCTTCAAAATGGGACTCCCACTTGAGACTTCCTCGAAGTCCATGGCTGTACGTGAATATAAACTGGCGCAACCACCACACACACACATGGAGGCGCTGTGTCGTGTCAAACGAAGTGCATCCCACTTGAGACTTCCTCAAAGTCCATGGCTATACGTGTGAATATAAACTTGCGCAACAACTACACACACATGGAGGCGCGTTGTGTTGCGTCAAACGGGGATGTCGCTGGAGACCTCGTAAAGCATCCCCCGTATCCTGAGATGGGGTTCGGTTGTTTAGTGAAACGTTTGCGGACCTCCTCCTTCTCCTCTTCCTCCTCTCCAGTCTCATATCACTCAAACACTCATACTCCGACCATTCGCACCAATCACGGAGTCCATCGCAGACCCGCATTTATTCACGGTTCCATCACCGACTCACTCTTCCTCACTCAGACTCAGACTCACTCAGAGTCACTCAGTCACACTCAAGAACTTACCTTCAAACGCGCTCCCACTCATACCCATTCATATTCTATCACTACGACACACTCTTCCTCACTCAGACTTCCCTGGCGGTCCGCAACTCAGCCAAATATCACAGGCGTGGCACCCGGGAACCCCCAAAAGAAGCCGCCAGGTGCGAACACACTCCAGGAGTCGCGCCCAAAATATGGGGACGCCTCGACCTGTACAGTTGTACATGTTTCTACCCCCCACACGTTGCACTTTGGGTGGTCCAATGATCACAGCGTTATAGCAAAGGTGGCACTTGGGAACCCAAAGAGGGAGCACCCAGAGGTAAACACACTCTGGGATTCGCGCCCACATTGTGGAGCCACTCGTTTTTTTGCTTCTGCCCCCCAAGCGTTTCTTGGTTGGCGGCCCAATGATCACCGCAACATAGCAGGCTCCCAAGGTGGAACTGCCACGGGTAAGCACACTCTGGGACTCGCGCCCACATTTTGGAGACAACCGGTTTGCCTGGTTCTGCCCCCCACACACGTTTCTCCTGTTGTGGTCCAATGCTCACGTCAATCTAATAGGCGTGGACTTTGGGCACTTCACGGGGAAGCCGCCAAGGGTGTGGCCACTCCAGAAGTCGCGCCCAAATTGCGGGAAACTGTTTCGACCAGCTTGCATGCTTATGCCCCTTGTTGTTTGTGCGCGTTTCAATGCTCAAACGATAAAGCAGGCGTGTCACTTGGTCACACCAAGGAAGTGCCGCCAGAGGTGAGGACATTCCAAAAGTCGAGGCCACTTTGACGGGGACGACTCAGGCGGTTTGCCTGCTGCTGCACCCCAAACGTTCCTCCTGTGACGGTTCAATGCCCACAGCGATAAAGCAGGCGCTGTGCTTCGCCACCCCAAGAGGAAGCCGCCAGGCGCGAGCACACTCCAGGATTCGCTCCCAAAGCGTGGGGATGTCCCGACAGGTGCGCCTGTGTCTGCCCCCCACGCGTTCCTGTTGTGGTGCTCCACTGCTCACCGCGAGATAACGGCTGTAGCACCTGGGCTCCCCAAGGGGGAACACCCAGGGGCGAGGACAATCCCGGATCCGCGCCCAGGTCGCGAAGATGTCTCAAGCGGCTCGCTGGCTTCCCCCTGACAGTCTTCTCTTCGGCCCTGTGTGCCCCTCACTTAAGTCTCCTACTTACCATGTCCCCACTAAGACGCACTCCGTCGCACCCGCTCAAACCTACTCACGACCACCGCCTCCCCACTCAGACATCCTCATCACCTTCTTGTCCACAGGGATCCAGATCGAGTCATAAACAAAACTCGCTCATCTGAACCCGCTCATGGTCCAACACATTCTTGCTCAGACACACTCACACCCAGACCAACTTACACTCTGATTCACTCACACTCAGATTCACCCGCCCTCAGACTCGCAGCCAGGCTCACTCGTACTCAGGTTCGTATCCACTACGCTCAAGCCAATACTCACCCACGCTCCACTCAGCCACACTCAGAGCCATTCGCACTCAGACTCGCTCGAACTCAAACCCAACCATAATCAGACCCACTCGTATTCAAATTGCCAATGTCCACGCTCAAATCACGCACGATCCGATTCACTCGCATTAAGGATCACACACAAGTGGCTACCGCGATATAGCCGCAGTGGAACTGGGCACCCCAAATGCCAGCAGGCCCTGGGAGTGGCTCGCTAGAGAGCGGGCGTAGCAACACCATGCGCGTGTGCATGAGTGGACGCGGGGAGAACGGCAACAAGAATCCCCCCTCGCTCTTCCACCTGTTGCCCTCGCCTCCCCTGGAGAATGTCCAGAGGAGGAGGACGTCACTGAAGGCGTTCACACCCAGATACTCATACATAGTTCCTCCACGAGAAGTAACAGGAGTGTCAGGTGCGCATATGGGGACCTCCGCTTTGAGCAAATCCGTATTCGCATTCCTCGATATTCGCTGGAAGGACGCAAAGCAATTCCCTGTCGAAACGTGGCTCTCGCCTGAATTGCAGGACCATCGGGCGTTTGTTCCTCAAAGGGGTGTGTTTTGTAGAGGGAAGGGGAGCTTGGGACGGGAGGGTATATTGCAGCATCGTTGATGCACCTTGGGTGTACTTGGTCCGTCAGCTTGATGAGTCCCTCAATTAGGGGGGCCACATGCGAACCCTGCCCCTACCCCCACGATTTCTGAGGGGGAGGGTGGGGCTCACTTCGTTCGCGAGCTCCCGAGCGAAGTGAACCCCATCCTCCCCCGCAGAAATCGTGGGGGTGGGGGTAGGGTTCGCATGTGGCCCTCTATCAATCCCTCCCCTGCC
>CAUYUJ010015501.1:47500-50000 GCA_963575745.1 Prorocentrum cordatum
TGGGGGGGGGGTCCCCAGGGGGTCCCGAATGGAGGGGGGTCGCCACCCAGATACGACTCCCCCCGCCCCTGGGGGGTGGGTCCCGGGTCCCCAAAAAGCCTCAGGACGGGCAGAAGTAGAGTGCCCGAAGAGGCCCCGAGAGGGCCCCGAATCGCCAAACGATCTGTCCAAGACGCCTTGACGGCCTCCAAACGGCCCATGAGGCCTGCAAGACGCCCCCATGAGGCCTTCAGGAGCACTCCCAAGGCTGCCCCAAGAGGCACAGTCCATCAAATTCCCTTCTGCTTCTAGAAGGATTTGGGCGTTCTCGCCTCGCCCGCCGCCGTCGCTCCCCGTCGCTCGCCAACGCCGTCGCTCGCCGCCGTCGCTCTCCGTCGCTCGCCGCCGCCGTCGCCGCGGGAGGGGGGCGAGCGGCGGCGGCACCAGGGCGGCACGCGGCGAGCTTCCGCCGCCGCCCCCCGCCAGACGAGGGGGCGCGGTGTCCAAACCCCCTCGCGTCGTGAACAAAAACATGACGGACGATGTTGCACGTTGCCGCCCGTATCGCCTCGTGGGCGCCCCCCGCTTGGGAGGTCTACTCAGGTTGCACCACGTTGCCGCCCGTGCCGCCTATTTGGCGCCTCGTGGGCGCCTCGTACGTTGGATGGGTTCCTCCTCCTCCTCCTCCTCCACCTCCTCCTCCTCCGCCTCCTCATCCTCCTCCACCTCCTCCTCCTTCTCCTCCTCCTTCTCCTCCTCCTCTTCCTCCTTCTCCTCCTTCTCCTCCTCCTCCTCCTCCTCCTCCTCCTCCTCCTCCTCCTCCCCCCCTGGCGAGGGCCCCGGGGCAGTCCAAAAAACACTCGGGACGACAAGCCGCTCCCGGGGAGGTGGTCCAGACCTCTTGGGGTCGCCGCTATGAAACAACTGGAAAACATGGCGCGCCCTTGGATCACCGCTGGGGGTGCTAAGGGGAGCGGATGTCTGGCCTCGTCCAGCTTATCAGTGGGCACGCCCCGAGCAGGTTACGGTTGGCAAAGGTATGGGCTAAGTGGACGGAGGAGGAGGAGGAGGGGGAGGAGGAGGGGGAGGAGGAGGAGGAGGAGAAGGAGGAGTGGCACTTAGAAGAGTTCCCTAACCACTTCAAGCCACCTGGGGGCACACGTGCGCCATTCATCCGCCGCCGTGCCCCGGTGGCACAACGTGGAGTGGCCTCGGGTCCCTTCTCGGTCCTGGGCCTGATCCCTTCAGCCTCAGTCTTCAGTCCTGATGATTATTTTCGGCACCCCGACACTACTGGTCGTGAGGAGAAGGAGGAGGAGCGGGGGAGGACGGGGAGGACGCGGAGGAGGAGACAGAGGGAGGAGGAGGAGGAGGAGGAAGAAGAGGAGGAGGAGGAGGCGGAAGAAGAAGAGGAAGAGATGAAGTAGGATGAAAAATCAAAGGCACGTAGGCGAGACGAAACAGGAAAAGGGGCAAAGGAGGGCGACCTCCCCGTCCATGCAGAACCACCGGCCCACCTCGTTCAGCACCTGCCGCATCACCACGTCGTACGCCACGTCGGCCAGTGCCGCGGCCTTTTGTGGGAGACAGCACGACGCACACAACAGAGAAGGAAGGAGGAGGAGGGGGAGGAGGAGGAGGAGGAGGAGGAGGAGGATGAGGAGGAGGAGGAGGACGTGTTCAATCTCTGCGACTGCATGCTCCCAATCCAGAGGACCACGGTGAGGGGAGGAACCGAACGTTCCTCTCTTCCGTTTGTTATGCTGGGGAGGTCTGCCTTTACAAAATCAAAATAAAAGGAAGGGGGCGGGAGCTTCGGAAGCCCCCAATCCTCCTTGAAAGGGAAGCCCGGGCTGACCCTGGGCCCCGAAAAGGGGGGGAGGGGGGGGGCTTCGGAAGCCCCCCAGCTAGGCCCCTCCCAGCTAGAAAATCCAAACAAAAGGGGGGAAGGGGAGGAGCTTCGGAAGCCCCCCCCCCTTTCCGAGGGGGGGGGGGGAGGTAGCTCGAAGCTGGGGCCTCCCTTTTGGTGAGAAGAGTGCCACGAGCGCGCTCTTGCGGAGTTGTCTATGAGAACAAGAGGGGGAGGAGGAGGAGGAGGAGGAGGAGGAGGAGGAGGAGGAGGAAGGACGAGGAGGAGGACAAGGAGGATGAGGAGGATCGAGAGCTTTGACGTGCTCTCGACCCTTTCTTTGGGAGCCTCTGGAAGTCTCTGGAGGACTTCTCAAGGACCGTGGGGGGGGGGCGAGCGGGGCCGAAGGCCTCCACCCTCCCATCCTCCCGTTCCTCCCTGCAGCCCCTCCCCCCATCTGCCCCCCACGCGCCGGAGCGCGCAGAGGAGGAGGCGCTCGGCTCAACTGCTCGGGGAAGGACCCCATTCTCGTGCAAGCTGGAGGGGGCGGAAGAGGAGCAGGGGGGCCCCCTACGTTAGCCATACTATCAGGGTGCATCGTCTGACTCTGGGGCTGGCGCGCAGAGGAGGAGGAGGAGGAGCAGGAGGAGGAGGATGAGGATACGAATGACG
>CAUYUJ010015501.1:52500-70000 GCA_963575745.1 Prorocentrum cordatum
ATCATCGTCATCGTCATGTTCATCAGCAGCATCGGCAGCATATTCTTCTTCTTCTTCATCAGCATCATGAGCATCATCGTCAGCATACTTATGTTCAGCATCACCAGAATCATCAGCATCATCATCATCACCAGCATCACCAATATCATCACCATCATTGTCATCAGCAGCATCAGCATCAACAAAAACCCGATAACAACAGTAAGAATACGAAGAGTACGGATGACGACAATAAGAACGACAATGATACGACTACTTATTGAAAGACTCCTACACACCATACTATGGAGCCAAAAAATGGCATGATGGTACGAACATGATAGTGACAATGATAGTAATGTGCAGCATCATTGCCCGCATCACCATCGTGATTAGAAAAATGTTCACCAGCGTCAGCATCCGCATCAGCATCATTGTCAGAATCATCAGCTGCAGCATCATCGCCATGCTCATCATAACACTTAAGCGCCGTCACCAGTAACATCAACATCAGCATTAGTAGCATAATCATCATCGTCATCGTCAGCAGCATCATCAGTATCGTCATCATCATCGTCATCTTCATCGTCATCGGAATCGCCATCATCATCGTCACCGTCATCGTCATCATCATCGTCGTCGGCACCATCATCATCATCATCATCAGCATCATCATCATCATCATCATCATCATCAGCATCATCATCATCATAATCATCAATAACCTCACCCTCATCCTCCTACAGCCATTATTCCCCGTCCTCCTGCCCCTCACCCGCCACCTCCCCTCCTCCTTCGACCTTGGTGCGCAAGTTCTGCTGGAACCAGCCAGGCCCATTCTGACTGTCCTGCGAGCGCGCGTCGAGGAAGCGCCGCACCTCGCCGCCAGGCACGGACGCGAGAGCGCGAAGGATTACGAGGCGACTTGGCTAGAAGAAGAACAAGAAGAAGAGACTCCGAATGAGACATGATCGACCAACGAACCCGGAAAGGAATCTAGAAATGTAAGGCATGGCAACGTTTCAAAAAAACCCTGATTAAGCGACTGGCAAATGCAATGCTGTATGTATCGATCTTGATGTACCGTGCCGAGGGCTGTGCTGTGCTGCGCCGAGCTGAGTTGCGATGTGCCATGCCGCGTTTCGCTCAACACACCCTCAACACATCCTCATGCTAGACATCCGCCTGGGCGAACTGCCAGGGGGACTCGCCACGGGACGCGCCACGGAACGTGCCAGGGAACGTGCCAGGTTGCATTGCTGTATGTATCGACCTTGATGTACCGTGCCGAGGGCTGTGCTGTGCTGCGCCGTGCTGACTTGCGATGTGCCATGCAGCGAGTGTGCTTTATAGCGTTGTGGATCGAGTCCTCCTTTGCACCCGAGTCCTGACCGAACTGATCTGGATCTTAAGCTCGAGCTGCCTGAGCACATAGCAGCTGCCCCAGAGCTAATTCACAGGGGGACATGCCAGGAGGACGCGCCGCGGAACGTCCCAAGGGACGCGCGCCAGGCGACGTGCCAGGGGACGTGACATGGGAAAGCACCGCGGGACGTGCCAAGGGGACGCGCTACAGAACGTGCCAATGGACGTGCCACGGGACGTGCCAGGGGGCGCGCCGCGCGACGTGCCAGGGGGACTCGCCACGGGACGCGCCACGGAACGTGCCAGGGAACGTGCCAGGTTGCATTGCTGTATGTATCGACCTTGATGTACCGTGCCGAGGGCTGTGCTGTGCTGCGCCGTGCTGACTTGCGATGTGCCATGCAGCGAGTGTGCTTTATAGCGTTGTGGATCGAGTCCTCCTTTGCACCCGAGTCCTGACCGAACTGATCTGGATCTTAAGCTCGAGCTGCCTGAGCACATAGCAGCTGCCCCAGAGCTAATTCACAGGGGGACATGCCAGGAGGACGCGCCGCGGAACGTCCCAAGGGACGCGCGCCAGGCGGCGTGCCAGGGGACGTGACATGGGAAAGCACCGCGGGACGTGCCAAGGGGACGCGCTACAGAACGTGCCAATGGACGTGCCACGGGACGTGCCAGGGGGCGCGCCGCGCGACGTGCCAGGGGGACTCGCCACGGGACGCGCCACGGAACGTGCCAGGGAACGTGCCAGGTTGCATTGCTGTATGTATCGACCTTGATGTACCGTGCCGAGGGCTGTGCAGTGCTGCGCCGTGCTGACTTGCGATGTGCCATGCAGCGAGTGTGCTTTATAGCGTTGTGGATCGAGTCCAACTTTGCATCCGAGTCCTAACCGAACTGATCTGGATCTGAAGCTCGAGCTGCCCGAGCATATAGCAGCTGCCCCAGAGCTAATTGACAGGGGGACATGCCAGGAGGATGCGTCGCGGAACGTCCCAAGGGACGCGCCAGGCGACGTGCCAGGGGACGCGACATGGGAAAGCACCGCGGGACGTGCCAAGGGGACGCGCTACAGAACGTGCCAATGGACGTGCCACAGGACGTGCCAGGGGACGCGCCGCGCGACGTGCCAGGGGGACTCGCCACGGGACGCGCCACGGAACATGCCAGGGAACGTGCCAAGTTGCAATACTGAGTGTATCGATCTTGATGTACCGCGCCGAGGGCTGTGCAGCGCTGCGCCGTGCTGACTTGCGATGTGCCATGCCGCGTTTCGCTCAACACACCCTCAACACATCCTCATGCTAGACATCCGCCTGGGCGAACTGGACACATGAAAACAAGTGGTTCGCTCGAGACATCCTCAACACATCATGTTAGACGTCCGCCTGGTTGACCTGGGCACGTGAAAACAAGCGTTTCGCTCGAGACGTTATCAACACCGCCTCATGCTAGACATCCGCCTGGGCGACCTGGACACGTGAAAGCGAACGTCTCGCTCGATACATCCTCAACACATCTTCATGTCAGACATCCGCCTGGGCGACCTGGACGCTTCAAAACAAGCGTTTCGCTCAAGACTTACTCAGCACATCCTCATGCTAGACATCCGCCTGGGTGACCTGGACGCGTGAAAACAAGCGCCTCTAAATCCTCATGCTAGACATATGCCTGGGTAACCTGGACGCGTGAAACCAAGCGTCTCGCTCGAGACATCCTCAAGACCTGGGCACGTGAAAACAAGCATTTCACTTGAGAGATCCTCTGAATTCTGGTCCCCAGTAAAAGACAATATAGAATACTAAACAAGCGTTTCGCCCGAGACATCCCCAACTAGTTCTGCAAAACAAGCGTTTCGCTGGGGCCATCCTCAAAATTCGCCGGCCCACCCGTTCCTCGCATCTCATCGCGAAAAAAAATCGCCGAACCACCCCACGTCGATCCCGGGGTGAACCTCTAAAGAGAGAAAGAACCCTGGGCCCACGCCCTTCCCGGGAAAAAAGGAGAGGAGAAAAGAAAGGAGACGAAGAAGAGGAGGAAGATGCAAACAACGTGTTGGTCTGCCTCGAGCTGGGTCCAAAAAGCGGCCGAGCGAACGGCGGGACGCAGCCGCTGCGAATGGCGGCGCACGGGCGCAGGCGGGCGAGGGGCGAGGAGGAAGACCGGCCGCGGCGCGGCGACACCCAGTCCTCCTTTTCCTCCTTCTCCTCCTCCTCCTCCTCCTCCTCCTCCTCCTCCTCCTCCTCCTCCTCCTCCTCCTCCCCCCTCCTCCTCCTCCTCGTCCTCCTCCTCCCCCTCCTCCCCCTCCTCCTCCTCCTCCTCCTCCTCCTCCTCCTCCTCCTCCTCCTCCTCTTAAGCATTGCACGACCTTCGGGATGTGCCTGATGGAGCAGGCTCACATTCACGACACGGCCAGTGCAGACGAACAAACCAGGGACGCAGACGGCGCAGTCGGGAGGACCAGGGCAAGTCGAGGGGACGCGAGCAAAACCGATCCTGGCCGCCCTGGGCCCAGAGAACACTCCCCCCGCTGGCAAAGCGCGAAGCCCCTGGCCAGGCGGTGGGGGTGGGATTCTTTCGGATGGGGAGGGGGGAAATCAGATAACGAGCTCCGACGAAGGGTGGGTCCAGCCAGAGAGGAAGAGAAGAAGATGAATAAGAAGAAGAAGAAGAAGAAGAAAAAAAACAGAAAATGAATAGATTTGCCACCCCTGTCTTACCGGGGACGAAAAGGCGTGTGAAACTATTGGCTGTCCCCGTCCCGAATTTCTCCCTCCAATCTCATTTCTAGGGGCCTCCGACAAATCCACCCTACGTGGCCTCCAAAATTCCCGAAATGATTTTCAACATGGCTCGAGAAGGAATCCAACACACCGGAAAGGCCTCAAGATTACTCGAAATGGCCTCACGAAGACCGAAGATGCTCCCAAGACGCCCTTCCGAGGAGGGCTACAAGAGGTTCCCCGAAGAGGGCCTCAGGAGGCAAAAACGTTGACTCCTCAGTCTTCGCATTCTCGCCTTTGAAAGGCGTCTGATAGCCCAAGACGGCGCTAGAGGCTCCCCGGACCGGCCAAACCCAAGGGCCAAGAGGCCCCCAAAGGGCCCAGAGTCGGCCCGAGCTGGCCGCAAGACTGCCAAAAAGGCCTTCAAGAGAGCTTCAAGGTGGGCCCAACATAGGGACAAGAGAGAGAGAACTCGTGAGGGGCCTGTGAGCCCTCCCCCGCAAGATGGCCCCCAGACGCCCAACATGCCCCCAAAAGGCCTCCGAGGGGCTCCCGCGAAGCCCCGGAGGGTCCCGAAGAAGCCCCGGGAGCCTTCCAGAGGCTCCGACGGGGCTGCCCCCGAGACCTCCAAGAGGCCACCGAGAAGCCCCGCGACGGGCGCGAGGGAAGAAGAGGACGACCCAGCAACAAGTGCACTCGGGCAGCACGACGGGCAGCGGCGACCAGAACATACCAGATCGGAAGCTGCACACGCCATCTTCTTTGATGGGCTTGCTTTCCACCACCACCACTACCATGAGTTGGAGGGGGAGGGGGCCCTCCTCCTCCTCCTCCTCCTCCTCCTCCTCTTCCTCCTCCTCCTGTTCCTCCTCCTCCTCCTGTTCCTCCTCCTCCTCCTCTTCGTCCTCCTCCTCCTCCTCCTCCTCTTCGTCCCGCTCCTCCTCATATTCGTCCTCCTCCTCCTCCTCTCCGTCCTCCTCTCCGTCCTCCTCTCCGTCCTCCTCCTCGTCCTCCTCCTCCTTCCCCCTTCCAACTTATGGTGGTGGTGGAAAACAGGCCCATCATTTTTGGTGTCGGCGGCACGGAGGTCTGCGCGTATTGATTGGGTCGGCGCTGGACCCCCTTCCCCTTGCGCGCGAAGCGCGACAGAAGCGGCGCCAGAGGCGCCGCCAGAGGGGGGTTCAGCGCCGACCCTGGAAAGCCGCGCGACCCTCCAAAAGGATGTTCGTGCAATCTGTCCACCCTCGATCGTCACGCCAGAAACGGGAACGGCACCGATGGTGACGATGCACGATGCCCAACAGCAGGCGTTGCCCGAGATGGGCATCGACGCCGTCAGCGACACGACGACGACAGCGGCACGGCGGCGGCGGCGATGACGACGATGACCCCGCAGCCCAAGATGGGCAGCAGCGTCGTCAGCGACGAGACGGCGACGATGGTAGACAACCGCATGCGAACCCTGCCACTGCAGGCCAGATTCCGCGAACCCTGCCACTGAGAATGCCAGCGGGGGGGCCCGATATCCACGTGTCGGTTCCAGTCGCAGAAGAACAATGCCACGAATTAATTCAAGATTCGGAGGTTCGCGCGGATTCCTCGCATCGGCGCTGGGACCCACCTGGCGGCGCCTGCGGCGCCGCCCCTGGCGCGCTCCGCGCCAGGGAGGGGTGTTCAGCGCCGATCCGAGAGATCCGCGCGGACCTCCGAGTTTTTATGTTTATGTCAGTAGTTTTTCCCCGATGCAGAAAAAGTGCTTGCCAGGGGTGAAACGGGGTGTGACATATTTGCCTGTCCCCATCCCCGCTCTCCTCCCCCAGGCTCCAAAATCGCGTGCGAGGCCTCAAGACGCCCACAAAGACGCCCACGAGGCCCCACTTCGCCTGGGGGTCGGTGGAATGGCGCAAGCTTCCCGAACAAGAAATCAGACGCCTAAGCTCTCCGACGTCCGCGCGGATTCCTCGGATCAGCGGCGGGGCCCACCTGGCGGCACCTCCGGGCGGACGACCCGAGGAATCCGCGCGGACCTCCGAGAGTGTAGGTTTTTGCAACTGCTTCATAACACGACTTAGTTTTAGCATGATTAGTATGTTTGTTTACGATTGGCTGTCGTAATATTTCCATTGCTACTATTACACTTATTCTTAATTACTAGCGTTGTGAAGTACCTTCATGTTGGTCGTCATGTTCTTCTAATCCTTATATACGCATAGGGAGGGCAACGCTGTGCGGCCTGGTTTTTGCAGACCGCACAGTGTCAAAAATTAACGTTTCACCGAGGCGAAACCATCACTTTGTATAGAAACCGATCCAAACACACTGTGTTTTTCTATGTATGTTTTTTTTTTGCAAAGCGCACGGCAGGAAAAAATAAAACAACCAAGCAATCAGTTTAAACTAAATCGCAAAACGCATTTTTAAAGAAAAAACTGTTTCCAAGTTTTTCGATTGTGCGAACATCAAGGAAATGCTATACCGCTATTCTGCGGTTGCAAACAGGAAACCAAATAATTTTCATGAAAAAAACAAAAGGACAAGACACGAATAATATGTGTTCAAAGATTTTCTCGCTTATCATTTTCGCTGGGACGTGTTAACCCATTCGCAGTTAGAGAACCGATAACGAAACGCGCGTTTACCATAATTCTAACGCTTGAATCAGAAAAAAATAGAGAGAGAAGGTCAACAGAAAAAATGTTTAACAGATTTTCTTGTCGATCGCAAATTCTAAGAATCTGAGGGCTGGCGGAATGGCATCAGCCATCAGCATATACGATATGCTACATGAGTGCAATATCTGTCCACACAGCGCTTCGTCAATGCATCAGCAAAGTCTCAAGTGCACAAGTCAAACTGCGTGACAACAATATCATAAATGTTGCAATCGTAATCTACTAAATCCTATGTTTTGTGGTTGGCCGTCTTCCTGGCTTAACCAATTCTGCCTTTTTCGACGGGCGATAACACAAGCTCGGCTGCTTCTATATTTCAAGAGGAAGAAAGTTAACGACTTCGCACGTCCAGATTTCATATTCGATCGGTTCCATCTGCGGCAGCTCTTCCTTTACCTTTTTCTATATAGCTGTATATAAGTGGATCCAGCATATCTGGCCCTGCTAAATCCCATGGCATGTCGTCGGGCACGTCAATCTCAGCATCATACGCAATGAATATCCAAAGGAGAACGTGTACTGCCCTGAACGCACCAACGCCTGTCACATTTGAAAGTTTGTTTTCATGATTCTGCAAACGATTCAAATAGCTTCCCAGTTGCATCGAATCCCCGCATGAAGTCTCGTATCCAGTCAGCGTGATACCCGTGATTGGCATTGCAAAGCAGAGCACTACGCTTCACTTCATACGTTGGCCTTCTGCAATGTTCAACAACCCTTTGCTCTCATTCTCTGCAGTCAAGATGACATAACGCATTTTGTCGATTGCAAGATTGCTCCACCCATCGTCAAAACATTGTTTGGTCGTTGGTTCTTGTAATGTTTTTTGACAGAGATGAAGAAAGCCCGCTGGTTATCATGCAAAGCATAATTGTTAATCCTCCTGGGTGCACACCTTTCTCTAAATTGAATATTTCTGCATATTCGCGCCATGCTTTAGGCACTGGACCCCACTGAACACGAGGATTGTGAATCTGAAACAAATTCATCATTGAAGAGATGCACCACGTACTGTTTTCCATTGCTTTTGTAACTGCACACGTTTGCAACTCGCCTGTTTTGCTATACAATTCTGACAAAACAAATTTGTGATCTCGCACCTTCTCAACAGATTGGGACACGCGAAAATCTGAACTATTTGGGCTCATATTTCTTTATGCTCGTTCGATGCAGAGCGCCACCCAAAATTCTGCTGCTCGGCGACAAAAGCCCCCATCGCTTGCGGGAGGCAATTGTCTAACAACACATATCAAAAAGGTGTTTGTCTCTTCGCTCATTACATCGTTGTTATCCTTCTCCCCCGCGAACAGCTTGAGCAGGCTGCGCGTGTCGTCAGGATTCTTCGTGATGAACGTTTGCATCGTGTAGGGCAGGTCGCTCTTGTTGGCAGGCTTCCGATTATCAGGGTAGTTCTCGTAGCAGCTGGACATGGCAATCCTCTCTAGCTCCTTCATATTTATCATTATTTGCCCAGGTCGGTCCCCCTCGAGGTACGGGCGCGGGCCCTCGTAGGGATGCACGAAGTCCACCCACCGAGCGAGCTTGGTCGAACCTTCAGCGGGGATCATCGGAAGGTTGCCCAGCCACGTCTGGTCGGGCCCGGCGTCCTCGGGCATGAGGTTCTTCACGATCGGCTAGGACAAGAGCGGGCTGCGCTTCTTGTCCTGCTGTCGGCTCTGGAGTTGTGAGCACTGGCCATGATCGGGAATTGTGATCACTGGCCGCGTAAAACTTTCAGATTGAGAAAAAGCTTACGGAAAATGCGTATGAAATGATCACTCGGAAGGCGTGTGTCGGGGAGAGGGGAGGGGGGGGAGGAGTACATGCTTTCTGGGACCTAACGCAATGGGTTAACTGAAATAAATACCCCCAGCTCTGAATCAACAGGAATTCTTTTGGGATATTAAACATAAAAAACACACGGAAAACCAAAAAAAAAACAATCCCTGGGGAGGTCTTGGAAATATTTCGTCAACGTTTGTTGGTTTTCTGGTGTTCGTTAGGTTTGTTTGGTGTTTGCTTCACCCCAAAAAATGTTTCTTGGTTTGTCCATCCAGAAACCAAAGGAAAAACCTTGTGTTTTTGTTGGCTTGTCAGCTAGAACAAAAAAACATAAGGAAAACAAGCAAAAACAAAAAAAAACAATCCCTGGGGAGGTCTTTTCCCAAAGGTTTCCGCGGGGATTGTTTTTTTTTGTTGTTTGGTATTCCTTTGGCTTTTTTGGTTTTTCACATCAGAGCCAAAAAAACCTTGTGTTTTGTTTTGGTGTTTCAGCTCAGAACCAAAAAAAAAGAAGGAAAACCGAAAACAAACAAAACCAAACCAATTTCTGTGGAGATTTCCACCGGACCTCCCCAGGGATTGGTTGTTTGGTTGTTTGATGTTCCTTGTGTTTTTTGGGTTTTCGTATTCGTGCCTACAGAAATCCATACACAAGCTCTGGGTATCTGTTTGGGTGTGATAAATATCATATTGTTACCCGCGCGCTTTACCGAAGACCCCTCCCGCCTCATCCCACCGAGAGTTCTCTGAGAACGTCTTTTTGGATTCAAGTCCAAAGGCATCTCGGGCGGCCCCGCAGATCTCCGAAAACCAGGCCGCACAGGGTTCCTTTCTGTATGTATATATATATATATATGTGTGTGTAGTTATGTATATGTATATATACACTATCGTCCTGTAATATCATGTGTCCGATGTAATACTATGCATATTCGTCATCGTGTGCAAACAGCCAAGATCCTGCCGACATCCACCCCTCTTGTCCCTCTCCTCTCCCCCCAGCGCTCCCCCGATCTCGAGGTGGGTCAAGGAGAGGTTGCCCGCCTATCAGCACCGCCATCGTCGCCATCATCGTTCGTGTCGGTTTGTTCTTCGATGTTGCACCCGCAAGCGGTTTGGCCAGCCCCGAGCGCATTCCTATCCCTCAGATTGACAAGCCCAGAGGCGATGACCATCCTAGGGAGGCATCCTGGGGATGCGCCATCAGCACCTGTGGGGCGTCCTTAAAATCGGTGTCGGGATGAGGTGATGCCAACCAGAAGGACAGGGTTGCGTTTCAGGCTAGAAATGCTCGACCCATAAGGGGCCAGTTTTCCGAGCCGTCCAACCGCCTGATGGCCTCCCGCCTCCCCCTTCCCGATCGTGGATGCCTCGAGCCTCGAGCCTCGAGCCTCGAGCCTCGAGCCTCGAGCCTCGATCGTGGATGCCTCGAGCCTCGAGCCTCGAGCCTCGATCGTGGCTGCCTCGAGCCTCGAGCCTTCGAGGCTCGAGAGCCCGCCGCCGCCCTGCCCTGCCTCGGCCCCGGGAGGCCTACGCAAACCTGGCCGCGGAGACGCCCCAACAGAGGACGGCGTCCGAGAGGGGGGCGGCGGCCGCCGCCGCCGCCCTGCCGAGCGGTCGGACCCCTTCCCGCCACGGCAGCGAACCGACGACGACGACGACGGCGACGGCGACGGCGACGGCGACGACGAAAACCGACGCCGACGGCGGCGGCGGCGGCGGCGACGACGACGACGACGACGACGACGACGACGACGACGACGAAAACAACGACAAAAGCGACGACAACGACGACGACGACGACGAAAACGACGACGACGACAACGACGACGACGACGACGAAAACCGACGACGACGGACGACGGCGACGACGACCACGACGACGACGACGACGACCGACGACGACGACGACGACGACGACGGCGGCGGCGACGACGGCGACGACGACCACGACCACGACGACGGCGACGACGCGGGCGCATCGACGCGACGACGGTGGCGGCGACGACGGCGACCGCCCCGCATCGACGACGTTGCCGTCGCTGGCCGACCGCGGTCCGCCCGCGGCCCCGCCCGCGCCGCCCCCGAGCGCGCGCCTCGCAGCTGAACACGGAGGTCTTCTCGCGCAGCTTGCGGCCCTTCTCCTCGAGCCGCTCGTAGACCACCCGCGTGCTCTCCTGGTGCGGGCAGCACTTATATCCATATCCAGAGCGTCGTGGACTTTTTGGGAAGAGGTGCCGCAACGCCGAGGCGCACTGGATATGGATAAAATCAAGCCTCTTGGGGCCAGATTTTTATCCATATCCAGTGCGTCTACAGTTTTTGGGGAAGAGAGCCCAAGAGTCCAAGACGCACTGGATGTGGATATGACTATTGCCCCCACCTGGGCCGGCCGCTTCGCGCTGCGGGCCTCGCGCCCGCGAGAGGGCGCGGCCATCCCCGAGCTCCCGCTCGGGCGAGGACGAGGGCGGGAGAGGACACGGGGGAGCACAAGACCGCGGAGGTCCCTGGAGATCTCCAGGAGCCTTCGGAGGCCTCCAGGGACCCGGGAGGCAGAAACAACAAGGGAGAGGCAGAGGGAGAAAGAACAGTATAACAAACAAGCATGATAGGACCGACAAGACGACCCTTCTGGTAATAACGGAGGCTGCCAGGGAATGTGCGCACCTTCGGTTTGCGATTAGCGTCGGTCCATCCATAGATCCAACTACCCATGTATACTTATGTTGACCAACGTGGATCCCAAACATTGTGTTCTAGCGTATGGTACGATGTAATATGTAAGATGCAGCCTACGCAGTGCAATCCGTGCAGTGCCATCAACGCAGCGCCAATCAATATGGGGCAACCTCCACAACGCAATCGATGCGGTACAATCTTAAACCGCACCTCATTGGTTGCACCGTGTTATCATAAAACTTGCTGTGCCAATATGCGT
The DNA here is from genome assembly GCA_963575745.1 of Prorocentrum cordatum. Lineage (NCBI taxonomy): Eukaryota > Dinophyceae > Prorocentrales > Prorocentraceae > Prorocentrum > Prorocentrum cordatum. The sequence goes on from CAUYUJ010015501.1 coordinate 63,960, forward strand.
TATGCTACACCATCCGACGCTACCGTAAATTGTGTTATGCTATGCTGCGGGGCAATATAGGCCGTTGGTAGAACTGTGTTTAGTAGAACCTGGTTTAGTGATCTGTACCAGGGGCGCCCCCCCGTCCCATTTCCACTACCCGGAACTGCCGTCACCCGAAAAACACCAGTTACGGCAAACCTGGTTTAGTGATTCTGGCCAACTCAAAGGCTCCAGGGCCCTACCACTGACCGGGTCCCCTTGCCCGGGGCCCTGGCCATACCCGACAATAGGCGGCGACGGACGGCGGCGACGGGCAGCGCCAGGCAACGGCGGGCCGGCCGGACCAGCACCGGGGTCCAATGCAAACCCAGAGATCCGACGTCGTGATTTTTTCAATACGGGATCCCACCATCTCCCCGCGTGGTGGGGGCTGGCACGACACTCGTTCCAGGGTCGCCCCCGCGTGAGCACACCTAGCTAGCCCGTTCCTCCTCTCCTTCGGGGGCTTGCAAACAGCCTGCACCATTCCCGGCAATCTCGACCCATTCTCCAGGACCGGCTTTTCGTCCTGAGTCGTTTTCTGAGGGTCCCGAGGCCCGGCGAGGGCCCCTAGAGGCCCAATTTTTGTTTGTTTTGACAAAAAAAAAAAAAAACGAAAAAAAAACTCCGTCCTGAATGTTTCAAGACGTTGGAGCTCTAGGAGTGGCGGCGACGGACGGGCGGCGCCGGGAGGCGACGAGGCCGGCCGGACTGGCACAAAGGGGCCCAGGCGGCCAATGATAGGGGCGGCGGCGGGCCGGCCGGAGCGGCACAGGAAGGGCCCGTAGTGCAAAACATGCGGCGGCGGGCGGCGGGCCACGGGCGGCGGCGAGCCGGCTCTCGGCCGGCATCGGGTGCCCAGGGTTACTCCAGATTTCGTGATAAAGGGAGGGGGGTCTCATTTCGGGGGGGGGCTCTTCCAGGCTATCTTGGAGGGCCTGGGGGGGTCTGGGGACGATGTTCTGGAGGGTTCTCCCACGGGGGAGGTCTGAAGTGGCTTGTCTTGGAGGGTCCAGACCCCCGCCCTTTTATTACGAAATCTGGAGTACCCTATAGAGCACCAGGAACAACCCCCAAGTTTGCTAGCGTGGACCCGAAACAGTGTTGATCTGGCAACATGTGTAGGGTCTACGTGGAGCCATACATGTGATGCAAGTACGACGTCATTCCAAACAACTGTCGTATAGATCTCCAGACTGTGTGGAAACCTACTGTGTTTGATTTGTTCGCTGAGAAAGGCAATCGACGAATCCAGATCTGCAAGATCTCCGAAGCCTCCGATAACAGCGGTGTTTTCCTGGTCCCAGAAAGTTGCCGCTCCAATTTTGAGATAGCGTCTGCAATCTGAGTGCAGATACTGGGCGCTGTACCAGAGCGCGCGAATGAACCTGAGATGCATCTTCTAATTTCTCTACCCGAGAAGTAACACTGCCGATATTCAAACGTTCCAGTGCCAACACATACTCAAGATCTTCATTCGATACCCCATGGTTACTGATAGCGGCAATATCGGTGTGGACAGGGCCCGATTGTGTCTGCAATTAGTTCCCCAGCGCGCCCATGTTGACAGCATTTGACGAAAAAGAAGCACTGTTGTGCAAAATGGGCTCTGACTTGGATCCACCCGCCGCTGCCAAACTTACTTGAAATTGACGTTGACGACGCTGCACCTGCGAACCATCAAGAACGGTTTCTGCCCGTGTGACTGCTTCCTTTTCCTGTGAGGGGTTGCTTCTCCTGGCCTGCTTCAAGACACTCTTCACTGGAGCCCTTCTATGGTTTCTTTTTCGCTGGCATTACAGAATCGGAGAGGTCGCGATCGTAGCGCAAGCGGACTGTTTGGGCAAGCGTAAGCGGACTGTATCGGCTGGTAAGGACGACGAGAAAGAGCCCAGTCTTGGGAGCCCGTTGGATCGGGCCAACGGAATGAACTTGAGCCAGAGTTCCCTGAGCCGAAGTTCCCATAGGGAGCCCACAAAAGGACGTACGCGCCCAGCCATCTACATGAGTACGGCCCCCCAGTCCGCGAGACCAGCCTCGCGTTACGAACGTTCGCACACTGCGTACTCTCGAAACCAACGTGTCTGGATGTACGTGTACGTCCTTCTTTCGTTCCTGAATGCGCACTGGTATGAAGTGAGTTGCACTCTGGTGAGTTGTTTTGCACTCCAGTGCATACCATCGCACCGCACAATTTGTGCCTGCAGCAACTTCTTGCCGCTGGCTGGGTTCGTGCAACAGGAGCCATCATGCCTCGCCTTACCCTCCAAGCGCGATGCTTGTGCCAAAGGCGGGGTGTTCAGAGGGGTGCGCTCGAGCAATCCAAGAAGCCCTGGCGAGAGGAGCAATAAGCCCTCCACAAATCTCAACGATTCGGCGGCGGCTTCCGCTGGCCCTCGTGGCATCCCGGGCGCCCTGCCGACGCTCTTGGGGCCGTGTGGGGCGCTCGGGGCCCCCCGCTGTCCGCCCTGTGTGCCGTCTCGGGGACATGTCAGGTCCCGGCGGTAGGGGGCCACGTGCGAACCCTACCCCTGCCCCCCACGATTTCTGAGGGGGAGGGGGGGGGGGTCACTTCGCTCGAGAGCTCCCGAGCGACGTGTCCCCCTCAGACATCGTGGGGGGCAGGGGTAGGGTTCGCATGTGGCCCCCTAGGCGGGCCGTTCCGGAGGCCTCTGCGAGCGTTCCGGAGCCCCAGTGGAGCCCCACGGGGCACGCGGGAAGGCCTTGCAGAGTTGTCTCGAGGCGATCCTTGAGGCCTCTGACTCTTGGACCGTTGTGGACGGTCTGAGGAAGAGGCGGGAAGGCGAAAATCCTTGGAAAAAGTACGAAAAGTCAGATCAACAATGCTTGCCAGTCGGCGGCTTCAGTGGCAGACTCCTGTGGCTACTCGGGGTCGACGATCCTTGGGTGGCTCTGAGTCTTCAACGGTCAGCCGTGCAAGCCGTCTTTGAGACGCATGAGGCCATCATGGGGCCTCTGTGGGCATACTGGGAAATCGTGCTGGGCTGTTTGGGGCTGTCTGGAGGCCATCTTGGATGCCTTTGGGGCCGTCGAGAAGGCTGTCAGGCCAGCAAAGGCGGGGCGGGTAAACATCGGAACATCTGATGGAAGTCATCAAATTAGTTCCCGTCGGTGGCTGCTGGAGCGGCATCCTGCGGCCCATGCGAGCACGACGCTCTTGAAGCCGTCTTGCGCGCCTTGGAAGTCCCGCGGTCCTTCCATGACGCTTCCAGACGCGTCCAGGCGGCTCCCATAAAGCCCCAGGATCCTCCCAGAGAGACCGGGGACCCGCCCAGGAAGCTCTGGCCCCCCAGTCTCTGTGCCCAGTAAGCGTGGACTTCTTCATAAACCAGGGCATTGGCACACCCCAGAACCAACCGCAGCCATGGCTCTACGCAGGTTCTCTATTCTTCGCTATCTCCCGCTGGACCTAGCGAAATCCTGGTTTGCAAAGTCCTGGCTTCTGGGGCCCTGAGCTGAAGGGCAACGATAGGGGAACATCGACCTGGAATCGACGATGCAATACCGATGGATCGGCAATATGCCCCCGACAGCGAAACCGAACGCTCCTAACCACGGCGGGGCTCTCGGGCCCCAATCGGCGATCACTGAGCGACTGGAGGTCGATGCATCCCCCCTGAGTGTATCCCCCCTCCCAACGTTGCCCCTGAGGCGACCTGCGGGCCCCTGGACCAGACCCCAGTCACATGTACACATCCGCGGCGAGGCTCGGCGAGGCACAATGGCGACCCGGACGGCCTTCGGGCAGAGGGGGGAGGGAGTAACTTTGCCGGGGGGGGGGGGGGGGGGCGAGCAAGGGAACGAAAGAGGGCGCCCCTACAGCTCGAGGAAGAGTGGAACAGGGGGAGAAGGAGGAGGGCGAAAGGCGAGGGCGAGCGCGCGGCACCGCCAGGGGCGGGGCCCCTGGAGCAGCTGGGGGAAGATCGCGCCCCGGGCGTCCTTGACCTCGTAGAAGAGGTCGCGCTCGAACTGGGCGATGTCCTCCGACCGTCGTCGCGGAGGGAGGTAGAACACCGAAAAGACCGCGCCAGAGGCGCCCCCTCGATTTCAGCCGTTGCGTGCCCCGCGCCGACCGTGAAAGATCTGTCCAAGGGGATGATGAACCGACCTGGGTGGACCCCAGAGGGTTCCGGGAACCCGTTCCGACAGGGTTTTCGCCGGGCAGTCGCGGCTGTCGTCGCAATCCATGGACGTCGATCGTCCTCGTCGACGTCGTCGTCGTCGCTCCAATCGGGCGGTGTCCTCCGAGCTGCACATTGGCTTCAGGTGCACCACCACGTCTCCGGCCAGCCTCGGCGGGGCCGCCGCGGACCGAAAATCGAGAATCAAGGATCGAGGACCGAGGATTCGAAATCGAGGTTCGAGGATAAATCCGGGATCGATCGTGGATCGAAGATCGACTTTTCAAAATACGGGGTTCTGTGACCCAAAAGGGCCGCGAAGAACGTGCGGCGGTCGGCCAGCCTCCTGAATTCTGTAAGGAGCTGAGAAGCACGAGTCCGACGAGGAAGGAGGGCGCGATCGAGGTCGACACAAGGGTCCGCCTGGCGAGGGGGGAATCCCAAACCACATCTGCGCGACGAAAAGAAGCGCGTCTCACGCAAGAGAAGCGACGTACGAGGGCCGCCAGAGTGGCACACCGCGTGGAGAAGAGGGCGTTCACGCGCAAGCTTACGCGGGAAATTTACGCGGGATACGTACTCGCCAATGTCTGCGCAGTCCACCCCGGTTTCTTGCGCCGCTGTCCTCTGGAGCGCCCCCTCCTGTATCTGCTGCTTGTGTTGCTCACGTACAAGCTGGAACATAAGTTACCCAACGTTGTCTGGATGGCTGTCTTGCTACATCAGCCTCCGCTGCAGCAGGGAGGCGATCGCACCACGACCCCAGGCGCACCCAGATCGCCTAGCCTCTACTGCACTGCACGCGCCCGCAGCCAAGAGGCCCGCACACCCAGGAAATCCCCGCCAGTGGCAAGTTCAGCTCGCATCCTTTTGTTGGACAGCACTCCAAGTAACAAAAACTGGAGGGTCTGCCAGCGCAGGCCAGAACATAGTGTACCCGATTTTGTCTGGATGGCTGTCTAGCTACATCAGCCTCTGTTGCAGCAGGGAGGCGATCGCAGTCTCTGCTGCAGTGCGCGCGCCCGCTGTAAAGACGCCCGCACACACACACACACACACACACACACACACACACACACACCGGTTCAGCACGTACCCCTCTGTCGGGAAACACTCGAAGAAAAGCTGGACAGCACAGGCCAAAACATAATTTGCCCAACTTTGTCTTGCGCAATCATGTGGCATGCTCCACATCAAGTTGACGCTGCAACGGCAAAGTCAAAGACCTTGGTTCCAAGCTAGAGCGCCGCCCTTTATGGTGTGATCGGGGTTCCCTACCCCCAAAAATTGTCGATGTTCCTCCCGGCTGAGATTTGCCCGAAGGGAAAGGATCCTGGCTTGCCTTGTGTCAAAGAGGGCCAGGAGGCGACCTCTCGAAGCCAGTCTCCCCGAGGGTGCTCTCAACCCATCCCAAAGCGCGGCGACGCAAAACATAGAAAAACAAAAGAAAGCAACGCAGAGCAAAGCGACGGGATGCACCGCAAAGCCGACCAAAGCAAGCCACGTCAGATATCAGCCGAACGCAATGCATCACACAGCAAGGCATAATGAAGCAAAGCACGAAATTCCAATCCGTTCCATAAACTATCAAAATAAAGCAAGCGAACATCACCGTGTGACAGTCTACTCCTACTGTGTTCGACGGATGTACTGCGCGTGCAAAGCTGCACGGCGACAATGACGATCGCGTTCGTTCTTATGCTGTCTGGCGACTGCACGCGGGCGCGAAGTTAATTTCGACGCACACGTTTGTAAATACATGCGAAGCCGAACGTGCCATGGAAAAGACGAGCACGAGGGCGAAGTGGAGCAGGATTGGCCGAGGGCGCCAGGAGGCGGGGAGGAGGGGAGGCGAGGCGGTCCCTAGGCGTTTCTGAA
>CAUYUJ010015501.1:85000-123051 GCA_963575745.1 Prorocentrum cordatum
TCCGCTCCACGGTGCTCCACGGCGCCCATGGGAGCGCCTCTGCCGTCGACCTCGGCCTGCATGGGCCGGGGGGGGAAAGCCCCAAGAGGCCTCCAAAACGGCCCACGAGGGCCCCGAGACGCTAAACGAGCGCTCCAGGACGCCCTAGCTGGCCCACAGATGGGCTCAGAGGCCTCCAAGACGGCCCAAGAGGTCCCCAAGAGTCCTGGCCGAGGCTGGAGCGCTGCCGCAGGAGCAGGAGTGGGGGTGTGGGCTTCGGAGCGAAGGGTCCCGAGCGACAAGGGGGGGATGGCTGCAAGGGTGGTATGTGTATTTGTGCAGGCGGCTTGCGTGCGTGTGTCTCTTGCTTTGTTTCCTCCATCCTCATCATCAACATCATCGTCAACGACGTGGCGGCACTCACCCGACAGCTTAGCCAGCTGCCGAGCGGCAAACAATCCGTAGGGGGCACAAAGTAAATTCTTCAGCTCAATGTTAGATGAAGTGCGTGGGATCTGTGAGCCCACACCCTCGAGATGTGCAAAGCGAGTTCAACCCCCCCCTTCGTTGGGCGATGGAGGTCGCCCCTTTGCATCTCTATCACAAGAGCGCCCATCCTCGGCGAGGGTCTGCTTGGAAGTCAAAACGGTGCAGATCATTGAAGTTTGGGGGCGAGGGCCAAGGTGTTTTAAACGAGTCAAAGGCCCCTCACGCTCTTACTCAGCCTGCAGGGTCTCCGAAGTACTGAACTAACAAGACCCTCAGCCTAACCCAACAGGCCATACGCTCGAACTTGAAAACGCGGGTACGATCTTGGGCATCAGCTGAGTAGAACCTGGGCTGCTCCAGACTCCGCGAGCGTATCAGCGGCGGCGTGACCTGTGACTAAGATCGCTGGGGTCTTGCATGCAGCAATCTCGGAGGGCGAGAACGAGGACGGGAAGGGCGAAGAGCTCCTCGAGGAAGGGCTGCTCGAAGCCGTCGGGGTCGTAGGTGAACACGGAGCTGCAGCGCACGTAGACGACCACCTTCGAGCCGTGCTGGCGTGCCTCCTCGGGGGGAGTCGGAGGGAGGATGGCGGGGGGCACGCCGGCCTGGAATCCACGGTACGTCACCGATGGATCGGCGGCTGCAGGATGAGGAAGGACGACGCCATGAGGAGGAGGAGGAGGAGGAGGAGGAGGAGGAGGAGGAGGAGGCGGAGGAGGCGGAGGAGGCGGAGGAGGCGGAGGAGGCGGAGGAGGCGGAGGAGGAGGCGCCGAGGAGGGGAGTCGGGAAGAGGGGGGTGCTCTTGGCCACCCCCGATACGCTCCGCTCGAGATGCGCCCCCGAAACACTCCGGCGCATCCCGCGGCCCCGAATCTGCCGAGCCCGCGCGGAGGAGCGGGAGAGCCGAACACTCTCCCCGCACGTCGAAGACAACAGCGCCGTGACCTCCGGGCTTTCGGAGCAGGCTGTGAGGATGCGTCAGGCGAAGCGCTGGTGTCGACACAGCAGGCCTGGACTTCGGCCACCGCCAGGGAGAGCCGCCAGGGGCCTGGACACTCCTGGAGACGCGCCCAGACTGTGGGGATGATGGCTCGAGCGGTGCGCCTGCTCCTGCTCCTCGGGCGCTCCTCTTCTGGTGGGGTCCACTGCCACGGGGGCGGGCGAGCCCACGGGCATCCCACGGGGGGCCAGCCGCCAGGGGTCGGGACGCTGCCGGACTCGCCCCCCGAGCAGCCCCTCCGACGGGACCCCCGGCGGCGAGACTGCGCGCTCCCGGGCAGGGCGGGGCGCCGCACGCGTCGGCCGGCGACGACCGGGCGGCCCCGGGTCGCCCCCGGAGGGCCCACCAACCCTGCCAGGCTCGGGTCGGGCATGTCCCCCCACGGGCGGCTTCTGGACGGAGGAAGCACACAGAGAATATCCACCAAAAAAAAAATCTCTCACACACAGCAATAGCGGCAACGACAACGGCAACAGCAACGACAACGACAACGACGACGACGACGACGACGACGACGACGACGACGACGACGACGACGACGACGACGACGACGACGACGACGACAACAACAACAACAACAACAACAAGAATAATAACAAGAACAACGACGACAACAACCACAACAACAACAACAACAGCAACAACAACCACAACAGCAACAACAGCAGCAGCAGCAACAACAACAACAACAACAACAACAACAACAGCAGCAGCAGCAGCAGCAGCAGCAACAACAACAACAACAACAGCAGCAGCAGCAGCAGCAACAGCAACCATAACAACAACAACAACAACAACAACAACAACAACAACAACAACAACAACAACAACAACAACGATAACAATAACAACGACAACGACAACGACAACAACAACAACAGCAACAACAACAACAACAACAACCACAACCACAACCACAACAACAACAAAATCGTCCCCAGACTATTTTTGCTATTTTTTGAATACTCCTCCTGTAGAGGGACAGGCCCGACTTGTTTCTAGGCGCCCATAAAGTAAACAAGACAAGCGAACGGCACAAACACAAAAAACTTCGGAAGTCCGCGCAGACTTCTCGGATATCGGCGCCGACCCTCCCCCATGGCGCGCGGAGGGGCGGCGACCCAGGAGACGGGCGTGGAACTCCGAAAGGTTATGTTCATGCTGTTCTCATGCTAGGTCAGACATGTCCTCCTACAGGCGGATTTTGGACGGGAATGAAACACATTCCGAAAACAATCAAGAATAGCCGAAAAATCGTCCCCATACTACGAGAGGGGGCACGCCCGACTGAAGCCTTGCTCGACAGTCCCCCCTCCACTCTCCAGCGCCCCCAGCTCCTCGATCTGGGCACCCCTGGAGCGCTGTCGGCGAGGAGCAGCCGCAATAAAAAACATCTCGAAACCAACCGAGAGCCATCGAAAAACTACAGAAAACGCCGGCGCATCGACGATGCGTCGGCGATGCATCGGCGACACCAAAGCATCGGCGCCGTCGGAGCGGAGAAAATCTGGTTGCACATCGAGCGGCATAGGCGATGCCTCGGCGATGCGGCGCGACCCTCCGACCCCATCCCCTCGGACCCCGCTACCGGGGGGAAGCGAGGAGGATAGAGGATGAGGCTGAGAATGGTGAGGACGAGGAGGAGGAGGAGGAGGAGGAGGAGGAGGAGGGAAGGAGGGGAGGAGGAGAACGAGCTAAAAGGAGTAGGACGATTGAGGGGGAAGGCGGTGAGGCCGGGGAGGGAGGAAGAGGCTCATGAGGCTGGCAGTGCCGATGGTGATGAATCATCACTGATGGCGATGCAGCCCCCCGTCCCCGGCGCTCCCCCGAGCTCCTCGATCGCGGCCTTGCCGAAGGCGCGCTCGTCCGAGCTCTCCGCCCGGGACACGTGCACCGGGAAGTGGTTGCCGTCCGAGACCCGCTGCACCGCCGAGGCCACGTGCTCGGGCACCATGCCCGACACCATCGGCGCGCAGCGCAGCCGGCGCACGGGGGCGTCCTTTGAGCGGACAAGACTGTAAGCCGGACGCAGATTGGTTCTCGCTGCCGAGAGAGAGCGCGGCTCCGCCGCACGGGGCGGGCACTTCCTCGCCCCCCCCGCGGGGGGGTGGGGGGGGCAGCCGATCTCTCACGCGAGGGAGCGACGCGAGGAGGGAGGGGAGCAAGGACGCGAGAGAAAGAGAGAGAGACGCGAGAGCGGGCTTGAGGCAGGTGCATCCGCGGGAAGAGGCGCAAGAGTACTTGCTGCAGTTGGCGCCTGGATGCAGCAACTTGCGCGCTGGGTGCCACGGTTGCGCGTGCGCGCCCGTGTGTAGCGTAGCTTTCTTGGCATGCAACGGAGGTTGCCCGTGCAGCATATTTCGTGCCAACTTTTGCCCACGCGATACAGTCGGGGCGTTGCCCTAAGGAACCCTAAATAAGGAACGAGGTCCCTTTTTCCCAAAAGCTAAACTTCGATTTCCTATGGAAAACCTTAGTGGAACCTAAGGCAAATTGCACAACAATCAAGGAACACCGAGACCCTCCCCAACGAAAAGGGTTCCCTTCTTCAGGGCCCCAACTGTAGTACACAACTACTGAACGACTGCACCCCTCGGTGCCGAACCCAGCCGCACCAGACCCACTACTCCAGCTGAGAACGACCCAAACACACCCTCTGGTCGTCCGACGGCTTTGGGCAGCCTTCGGCTTCCCGGAGCCCTTACGGACCCCGGGGCCGTCAAAGACTGCTCCTGGGGAAGCACCAGTCCTGCACCCCCGTGCAACAGTAACACACATGTGGCAAGCCGTGTCGAAATACCCTCCAGGGAGCTTCCCTGGGAGTAATGTTTCATCTCGTGTTTAGCTTTGACGGCCCCCGGGGCCCGAAGACGGCCCCCAGAGGCCGAACACTGCGGAAAAAACGAAGACGACGAAACACAGAAGAATCAGCGAACAAGTTGCAGGACGCTTCCAGGGCAGCGCGAGAGGAGGGGCCAGGGCCCGCAAGGGTCCACGCTGTGAAAAAACCACGGCGTCGGAGCTCCCGGGGAAGGAGCGGCGCAAAGAACAGGCGGTTCCTCCGTCGAGGGCGGGGCCTGTCCCCGGGCGGCCCAGACGTGCGTGCCCCTGCGGCGGCACGCGGGGGCGCAGACTTCCCAGCCGCCCTGGCCCAAGGTGTCGCCTGAACCCAGGATTCTGGGGAGGCCAAGATGGCAGGATCAGTCGGCCTCGAATCGGCCAAGCGGGTCGACTCGGAGCAGGCATCAGAGAGCGGGCCGCGTCGGCACGGAATCGAAGTGGGATCGAATCGGCTGCGCCGCGGTGCATGGTAAAGCGCACAGCCGCAGCTTGGAAGCGGCCGCGGGTCTGAACTGGTTGGGAACCCAGAAAGTCTGTCAGGAGGAGGGGATGGAGCCAAATCCAATCTAAATCGGACCCCGATCCCTGCCGGGGTCCATCTGATGCAGTTCTTCACCCAAGATCCATAGTTTGCACTGCCCTGGGGCCCGAAGACAGTTCCCCGAAGCCGAAAACGACAAAGGCCTCCCTGAACCCCAAACCTCCAACCTGCCCGCCCTCAAAATGCTGGCTAGAACCAGAGCTGGGTCACCGCAGATCCCCGGCAGGCCTTGCAGGATCCTGCTGGATCCCGCGCGCGGACCGCGCGCGGACAGGGGCCAGCGGAAGCATGGCACTGCAGGATCCTGCAGTGCTCGGAGCTCTGGCTGCTCCCCGTTTGTGGTGACCCCCCCTCCTCCTCCTCCTCCTCCTCCTCCTCCTCCTCCTCCTCCTCCTCCTCCTCCTCCCTCCTCCTCCTCCTCCTCCTCCTCCTCCTCTCCTCACCATTCTCAGCCTCATCCTCCTCCTCCTCCTCCTCCTCCTCCTCCTCCTCCTCCTCCTCCTCCTCCTCCCCCTCCTCCTCCTCCACGGCTCCCGACTGGAGAAGGTTTGTCCCGTGCCCTTCTTCGCCCGTCCGGGGCCTGCGGCGCCGAGGCCCCGTGCAGGCCCTCGCGCACCAGCTTGACCCTGGCCGCCGGCTCCAGCTCCTCCGAGAGGGAGACCACTTTAGGCCGGGCCTGTCCCTCTACAGGAGGAGTACTCCAAGATAGTCAGACAATAATATGGGGACGATGTTTTAAGCTATGTCTGAGCATTGCTGCTCATGCTTTGAATGTGTTTAATGTTTCGCCGAAAACCCCCTGGATAGCTGACCGATTCTGGGACGCAGAAGGGACGCAGCACTATGTGTCCTCCTTGGAGGCGTACGTCCGACCCGAGCGTACAGTTCAGCCATCTTGTCGTGCATCGTTTCCCGAGCGGTGTGGCCAGAAGGCGCCCGCCACGAAGCATATACTGTAAGAGTTCTCGGCGCGCGCGTCGCTGCTGGGTGGGGGCGACGCACGCATACTATTAGTATGTTGGGGTGGCGAATATGACTGCCCATCTTGGGCATAAGTTGACAACTCTCTGTCGCTGTAGTGTGAACCATGAGCCACGTCTATATCGCAGAGCGGAAAGGAGGGCTGGGATGGGGCATGCTACTCCTCGGCCGAAAAGCTTGCCCCGATTTGCGGCCGCCGCGATCGCCGCGGCGACCTTCGGAATCGACCTGGAGAGTTGGGCCGGAAACCACGCCACGACTGGAGCAAACCATCGGAAGTCCCGCGCAAATGTCTTGCGTCGGCCCTGGACCCCCCCCTAGCGGCGCAGAGCGCGCCCAGGGCGGGGGAGTCTGCAGCGCCGATCTGAGCAATCCGCGCGGCCCTCCGAAGCGTTCTGCTTGTGCCGTGTTCTCTTCCTCGATCCTTGTCGGGCTCGCCGAGCGGGCGCTGGCCGGAGTCCACGCCGCTCGCAGCGCCAGCGCTGCTCTGGACGCTGGCCTTGCGCGCGTTGTTGCCGTCGCTGGAGCTGGCCGCGGAGAAGTTGGTGCTCATGTCGTCGTCGGCGAAGCCGCCGCCAGTCTGGATCTCGACCACGCTGGCCGTCGGAACCTGGTCCTTGGCGCGCTCCGTGTCAAAGGACACCTTGAACATCCTGTCGCCCTTCATGACCGGGCCCGTCTGGAACTTCTGGGCGTCGCGCTCCGACACCTCGCAGATGTCGCCGCTCATCGGCTGGTGGAAGTAGAAGAACGCCTTTAGAATAACCGAAATCCGCACAAACATAACTATCGGAGGTCCGCGCGGACCTCCGCAATTGCACGTTTATGCCAACATTTGATCTTCGAGCCTTCTCTGCCGCAGCGGCCTTGTGCAGCATCTCGTTGAAGCCAACGTCGACAAGCTTCCAGCCGTCATTGCTCAGGCACTGCCACGCAGACCGCGGCGCCTGGCGGGGCTCCTGGTCCCCGTCGTACCTGAGGCCGCTGACGAGCAGGACGTTGTCCTCGTGGCGCTGGAAATCTGTGGTGAGCTCCGCGATGAGGTGCGACATCTCCTTGGCAGCGCGCACAGGAAGAGTGGCGCGAGGAGGGCGGCCTTTGAAGGCAGGGGGGGCCTTCTCAGAAGGGCCTGGAGGCCTGCGGGAAGGCTCCTGGGGAATCGGGAGGGCTGTCCCCCTCCTCCTCATCCTCATCCTCCACTTCTGCTCATTATTATCAGTATTAGTCTTCTTCTCATTAGTATTATTATGCTTATTATAGCTGTGAATATTATATTATTAGTACTGGTCTTACACTTACTATCAGGCTGTATCTTATTGTTCTTAATAGTATTATTAACATTCCTCTTCTTTGTATTACCATTCATATTAGTACTAATATTGCTAAACATACTGCTCCTCTTCCTCTTCCTCATCCTCATCCTCCCGTTCCTCCTCCTCCTCCTCCTCCTCCTCCTCCTCCTCCTCCTCCTCCTCCTTCTCCTACTCCTCCTCCCGATCCTCCCTCCTCCTCCTCCTCCTCCTCCTCCTCCTCCTCCTCCCTCTCCTCCTGGGTCCTCCCGTTCCTCCTCCTCCTCCTCCTCCTCCTCCTCCTCCTCCTCCTCCTCCTCCTCCTCCTCCTCCTCCTCCTCCTCCCCCCCCTCATCAGGAGCTCCCGTGCCTCCTTAGAAGAGCCACCCCCCGTGCCCCACCCCCCCTTTGTGCGCGCCGCCAGTCTCCGGCAGGGAGGCCTCCATGTCGGCGATGCGGTGGCGCCACTCCTCGGGGACAACGTGCGAACCCTACTCCAGATTTCGTAATAAAAGGGAGGGGGTCTGGACCCTCCAAGACAAGCCAGTTCAGACCTCCCCCGTGGGAGAACCCTCCAAAGCATCGTCCCCAGACCCCCCCGGCCCTCCAAGATAGCCTGGAAGAGACCCCCCCCCCGAAATGAGACCCCCCTCCCTTTATTACGAAATCTGGAGTACCCCGACCCTTAAGTCGGACCTGTCCTCCTACAGGCGGATGTTGGACGAAAACATGAAAAAAGTTCCCAAAAAATACTCCAAGAATGATAAAAGAGACAAAACAAATCGTCCCCTGACTATTTGTTTTTCTACGATTTTTGAATATTCCTCCTGTAGAGGGTCAGGCCCGACGTAAACCCTACCCCCCACGATGTCTGATGGGGAGGGTGGGGTTCACTTCGCTCGGGAGCTCCCGAACGAAGTGAACCCCACCCCCCCGCTCAGAAATCGTGGGGGGTAGGGGTAGGGTCCGCATGTGGCCCCCTAACTCCTCCATGCGGTCGCCGTTGCTCTCGCGCATGAGCTCCAGGGCGCGCGTGCAGAGCAGGACGACCTCTGCCGGGGACGCCTTCTCCATCTCCGCCAGCGTCTCGGAGAGCTCGTGGACCTGCTTGGCGTCCTTCCGGAGGTGGTCCGCGAAGCTGGTGAACTGGATGTCGACCTGGGCGGGCTTGCGCACAAACAAGCGCTGGACCATGACGAACGAGACCTCCAAGAGGTGGTCGATGCAGACGTTTCTGCTGGTCACGACCTTGAGGTCGAGCGCCATCTTGCGGTAGATGTCGCAGGCCTGCTCCATGCACACAAAGATCTCTTTGTAGACGGCAGACGGGTTCTGGTGCGCCCTGCACTTCTTGACCCAGTCTTTGAAATTGACATGCTTCATACATGCCAGGAGCTGTTTCTTCCAGTCGCGCACCCAGTCTGGCTTCTCGTTCTGGAAGATTTGCGAGAACGTATGGGTGTTCTTCAGAAAGCGGTTCAGAAGCTCGAACTTGATGCGCTCGTCGACCGTTACCAAGTAGAAGCCCGTCACGATCCAGGGAAACGAAGCGTACCGCAAGTACTTACCGAGGCGGTTGCAGCACGTCACCTGCCACCAGTCCATCTTGTCCGTATTCTTGAGGGCCTTGATGTGCGACTTGCGGGACTCGATCGTCTGGCAGAGCTTGTCGCAGACCATGAGCTTGGACTCCAGCTCCCAGTCCCTTTCGTTCTCGTCTTTGACCTGCGGCACGGCCAACTGGCAGATGCGGTAGAGGTGCTGGTCGATGGCGCGGTCGTGCAACTGCACGCCCTGCTTGGTGAGCCAACGCACCACCGCGAGCCGGCACTCAAGCAGCAGCTCCTGGGCAATCAGAGCCTCGTCGGGAACCTCGGCGATGCTCACGCTGTTGAGCATCACGCTGAAGCAGGGCATCTCCTCCACGAGGACCTGGTCGAGCTCCGCGCCCACCGGAGTGCGGTCCAGGTCCTCCTTCACCGAGGCGAGTGTACTCTGGTCATGGTAGTTGTTCAACGAGGGGATGACGTGCTGATCGATGTGCTTCTCAAAATCCGAGAAATAGGGCTTCAGGACGTCGTTCAACGTGGTCGAGAGTTTTCTAGTCAGGTCTTTCACCTGTGGCTCCAGCGCCAGGAACACCTTGTAGGGGTTGGACTCGAGCACGGGGAACTTGTTGACCACGTTGTAGAAGTTGCTCACCGCGGCCTGCTTCTCTTCCAACGTCTTCATATCGTGGAAATTCGCCCACATGACGTTGATCTGGCTGCGCGGGAAATCTGCCAGCACCCCTGCGGGGCCTGCAGGCAGCGGACTCAGTCTGGTAATTTGGCCATTGTTGAAGATTGATGCAGCAGTAGAGGTAGGAGAGATTGTGTAGCCACCAAGGGCAAATTTCGCACAGACCACAGCAAAGTATAGATGAAACTCGGCGGCGAGCGAGGGGGGGAAAGTGAGAAGGAGCAGGCCTTCTCAGAAGACGGCTGGACTTCTCGGAAGCCCTCGCGCCTTCTGAGAAACGTTATGTGTCTTCCGGGAAGACTTACAAAAACTTCTCAGAAGGCCCGGGGACGTCCGAGCCTTCTGAGAAGGCCCGCCCCTTCTCAGTTCCCCCCTTCTGCGCCGAGAATCAGATGTCACTGTACAGCTGGCACGTGGATCGCTTCAGGCATACTGCTTGCACTTCGGCCGATTGCTGCACTAAAATACTGAAATCACAGAAAAAAAGTGTCTTTAGTTGTTTTTGCGAGAAAAAAAAAAGAAAAACAAAAAAACAAAACAAAAAAAAACACAAAACAAAAAAAGTCGCGCGGCGCGTCGCCCCCGCCCCAGCAATGACAGCAGGAACCTAACGACTTGGGGCCACCAGACGGCAGCCCCCTCTGTAAGAGAGGCTCCCCGGGGGCCTAAGCCCCCAGCGTGCCCCACGACGCCTGGCCTCCCGCGAGGCCTACCGAGAAGCAGGCGCTCCTCGCTCGACCCCCTCGCAGAACACGACGGGTTCTCTCCCCCCCGGGGCCACGCCTCCTCGCAAAACCGACCTCGGGCACGGTGAGTGGGCACTTTTCTTAACCATCCGGAGAGGGAGTGCGCCCCGTGGCGACTGAAAGGGAAAGTGGGAAAGCAAAAGGGGAGGGCGGGGGAGAAGGGGAAAGCAGCAGCAAGAGCAAGCAGTGCAGGGGCGGCCAGCTAGCCGCTGGGCGCGCCCCGGCTTTGCGGGGCACAGTGAGTGGGCACAGTGTGCAGCGCTGCTACTTGAGCCGCTTACTGGTGCTCCTGCTGTGTACTGTCGTGCGCTGCCGCTTGCTACTGCGTGATGCTGCTGGCAGCTGCGTGGGTATTCGCACCTAGTTGGGTTCTGCCGTGGGGCTTCTCTCAGTCTCGTGGGATAGCTCTGGCGGTCTGACGGGTCTCTCGTGAGCGTCTTGTGCGCCTCTTAGACCCTCTTGAGCGGCCCGTTGGAGGCTTGCTTTGCGCACTCTTGGCGACGTATTGGGCCCTCTTGAGGTTGTCTCGGGCCCTACCTCTTGCAGCCCTCTGGAGACCCTCTTAGGTGGTCTTTGCGGCTCCGTGCTGTCTTGGGGACCTCTGACACTGTCTTGGGACCTTGCTATCGCATACTGTCATGTCCTGTATGCCCTTGCCTTGCCCAGCCTTGTCTTCGACGCCGGTGTGGCCGTCTTGGATGACATCTTGGACCGTCGTGGAGGCCATCCCACGCTGGCCTCGTGGCCACAAATCGGGGTGGAGGAGTGACCCTCTATAGAAAGGGAAGTCCATCCCCAGGGACCTGGATGGCACTAGCTGGATCAAGATGGTCTCCAACAGGCCCCCAAGAGGTCCCGAGAAAGCTGCAAAATGACTCCAGGTAGCCGCTGGGAGTCCCAAGAGGCTAAAACCTGCCGACCCCTTGGGGTTCATCGGCGTGTGAGATGCTTCCCCCTCCCCCAGGAGCCTGATCCGGTCGATTTGACTCGGGAGCGGCCAAGAGGGGGGTGTCCAAGAGGAGGGGGGTGCAAATCATGACCGGCGGCATGTGCGCGGCCCAGCGGGGGGGCCAGGGACGTAATGAAACAAGAAGAGGCGCCATGAAATCTAGGGAAATATCATGTCCCCCGCCATGATATTCATCCCCCCCTGGTCATCACCCCCCTCCTTTCCGCCCCCGATTGAAGGGGGGGAGGGTTTACCCGGGCCGGCCGGGCCGGCCGCGGGGCGTCCTTTGCTCCAGCAGTTCTGCGAGGGTGGCATCGACGGCCTCAGAGCGGGCCAGGAGGACCCCAAGGCATCTCCAAGAAGGCCCCGAGTCGCAGAATCAATGTTCCAAGACGCCCAAGATGGCTTCCAGACGGCCCAAGATGCCTCCATGACGCCCCAAGAGGCCTCAAGGAGGCTTCCCGAGAGGACCACAAGAGCTAGGAAATGGTTGATTTCCACTGGTTCTTTTGAGGTGTTTGGCCTTCTGGCCTTCTCGGGTTTCCGACGCTTGAAGACGGCCCACGAAGCCTCCAACACCGCCTCCAGACGAATCAAGAGGCCCCCAAGCGGGCCTCTAGACAGCCCACGATGGCCCCAAGACGGCCCAAGAGAGCTTCAAGGCAGCCTCATAGCGCCCCAAGAAAGCTCCCAGAAAGGCCCAGGAAGGGGACCACGAACTGAAAACTCTAGCTCTCCGCCCCAAAAAAGCCTTTTTGGAGACCCAAAGAGCCCAAGAAGCTACCGAGACCGTGCGAACAGGCCCTATGACGGCCCCTGAACAAAGTGAGATCACGCAAAATGCCGCGCGACTACCGAGAAACTCCACACGCTCCACTCACAAAAGTATGATCCCCCCACTCTCTCGATCATCAGCGCGCCCAACAAGCCGAAAACCCCTGGAGGAGCCCACAAAAAATCCCAAACACACACCCAGCGACGCACCACTTCTCCTCCCCAAGGGGTCGGCGGTGGGGCGTAAGGCCAAGAACAATCATCCAAGCATTACTAGGTGCTCCCTCTTGGTTGCCTTGTCCCCTAGTCGTTTCCGACGGGCATCCAAGGCCTCAGGGTGGCCCCAAGATGGCCCCCAAAGAGCCCCAACAGGGGCCTTCGGGGGCCCCAGGACGGCCCCCAATGCCCCCAAGAGCACTTCAGGATGGCTCCAAAAGGAGGGCAAGAGGCGACGTGCCTGGCTCCAACGGGAGGGCCTTGCATAAGCGCACCCCTTTTGCATCGATGGGCTCAAGGTTGGCCACAAGAGAGCCCCGAGAGGCACACCAGATGCACAGCGTCGAGCTGTCCATGTCCTGACCGCTGGAGGGAGCGAATGGGGGAAAGACAGCAGCCCACCCGCCGAGGACGGCAGCGGGGGCCAGACTGGACAGGGCGGCCGAGAGGGACAACCACGTCCACGCGGAAGTCCCCCAGGTCTTCCAGGGGGGACCCCGAAAGGCTGCCCTGAGGTCCCACGGGGGCTCTAAGCGCTCCTAAAACGGACCAAAGTGCGCGAAGGTGGACGCAAGAGACCCCCAAGAGGTCCCCAAGGTAGCCACTGCGAGGCCAGCTCGGGCTGACTCCAAACTCGGCTTGGCAGTCCAGCGCGAGCTCTGAAGATGCCTTACCGAGTGACTCGAGGGTTTGCTCGGGCTGATCCCGAGCCTCAGCGTGATGGCTGCCCAGCCCCTCTCTGGTTCGCTGAACGCTCCTGCACTTTTTTCCTGCTCAAGGCAGCTCACCTAATAATCGGTTCTGGATGGGCTGGTGGGGGTACTTTTTGATCGCAAGCGCACCGGGAGAAGCCGGACGCCGTCCAAACGTCGCAGCAAGCAAGCTGGTGGGGATACTTGTTTCGGTCGCGACCGCAAGCGAAGAGGCAGGCGGCGGGCAGGGAGTCCGGGCAAACGGGCAAGCCGCTGGTGGGGATACGGGAAGCGTCAAGAACTGTCCTCAGCTCAAATGTTTCTCAATGGTTTCCACAAGGGCTGGCGGATCACGGAGTCGAGCAGCGTGGCCAGGCTCTGGCCTAACGTATGGCCTCATCGACGCTGCCAAAAAGGCAGGGGCAGCAGTGACTCACTGGAAGTATCTTCGATCCGCCGCCCCCAGTGAGTCAGTACAGCAGAAATGAGCGTGCCAGAGCTGTCATAATTTGTCTCGCTGTACCTTAGGCTTGGCTCTGCAAGACATTTTCAACGGAACCTTGGCCGCTGCGGCCTGGAAGGTCTCCGAGACCTTCAAGATGGCAGCCCCGAGTCTAACGATCGGCTGCACGTACAAAGTGACCCTGGGCAGGAGTGTCCTCCGGTGCGCGGCGGTGGGGCGCCGCGGGGAGGCCAACTCCAGGCAATCCGAGAGCGCCAACCAGAGCTGGTGAGATCCTTGTGTGCCCACACCAAATCGGGATGATCGAAATGAGTACGGAAACAATGCGTACAAAGTCCAACAGCAGTTCTTGTTCATTCTGAACAGGGTCCGCTGTCGGCGTCGCCGCGGTCGTTGTCCACTTGAGACAGAAGGCCACCTGCCCAACAGCGGCAGCAGTCGGCTTCGGTCGACATGTGTTGCTGCGCATCATACCCATGTTCTCCGAAACGATTTCGGATGTCCAAACCAAAGATCACTCCAGCGAAAGGTCACTCTTACGCATATGAAGGGGCCCTAGGACACACAAATAAACACACACACACACACACACACACACAAATGACAGGATCCCCCACATTTCCACTTCTTTCCGCGTTTTTGTCTTCCCCCCCACTTCCCATGTTTTCCCATATCTTCATGGGAGTCGACGACTCATTGTGTCTGCGTGTTTTCTCCCCTCCTGAGCACAGCCGACGTGACTGCTTGCGCTGCGCCCCGCCATGGCCGGAGGCGGCCCGGGCTGGCCAGGGCGGGGGCCCGAACGAGGGGCCCGGGGCGGCGCTGACGTGGAGCCCGCCGGCAGGCCGGAGGAGCACCGATAACGGCCGACGCTCGCTGGAGACGTGTCGCATCGTCGCCCTGTGGGCTGAGCCCCGGTGGTCCCTACGCAGCCCGACGCGGCCCCGAGATGGCCCCCGAGGGCCCGGGCCCAGCCCAGAGGGACCCCGAGAGGGAGAGCACCTGGGGCACGGCCGGACAGCGGGCCTTCCACGCAGAGGGGCTCCAGGAGGCCGTCAGAGGAGCTCCCCCGAGCGGCGCTTGTCCAAGCAGGCAGGCAGGCGGCGGTGGCGCGCCGGAGGCGACCCCGATACTCTTTCAGGAGGTCCCTGTACTGGTCCCTCGTTGCATCGAAGACGTCGCGGCTCACAGCGCGCGTGACCATGCACAGGATCGGCACGTCGCGCTCCAGATTCTCCACGATGGGCGGCAGGAGCTTCAGGTCCCCCTTGAGCGAGCCCCTCGCCTTGTCTACAGGGCCGAGGCATATCACGAGCACGGACGCGATGCTGAGGGCCAAAGACGATTCAAGCTGCTTCGACTGCTTGATGCCAGGCACGTCGATAAGCTCCACGTCCATTGGTGCACGAAACGGCTTCGTGGCGCGTAAAGCCTCCAAGCTGCTCAGGTCGGACTTCCCTTGGCTCATGATCTCGCACTGCTCCTTCAACACCTCCTGAACCTTGCAGTGCCTGGGGAGTGCCTTGGAGCCCATTTGCAGCCGCTCCTGGGCACCGTGAGACACAATGCAGATCATCTGCGTTCCCATGCCGTCCGCGACGTGCATGAAGGGCTCCCCCCGCCCGTCCGACACGAGGTGATTGATTGCTGTGGACTTGCCGATGCTCTCAGGGCCCACCAGTGCTGCGCGGGCTGGCTTCTTCGTCACCAGCTGCGAGATATCGTGGACCTTGATTGCAAGCGCAGCGCTGCCGACACGCATCTTGAGCATGGTCTGGTCCTCTATGGATATGCCCATTTTCTCTGTCATGAACTTCGGCGGCATCTGATCGAGGATGTCGTAGATGGGCTCCAGGACGCCCAGCATGCGCTTGATGTCCTGCTCGAGGTCACTTGCGGGCTCGCCGGTGGGTGCAAGGGACGTGCCCTGTGGGGAAGGGCGCCGCATGTACGTCGGCAAATCCGTGTTGGTGAGAGGCTCGAAGGCACCGATGTCCTGGCTGTCGCGCGCGTTCTCCTCTACAGCAGCCACCGCCTCTCGCATCTTGTCAAAAATCCACGAGCAGTCCAAGAAGTCGGCGGTCACGTCCGGAATCCTTGACAGCCTGGCGCCATCCGTAAGCTGAAACAGCGCCTTGCCGATACGCCTCGGAAACTTGAACTTGGTGTACTTGGTGCTGTCGCGGATGAGGTGGGGGCCGATGAGGGTGCGACTGAAGAATTCGATGAACTCGCGGTCCTGGATCGTGCTCAGCTGGAAGTGGTTCACGATGTTAGAGGAAGAAACAACGGCATAAACATAAACTGGTCGAGGTCCGCGCAGGTTTCTTGGATCTGCGCTGAACTCCTCCCTGCGCGCGGAGCGTGCCAGGAGGGTCCAGCGCAGATCCAAGAAATTCGCGAAGAGCTCCGAAAGTTATGTTTATGCTGTATTTTTCTCCCTCGAGATGTCCAAGATTTTCTGCATCATCGTCGGGTCCTTCATCTGCACCTCGAGCAGCAGCTTCACGTGCTCGAGGCCGCTCTGAAGGCGGTCCCCAACGCTCCTCCTCGCCCTGTCCATGGCAGCTTCCTCGACGGCCTGCGGCTTGACAGCATTGCAGCCCATTCAGTGTCTATGTAGAGGCCTCCCAGATGGCGTCGGAGTACAGTAGGGGTTCGACCAGAAGTAACCTTCCACGAGAAACCTAATCCTGAGACCCCAGGACGCCCCTTGATTTTTGGCGTGGGAGCGTCACACATCAAAACCATCGAAACTCAAGAACCCCAGGGCACCCTGGAGGCAAGCAGGGTGTTTCTTGGCATGGGTCTCCACTGTAGATGGGCTTCGGAGGATCCTGCCGCACATCGCCGATGCATTACCAATACATCAGCGATGCACTGTCGATGTCGGCGATGCATCGGCGACGTCGGCGTGGAGAAAATCGGGCTCCACATCGAGCCGCATCGCCAATGCATCAGCAATGCATCGGCGATGCGGAGCTATACTCCGACCCTATCTGCTCGGACCCCATCGGGGAGGCCTAGAGACTATAATTAGCAAGGGCGGTGGGTAAAAAGTCAATCGCGAAAAGAGGCTTGAATAGCTCGAGCAAGAAGCAGCGCAGGGCGATGACCACAGCGGTGACGTTATGAGAATGGTTGCGCGGATAGCCCCTGGATCCTCCACCCGCTTGTGGGCACTCGGGAAATCAACGTACCGCATACAAAGTGCCCACTCCCGGGACGAAGTGGTTATCCAAACTTCGAAGAGGCCAAGCAGAAGGAGGGAATGC
Source organism: Prorocentrum cordatum (assembly GCA_963575745.1). NCBI lineage: Eukaryota > Dinophyceae > Prorocentrales > Prorocentraceae > Prorocentrum > Prorocentrum cordatum. The sequence continues at coordinate 101,477 of CAUYUJ010015501.1, forward strand.
CTGGACGCGGTGCCCGCGAGGTCAAGGGAACAGGCTGCTCGCCGAAGCCCTCGAGGAGACCGGCACGCGAGGCCGTCGCCTCCCCGCAAATCCCTCCCCGAGGGGCAGGATGCTTCGGCCTGGGGAGGGGGGCTCCCGCCAGGGCCCAGCAGCGGCGTCAGAAGATGACAGCGCGGTCGGGTCCAGCCCAGTGATGCTGCGCGCGCAGGTCAGTGCCAGTCAGCGCAGGTCAGCGCAGAGCGCAGGTCAGCGCCGGTCACGCGGTCCCTCGAAGGCGCAGGTCAGCGCAGCTCAGCGCGCGGGTCCAGACGTTGAGAGCGCGAGAATCTAAGAATCCATGGGAAATCCACGATTTCGGCCTCTTGGAGCCCTCTAGGGTGTCCCCTCGGAGCCGTCCCAGGGCGTCCTGGTGCCCCATGGGGCCGTCTTGGGGGCATCTTGAGCCGTCTGAGGTCGGTCTTGAGCCATCTCAGGGTTGTCTTTGGTCGCCTCGGGGCCACCTTGGGCTGTCTCGGGGCTCTTCTGGGGAGCTCCGGTGCTGTTTCGGGGCCCTCCGGGGGGGCCCTCTGGTGCCGTTTCGGGGCTCTGTGGCGGCTCTGGGGACTGGGGGTTCCCCAAAAACACGCCAGCCTTCCTACGGATTGATTTGAATAGATGCATCGTATCCCTGCCATCCCTCTCATAACTCCCAGATATCCCTCCTATCCCTCATGCCCCCCTTATCTCTTAGCCATCCTACCCCGCATATGCAGCATATTCCTCTGGCCCCTCCTATCTGTTGTGCCCATCATATCCACCATGTCTCCTTTGCGAATGTAATAAACCGTTTCCATCATAACCCCTCCCATCCCTCCTATCCCGCATGGCCGCTTGATCCTTGATGCCTCATCCCTTAGATTCATACTAGCCCTGCTGGCCATCTTGCCCGCCCCTAAGCTCTGGATCCCCCCCTCTCCCGAGGCCTCGTGAGACTTCCCGGGGCTCGTGGCACAGCGCCCCGAGCTCTGTGGAGCAGCCGCTCCAGGGCCCGGGTACTGCTGCCGAGCTGGACTTGGGGGCTCGGCGAGTTGGATCTCGGGGTCTCTGTGGGACGCGCCCGGAGGTCCGAGAGGGATGGGGTGGCCCTGGCTAGGCTCCGCATGGCCGGATTCTGCCACCCATTGAGCTGCTTTCTCGCGCTTCGCGCGAGGGCGGCTAGGCGTCGTGCAGCCTGCTCGCCATCAACACCTACTAGCACCTGCGTGGGGTGGCGGGGGAGAGGAGGAGGAGGAGGAGGAGGAGGAGGGCGAGGAGGAGGAGGACGAGGAGGAGGACGAGGAGGACGAGGACGAGGAGGAGGACGAGGAGGACGAGGAGTGCGAGGGAGAGGAGGGGCCCCCAGCCAGGCCCCCCCCCCCTGCTGGAGCAGGCCCGGGGCCTCCGCCGGAGCGGGCGCGCGGCCTCCGCGGAGCAGGCCCGCGGCCTGCGTGGAGCGGGCCCCGGGGGCCTCCGCGGAAGGGGCCCGGGGGCCGCTGCGGGGGGGGGGGGGGGGGAGCCCAGGGTCGGGCCGGGCATGTCCCCTCGAAGAGATCCCCCCCCCAAAAAAAAACATCGCGAAAGTCGTCCCCGGACTATGGGCTGGGTCTCTTTGAATCTTCCCCCGCAGAGGGACACGCCCGACCTCAACCCCGGTGCCCCTGTGGAGCGGGCCCCTCCTCGGAGAGAGCGCCCGGGGCCTCTGTGGAAGGGGCCCACGGCCCTCGTGCCACGGGGCCCGGGCCCTGGGCGTGCGAGGAACGAGCCCGGGGCTCCCGTGGCACGGGCCCAGGGCCCTTGGGGACTGGACACGGGGCGCTCGCGGGACGGGCCCCCCCTCTTGGAGAGCGCCCGGTGCTCTCCTGGACTGAACTCAGGGCCTCTGTGGAGCGGGCCTGGGCTCAGGGCCACTGCGTAACGAGCCCGGGGAGCTGTGTGGAAGAGACCGAGAGCATCTGTGGAAGAACGAGCCACCTTTTGCGCAGCTGGCGTGAAGCCTTTGCGAAACCGGCCCAGGAACTTCGTACAACAGGCCCCTCCTGGTGAAATGGGCCCCCTGGGGCACCGAAAGGCACTCCAGGGCTCGAAGGGGATGAGGATGGGGATGGGGGCCGGATCAACGATACTGAGATAGGGGCACGGCGCATTGATCCCCACTGGCGCGGCTTTGGCCCAACTGGCCGGCTTACCCACATAGGCGGGGATATACGCACCAGGGCTTCGGGCCCGCGGGCCCCTCTCCCAGATGGGATCAGGCCTTGCGGGCCCCCACCTCACCCCAGATGGGACTGGGGGGGACGCCGACGACGTCGTCGACGACGACGACGACGACGACGACGACCGACGACCGACGACCGACGACCGACGACCGACGACCGACGACCGACGACCGACGACCGACGACCGACGACCGACGACCGACGACAGACGACAGACGACAGACGACCGACGACGACAACGACGACGACGACAACGACGACGACGAAGACGAGGACGACGACGACAACGACGAGGACGACGACGACGACGACGACGACGACGACGACGACGACGACGACGACGACGACGACGCTGGACCTTCGAGATTCGCGGGGCCTATCCCCACCTGGGAGGGTGGGCTGGCAGGACTGGGATGCCATGGCCCTGTGGGCATGGGGACGAGCCCGAGGATGCCGCGGCGAGGGCGCTCGCACGCCCCCATCGGGCGAGTCGTGCACGGTGCGGGCAGCGCCTCACTCCCGGAGGAAGGCGGGCGGGCACAGGAACGAGAAGACGTTCCCGATGCCCTTGCTGACCAGCCTCGAGGTGCGGAGCCGGGCTGGGGCGCCCGACTGGATGAGGTCCACGAGGTCCTCCAGGATCTGGACGTTGAAGCAGTAGTAGTTGTGCCGGACCGCGTGCACGTTCTGCTCCATGGAGGTGCAGTCGATCACGTCGATGTGCTCGGCGCCGTACTGCCGCTGGCCGTGGCTGCAGCTGACGGGCTCGGGGAAGCGCCCAAGCGTGGGCTCCCTGCTGAGTAGCGAGGAGCCCCAGAGGGCGACGTCGTGGGCGTCGCTGTAGAGCGTCACGCGCTCCGCGAACTCCACCATCTCGGGCAGCACCTCCAGCGCCCGCGCTCGGGATACGTCGGCGTTGACCAGCGTCAGGGTCCCGAGCACAGGCGAGCGCGCCCGGGGCGACGGCTGGTCGGCAGGTCCGGACCGCTCCCTCAGCTCGCAGCGGTCGGGGTCAAAGGCCCGCAGCCGCCGGAAGACGCGGGTGAGCTGCGGCCAAGCGGCCAGCAGCACCCGTGCGCCCATGCTGTGGATCATGAGGTGCACCCTCTCGATCCCCTGGGCGGCCAGCGCCTCCACGAACGGAGCCAGGTCCCGGGCGCACTCGGGCACGGCGGCCTTGACCTGGTAGTAGGACACGATCTGGCCCGCGGCCCAGCTGTACACGAAGGGGACGATGCCAGAAGAAGAAGAAGCGGCACGAGCACAGAAGCGCGGAGCGCCGCGCGGACTTCTTGGCCCTGCGCTGGCCCACCCCGCCCCGGCGCGAAGGAAAGCGCGCTGGGGGGGCGGCGCCAGAGGCGCCGCCGGCGGGGTCGAGAGCAGATCCGAGCACTCCGCGCGGAGCTCCGAGAGCTTTGTGTGGAAGCCTTGTGCCGGGTCTTCCCGCTTCGGGATGTGGGGCGGCAGGCCCCCCAGAGCGCACAGCTGCCCCAGGCGCGTGAGCCCGTCCCCCAGCGAGGCGTTGAAGCCGTGCACGAAAACCAGCGCCTCGCGCCGCGGCTCGCGCAGCAACTGGGGAGACCGGAAGGTACCAATGTCGCTACTCCACAGGCCTCTCCCGGGTGCGTTCTGACCGGAATGTCGAAGCGAATCCAGCGGTGGCGACGAGGGCCTCCCAGGAGGCCCAGAAAGGCGAAAACGAGGGAAGGGTAATTCACGTTTTTTCTGTAATAATGTTTTTAGTGCGAAAAATGGAGGGACAGTCAAACAAATGATTATTCCCAGCGCTGTAGTACGCAAGTAGTAAACAAAAGGACAGCAGACGAACCAGACCGCCGGGAACGTCCCCGCGACCGCCATCTTGAGGTCATCTTGGGCATATTGGGGCGCTTTGGGGCGGTCTTGGAGGCCTCTTGGACCGCTCTTCGAGCTGTCTTGGCGCCTTCCTGGGGCGTCTTCAGCACCCCGGCGCGATCCCAGCGCGCTCCTTGGGCCCTGGGGCCCCCATGGCGCGTCGAAGGGCCGCCCTGGAAGCCACCAGCCCTGTCCCCCGGTGTGTCTGCGTGTGTATATATATATATATACACACACAAACATACGTACATATATGTGTATGTATCAGTCGCATTCTTCCTGTCTCCGTGGATGCTTCCAGGGGGGTTCAGTTGAAAAAATGATTACTCCGGGCGAAGTAGTGGCAGTCGAGCTCTGGGGAAGGAGGGGAGGGGGGGAGGCCATCACTGTCTGAGCAAGTCTGGACATGAGTGGTATGGGTACCCGTTCCCCCTCGGAGCACCGCGACAGCCGCGGGCAGCTGCGAGGCCAGCGCGTAGCCGCGGCCCCGCGCCACGTGCACGGGCACCGAGGCCCGCCGGCAGCAGGGCTCCAGCAGGCGGCTGGACTCGGCCGCAGACGACGCAGCGGCACCGCCGCCCTCCCCGAGCGAGCTGCCCCAGGAGGCCTGCCGGCCCAGCACCTCCGGGCCCGCCGCCAGGTCGTCGACGACGTGCAGGGAGATGGAGGGCAGCGCGGCCCTCGCGCGCCCCTCCTGGACCCAGGCGAGCGCCTGCCCCACGCAGCCGAGGCCGCCGAAGTCCCGGAGGAGGTCCACGCGGGGCAGGTCGCTGAAGAAGCCGCCCGCCGTCGAGCACTCCACGCCGGCCCCGCCGATGCGCGGCTCCGGCAGCGAGCGGGGGAGCAGGGCCGTGGACCCGGTGCTCTGCTCGGCGCGGGCCGTGCAGAAGCCCAGGCGGAGGTTGGCGAACTGCGCGCCGGTGCCGTGCTCGCGCGAGGCAAAGGTCGACGGTCTTCAGAGCGCGCGTCGGCGCCAGCGTGGGCGTGCCCGCAGAAACACCCTTCAAAATACCACGCAGGCGGTGCAGCAGGGCCGACGCAGGCTGCGTGCCTTCGGCGAGGCCGGACGTGGGAAAGCACACGCTGGGCTCGGATTCGGTCGGGGAGGGCCTGAGCTGGAGGGGCCCCGAAGAGGTCGGTCAAGAAGGAAGGATCAGGGCACCTCCAGGGTCCATCTGGTGCAGCCTTTCTCCGCGGGTCTGCTCCTCACGGCCCACGGGCCAGAGAACTGCCCGAGGGGGCCCAGAAAAGGCCAGAGGCCGCCCCGCACCCAGCCCCTGTCGGGAGCGGCCAACAGGGGGGGGTCCAAGAGGGGGGGGTGCACACCATGACCAGCGGCACGTGGGCGGCCCAGCGGGGGTGCCAGGGACGTCATGGAAGAAGAAGAGGTGCCATGAGATCTGGGGAAACATCATGGCCCCCGCCATGGTATCCACCCCCCCCCTAGTCATCACCCCCCCTCTTTGCCGCCCCCGACCCTCGTACCTCGCCCCCCTCCCTTCCCGCTCGCCAGCATCGCTGCCGAGCCACCCCGGGCCCTCGGCTGGCTCCGCCGCGGGGCCGACGCGCGCGCCCGGGGGACCATCGAGAAGGGGCCCACGGGCACGCCGTGCTCCCAGAGGCCGGTCATGCACTCGCCGTGGTAGGACTCGTCCATCCTGGAAGGGGCCCTGGGACACACCAATAACTACACACACGAATGACAGGATTCCCCATATTTCCCCAGACGTTCTGGGTTTTTGTCTTCCCCCCCACTTCCCATGTTTTCCCATCTTTTCGGGGAATCGACGAACAATTGTGTCTGCGTGATTTTTGTTTCCTCCTGACATCCAGCTGCCCTGCCCGTGGGGGCGGCCGAGGGAGTCCACGCCGCCCTGGTAGGCGCACTCGCGCCGGAAGGGGGAGAACCAGCCGAAGGGCCGGTAGGAGAACCGGGCGTTTGCTTCCTGGGGGGGCGAGAGCCCCAGGCCCCCGACGTCACGAACTTGTCATGGCGTCGACCCCGCGATTACCAGCCTGGAACATATCCCAAATCCCTAGGCTGGGCATCGCCTCATCGCGATGCCAATCTTTAGGGATTCCCTTAGTTTTTCAGGGCGCATCCCCTAAGACTGTCATCGCCTTTTGGCGTCTCAATCTTAGGGATAGGGATAAGTTCGAGGCTGGTGATCCGAGGTCTCGACCAGGGCTGGGCCTGAACGCTGTTTTTCGTTAGGTCTTCGCTTCGGAAGCGTTCCTCGCTGGCTCATCCGCGAAAGCCCACAGCTGTGACCAGCCACTAAACGAAAAACAAAGCGCAGCCGAAACGGAAAAAAACATAGCCGAAATCCAGAAAAACAGCGTTTAGGTCCAGCCCTGGTCTCGACCCGAGGCCCGGTGAAGGCCCCCAGAGGCCGAAGATAGCGAAAAACTGTCCGTCGAGATTGTCTCGTGACTCGAGGGGGTCTGGGTCCGGGGGTCGACGTCATGCAAAAATCATGACGTCGGAAGGGCGACAGCTGAGGCGGGAGAAACGCGCGCCCTCCGAGGCCCTTTTTGGCCCCATGGGGGCCCCTTCAGGACCCCTTGTAGGGCACAAGAGGTGCACGTGTCTTGGCCCCTCTCATAGCGGGCCACATGAGAACCCTACCCCTACCCCCCACGATGTCTGAGGAGGAGGGTGGGGTTCACTCCGTTCGGGAGCTCCCGAGCGAAGTGAACCCCACCCTCCCCCTCAGAAATCGTGGGGGGTAGGGGCAGGGTTCGCATGTGGTCCCCCATCTCGTGCATCGCCCCCCCATGACGCAACGCCCGGAGAGAACACTCCGGGGAGGCCGCCAGGGTGCGCGCGCAACCTCCAGAAGGTGCGGGCGCCTGCACAAACCAGCACGCTGGTGTACCCGAACCGGACGACGAGCCAGGTGACCAAGATGAGCGCCTCTACCGCCACCAGCACGTGGAGCACCGCCTGCTCCTCGTACGTGAAGCACGTTTTCTGGAAGCCTCGCTTGGCGCTCCAAAGCCTGCACTCGTCGTGGTAGTTCGGGTCGTATACCCAGGCGAACCACATCACGCACACGTAAAGAACCGTTTTCGCCCACTCCATGAAAATCCGCCTCCGTGCCCTTTGCGCGTATGTGAGAGGTTGTTCGTCCTCGTCGTCGTCGTCGTTGCAGTGCTCTAGCTCTAGCGGCCTTGAGGGAAATCGACCCACGTCGTAACCACGTCAAAGGGAAGCCCCTTCCCTTTGATCCTTCCCCCGTCGGGGGGGGGGTCCAGGGGTGTGGGGGCGGGGTCAGATACGACTCCGCCCTGGGGGCCTCCTCCTCCTCCTCCTCCTCCTCCTCCTCATCCTCCTCCTCCTCCTCCTCCTCCTCCTCCTCCTCCAGTCCTCTAGTCCTCCTCCTCCTCCTCCTCCTCCTCCTCCTCCTTCTCCTCCTCCTCCTCCAGTCCTCCAGTCCTCCTTCTCCTCCTCCTCCTCCCTCCTCCTCCCTCCTCCTCCTCCTCCTCCTCCTCCTCCTCCTCCCCCCCCCTTGCTCCCCTCCTCTTGCTCCTCCTCTACCTCCTCATTCTGCTCCTCCTCACCCTCGTTTTAATATTCATTGTCTTCAGGGTCGGCAGCACCGGCCGTAAGGCCTTCGCAATCTGCTTCCGTGCTCTTTGCTCGAAGTGGAATCCCCCAAAGTTCACGCTGCTGCTTTAGCCAAGGTTCTCGATTATTACAGGCCTCGACAACCGGTTCCCCCGGCGTTCCCAAAATGTTTTGGGGTGTGTCGCCTGCATCCTCTGGGAGACAGGAAGGTCCCAAAACGGGCCTGGAGAAACCAAGAGGTCCGCGAAGACGGCAAAAAAAACACGAGTCGCCTCAAGATCGCCCCCAGATCTTCAAGATGGTTTGATTTTCCTGTCAACAAGAGAGGGATTTACCTCCCGCCCCCCCCCGGACTTAACGGTACCCCTTTTTCGGAATGCATTTGTTCATACAATTATGCCCCATCGTCTATCCTAAATCCAAACGCATACCATCCCAGGCACGTCCGTATCGTCCCCCCCTCATCCCTTGCAAAAACTAGTCTGCACGCGCAATCGTTTATCAAAAAATCATGCGTGTTCAAGAATACCGTGCACTGGGGAAAGAAACAACAACAAAAAATAAAAACAAAAACCACAACAACAACAACAACAACAACAACAACAAAACACAAAACCAAGTGCACACGAGCGCGTCGTCGCGCGCGCATGCCGAAAGAGCTTTGCAAGAAGTGAAAACCGAGCCACGGAAACATGTGAAACAAACGGTTTCGTAACAAGGGCGTTCAAAAAACTGCGCCCGCGCTCTTGCGAAATCTTGACAAAACAACACGTGTTTCAAAACATTCATACAATGTTACCGAACGGGCCTCTCGCGCGCGCATGTCGAATTCGCTCGAACGCTGCTGCGCGCCTGCTGTATCAAGAGCCCCTTGCAAAAAAAACATGCACGCGCGCGCCGTCGAGCGCGCATGCCGAAGTCCATCAAAAACCTCGGGCGTCGCAACGATTTCAAAAAAAAACGGATGTACCGAAAGCATACCAACAAACATGGTTTCGCAACATCAGGTGTCAAAAAGATCCTACGCTCGCGGTCTTGCAGGTTCTGGAGACACCATCGATTATTCAACATGTTCAAAAGACTATACCACACGGGCCTCCCGCGCAGCATGCCGAACACAATCGAACGCCCTTGCGAACGTGCTTGGAAAGTGGGGCACGATCGGGCGCGCGCTGGCCGCGCGCGCACGTCGAACTCATTGAGAAACCGCCGTCGCCGACGCGAGGACATCGTCATCGTGATCGGCGGGCGCGATCGACATCGGCGCGTCCGTCACTGGCCACGCCGTCGTTGACGCCACCATCGCAACCATCATCGCTACTCATAATCGCATCCACCGTCGCCGGCGTCGCCACGATACCGCACTGAAGTCCTCGCTGGGAAGTGCCCCGCGGGCACCGCCGCCGCGGCCGCGTCGGTCGCGCCAAACAAACTGGCCGCGGCGCGCGCGAGCACGCGCAGGCAGCGCGGCCGCAGAGACGCACCAGCCAACGCCAAGCACTCATCGCAGTCGCCGCCGCATGTGCACTGCAAATCAAGGCGCGGGCGGGCTCGGCGGGAATTGTGCAAGGGAATGGAATGCATCGACTCATTCTTGAAACCAAAGACAACCACTAAAGCCCCCAAGAAGCTCCCAAGGGCCCCCAAGAGCACCCCCAAAGTCAAAATCATTGAGTCCCCGAAGGTTTCCGACACGTCGACCCTCTCGCTGTCAACGCCCCACAGGCGGTCCAAGAAGCACCCAATAGCTCCGGGAACTGGCCAGGGCGCCCCGAGCAAGGCCCCAGGGCGCCCCAGAGCGGCGCAAGAGGCCCTTATGACGGCCCCAAGCGCGCCCAAGAAGGCCCCACGGGGGGCCCACGAGGGGGGCCACCAACGGACACCTCAAGCCCCCCCCCCAAAAAAAAAATGATAACCCCGAGAACCCCGTGCCCCCGAGCTCCCCCAAGACGCTCCAGGACGCCGCGAAGAAGCCCCCAGGGAGCCCCAAGAGGCCCTCTGGAGGCCCCCCAAAGCGCCCCACCAGACCCCCACACGCATCCAAGAGGCCTCTGAACCACAGCTCAAGCAAGGCAGCGAAGTGGGCCGAGGGCCACTAACAAGTTCCGCCGTCCCCCGTTGATTCATCAAAAGTGGCCTGGCGTGATGGGCGTCTGATGGTTTGGCTGTTCCTGGTTCTCTCAAATCCAGAACTACCCCTGGGGGTTCGGCCCAGCGCTCCGGCCACCCGGCGAGATCCTCGAAATCTAGGGGCAAGTACAATCCCCGCCGCGAGATGGTCCGAGATGGTCAAAGACGGCCAAGATGGCCAAAGACGGCCTCAAAGATGCCTCGAAGACGGCCCAGATGGCCCCAAGAAATCGCAAGATGCCCCCAAGACGCATCTAAGACGGCCCCAGGTGCACCCAAGATGCCCTCAGCATAGCCCAAGACGGCCCGCAAGGCCTGCAAGAGGCCCCCAAGGGGTCCTCCAGAAATGCCCGAAGGGGCCCAGATTACGAATTCCCCTGAGGCTCATGAAGATTTGGGCGCGCGTTTGCCCCCTGCCTCCCAACTGCCCAAGACGGTCTAAGAGCCCTCAGGCTCGCCCAAAAAATCACCCAAGAAGCCACACTGATGGCCCCACGACGGCCCCAGGCCCCCAAGACGGCCCCAAGGTCCTCAAGACGGGCCCAAGATGGCCTCCGAGATGGCCCCGACGCGCTCTGAGAGCGCAGTCAAGAAGCCCCCGCGAAGATCCCAGATGCCCCCAAGAGGCCCATGGATGCCCCTAGGACATTGATCTGGTGCGCGTCTGCATCGCATATCTGCGAATAGCAATGGCTCCTCCGAATCATTCGAGAAAGCGAACTGTCGTCGACATAGACGGCATGCAAGGTAATGGCACATCCCCACCTACCCCCAAGGATGGGAGGACAACGACTATACAGATACACCTTTCCTGCTTCGATGGAATTTGCCAACCTCATCGTGTTTCTCGCGCCGCGTGAATGCATGCGCGCGGCTGCGTACGTGCAGACGCGCATACGCGAGCTCGCATTCAATCGCCCACCAGGAATGAGCCGGATTCCGCGGACCCCAGCCGCCCCCGCCCCCGGCGGCGAAACGCAGTCCAGGTATCGGTGTATACCGTTTTCGGTGTATACCATGTTCGTGTTTTTAGTGGGTTGATGGTATACACCGATCTGGCGTGCACTTTTCGGTGTATACGTCTAGCCGTGTTTTGATGGGTTGATGGTATACACCCATGTTTTCTGCCAGACTGGCCTGGCTTCGTCGCACGGGGCAGGGCCGGCTGGGGCCTGCACAACCGGCTGACACCCCCTGGGAGGGCCTGCGCCGTCCTCAGCGGGTCAACGCCACTGCGGCTGCTAAGTACACTGCCACGACCACCATCCTGCGCTACTCAGATTTCAGGGCCCCCAGCGGACAGAAAAGGTGTATCTGTATACTTGTTGTGCTCCGAAAGGAATGGGAAAGGCCTGAAACGCGTCATCTTCGCGCGCAACATAGAATACGCAGCAAAGAATTGGAGCAGAGCCAACACGCACCCTTGGAACAAAATACCCGGATCCTTACCACGAGGGCCGCCTTGATCCCTGAGGCCGGTAGCTTCAGTTCCCGCAGTAGCCCCTGCAGGGCATGCACGGGCAAAAACTTGAGCATCGGCTACATGTTGCGCGGATTCCCCACGCGTGGGTCGTTGAGATCTTCGAGCCTCTGAGCTGAAACTGGCAGCAACTTGGACGCCGGCGCCATGCCCGCGCGAGCTGCGCGATCCCTGGCCGCGCGCAGACGGGCTCCACAACCGCACTCGGACCCGCCGGTCTGGTCTGCTGCACACACAGAACAGAAGCATACAAATCGTTGCCATCAACAAAGCACCGATTGATTGGATGTTGTGAACACTCCCGCTGGCAAAACAAACTGCGACCACGGGCCCGCCGCTGGCTCGATGAGCTTCGAAACTGGTTGTCAAGCCGGGCCGCGCACTGCGCCAGCCGCGGCAGCTGCTGCGAGGATCGGGCGGGCTATCCCTGCCGAAATGCCGATCGCCAAGATGCTCGAAAACATAGCCGCGCGCATTGAACGAAAGGACCCGACGCTAAACGAAGTGCCACCCACCTCAGCACTGGACAAAAAAAAAACTCGCGGGAATCGACGCGTGAGACGTCATCGCCGGCGCTGGAGTCTCCGAACACGGCATGGCATGCGCTGAGCTCGCGGGCGCCGGCCTGGAACTCGACACATTGCGCGCGACGTAATTCGCCCGAGGGGTCGGCCAGCATCCGCTCCCCGAACGCAAGCGCCCGGGGACCAGGCCCGAGCGCCCACGGATTCTCGCTGGACGCGCGATCCCGGCGGGGCGCGCCCGTCTTCTTGGCGAGGCCATCCGCGAGCCGCTGCTCGGATCGCACCCGCTCGACGCCTCCGCACAGGCACTCCAGCCCGACGATGGCGGCACAAAGACAGCCGTCGACTTGATGGATAGACGCGCGCCTTGACCACGCAGCCCCACAACTAACGACAGTCAGTAACCAAGACACCCCCCCCACCTCGAATACCCGACGGCACTCGTGGCCAAGCCTGTCGGCGACGCAGGTTTCTGCGCACGCTGCGCGCGGCAAGACATGAACGTCGCGAGCCTCAGAACAACTGCTGGCATCCGCTGCAAGGGCACTGCGATACGCGCGACAAGTACGACCACTTGACCAGGCCAGAAACATGCATCGGCAAGGCTCGGCGCGGCCCTCCGCCGCGTCGCTGTCTTCCACCGCCGTGCTGTAAATTCCGCGCTGGCACGCGCGATTCGGCGCGATGCCGCGCGACGCGCCGAGCGAGGCAATGACCACCGATTTCTCGAAATCGAATACTCCGCGAAATAGCGCGTTGAAATTCCCCCCTTGCCCTATGAAACCGACCAAACTGTTTGGAGCCCTGCGCGTCCTGCACCGTCGGCTTAGACACCTGGACCGCCAGCCGGCATGCCGCGAAATTACATTTGCGAAGTAGCAAACGACCATCCACTGAACCTGTCCACCCATGTCTCTTAGCGCTCGATGTTCAGATCGGGTGAGCTGCCCCTTCTTTTCCGCCCTTTCTCTGGGCATTCGGTAGTCTGTCACCCCGCCGACGTGCTCATCCATGTCGATCGGGATGGCGTAGTCCTGGTTGAGCTTGAAACCTTCCCGGTGCAAGTAAGTGGCCCCCTCTGGCGTATCCTGCAGCTCGCTCCAATCGCGGAGCTCGACCTGTGCCTTCAGCTGCGCGATGACCCGCTGGCAGTAGTCGCCGCTGCCCTCCACGTCGAATGCCATCGCCACGTCGTCGACGCGCAGGCACAGCAGGCACGCCCGCTGGCCTGTATACATGAGCTTGAAGACCGCGGTCTAGAACTGGAGCTGCTCGAAGCCAATGTTCAGCGGGATCTGAACATTACGTTTACACCAAGCCCTTGCCGCAAAGCTGGAGCCATGGGCGCTCTTGTTGAGCCCTTCTTCGAGTCCAGGAACGTTCGCGCCCGGCACGCCCCGAAGCATCTCGAAGCACACCCCCCCTCTCGACCTTGACCTCCTGCAGGAAAGCACACATTGCATCCGCGGCGCAGCAGCTGAACATCTTTGTACGCTGCGACACTGCGCGGCATGTTCTGCGTGAATGGAGACCACGTCAGAGAATCCCGACGCAGCTTCTGGTCGCGATTCCCCTGTAAACGTTCGCCTACGATCCGGCGTCCGGGCTGCAAGTTGGCATCTGAGTCGCTGCCTCTGTTGGTCCGCGCGACATGGCATTCGATCTACATGCCATGGTCGGCGAGATGACCCCCGCGGCGTCACGCTTCGCCCGAGCGCCCCACTCCATGATCAGAGCATTGAGGCACTGCTCCGCGCGCTTCTCGAGCACGCGCCGTTCCGATTGCACCTCCTCGGGGTCTCTCTCGGCCTCGGGCGCGCGGTCAACGGGCACGGCGCAAAACGCCTCGCACAACATCTGGTTAGCCGCACCCGCTGCGAGCGCCCTCATGTCCACGCGGGCAGCCAGCGCGCCGCGCCCGACGCGCGCGCGCGGCCCACGTGCGCCGCGCTCGAAGCCGGCGTCTTCTGCTCGAGGGCGGCGCGTCCGACTTCGATCTCCTCATTCTCGCCCCCCCCTCACCAATAGGTGGGGGCCCACAGACAAATCATTCGACAAAAAGCAACGAGATGATGTCAAAAACTCTGAACTGAAACGCGCCTACCTGCGTTGGGCCACATGCGAATTCAACTCGGACACCACCACCCGCCCTGAATCATGGCTCTCGCGTTGACGCTGGCCTCGCGCCGTGCGCAACGCGACTGGACTTCGCGCTGTTCCTAGCGAGTCGCCACTTTGTTGCGCGCGCGCGTAGTCCCCCGCGCGCGCGCCGCTGGCACGCGCGCGGGGGGGCGCGATGCACGCGCGCGCGCCTCGCGCTTCACCCGCAGCGGAGGCGCGCGCGATGGCGCCAGCGCGCGCGCGCACCTCCAGCGCGCCCACCCCGCCGCGGCCCACGCACGCGCGAAGGCATCAGCGCGCGCGGGAAATCCCAGCGCGAGCGCGCTTCTGGGAGCACAGAACGCGCGACGACGAATCGCCCGACAAAACCGCGTGACAAATTTGCCCCGTGGCCCGCTCCCCTGACTGTGTACAGTGCGAACGGCGCTTCCCTAATTTGTGTTGAACGTCTTCGAAGAGCGTTTTGTTGTCGCAACTTCGGATTTTGCCGCGGCTCTGCGCCGCCTGCGGATTTTGGTCGTCATTTTTCTTGCCGTTGGCAACTTGTCCTCTGTCGCATGAAATTCTCGACAGCCTCATTTTCTGTGCGGTCGCACTTTTTGTCGCTATCCGGCGTGTATTTCGTCGGCATGCGCGTGTTATCATCGGTCCTTTGTGGAGTCCTTCACGGTCGGATTCAGAATTCTACTCGGGCTCTCCAGCATGTCTGTGGGCCTTCGCGGCCGTGTCCATCTTCCATGCCACGCGTGGTTCACGCACCCCCATCATCCCGTCTGGAAAAGATGCCTGCGCGTTGCTCATGGAAGTCCGATTCTTGGTCCTCGCCCACCATCTTGGAAGACCGCGCGCAACGGCCGGGGGGCCCAACGCCAACGGCGCTTGAGCCGCGCGACGAGCGACGCGGTTTCATTCATAGAAACCAAATAAATGTGTTCCTAAATGTCTGTTCGTCGTTCTGCGGCCCTATGGAAACGGAGGAACGGCCATTCTCTCGGGCTCGATTCGCTCGCTGTCGGGCGCGCCCCCGCTGGCGAGCGTTCGGTTCGGCAGGCCCGCCGCTGAATCCCCCTGCCTCGACGCCACGCGGCGTCTGTCTGAGCACTGGAGCTGGACGTTCTGCCCCGCGCGACTGCGGGGGCTCTGGCGGCACCGTGTCCTCATCAGTTGTAGTCCACCGCTAGCTGCAGCTCCACGAAGCGGATGCTGCTCGGCAGCGCGCGCATTCCCCACCGCGATGCCCATCATGTCTACATCGCGCACCAAAGGCACGTCGAACAGCACCTGCAGACTGGCCCTGCTTAGACCCTCCAGCAGAGCCGCCCTAGCGACCTCTCCACTGGGACGGCGCTCTCCTCTGGCATTGGAGTCGTTGCACATCGCGGGTTCCTGGTCGCAAGAACGACCCGGCGTGGTCCGCGAGCTTCCGCGCCGATCACCGAGGCCCTAAATTGATGCGTTCCACGATCCTACTGGCCACTCAATCTCCACTCGTCGTCGCTGCGCTGGAGGCTGATCTTCGTCGTCTTTGTCAGCGCGACCCGGCGGTCGCTCCATTCTGGCCAACAGTGGTTATGGCTGATAAGGTGGCTCTGGCGGTCTTCGAGGCTGGAGCCCAGCTTGCAGTGGCCCTCGCAATGATAGAAATGTCGCGTTGCGTAGATCCACGACGTCACACTGCCCGATGAACTCGCGGCCACTCGCGCTTGTCCGCAATAACGTAGTTGCCCTCAAGAACGCCGGGGGGAGGGGGGGGCGTCTCTTACCGTCTCCAACATTTCCAGTCGCGGTCGACCACAACGAAAAACAAAACGGCCGCAAAAAAAAAATGCGGTCCTCGATCTGGTCGAGAATAGACGTCCGTAAGACGTTCGGCCAATCTGGATACGCACGACATTGCGAATCAAGCAGTAACCAAACTGGCCCACCCCCTTCACTCGCGCTGGTCGGTGCCATTTCCGACGCGGGTCACGCTTGCCTCCGCCAGTCCGCCAGTAGCGCGCCCGCTCGCAAACTCGCATGGTCCAGGATGAGGTCGCGTCTTGGATAGCAGTGCTCGTCGTTGAGCATCACTATTGGCACGATTGGCCGTCTGGCGGAGTTCCACTTCGCGCACTTCTTGGAAATGAATTCAACGACGCATGAGTGACCCGTCGGCAGTCTGCCCGGCAATCACCGGGTTGGCACCGAGGTCGCCCAAGGACGCTGGCACGGAAGGGTTCTAGCCATCTACCCACTGCGCTGGAAAAGAGTTCTTGTCGTTTGACAGTCGCTTCGCAGTCCGGGAAAGTCTGATTTGCTGCAAAAAGCGCGCGCCCTCGTCGCTTTCACCTCGAGGCCCCCGAAAACCTGCCTAGACGTCTCCTAGAAGGCACGAGGCCCCCTTTCCACCCTGCCATGTCGACGGCGTCCCTCAGGGGCCATCGGAGCACTGGGCGCCCCGAGGTCTTCGCGCAGAACTTCAAATTTGAACCCGAGAGCTGCCTCTTGATCGACCTATCTTGACGACCTGGAGACGACGCGGCACGAGGAGACCCGCCCGCGGGAACTCCACCGACGCCGCCACGGCACGCTGCGACGCGGGGCCTGGCTTACGGCCTCCCACTCATCATCCACTGAATGACGCAGCAATCGGCAGCAAGGTCAGCCATAACCACGCAGGCGAGCGCGCTGCCGCTGAGGTCGAGCACGCAAGCGACGTCCATACCGAGGCGCCGGTTGCACGTGAGCCACCTCGACACATTGGCTACAGGGTGAGCTGCGGTCTACCACGTGAGTCGCAGAGCTCGCCCTTGAACAACCTGGCTGCTGAAATGGCGGCTGGTGGTCCACAGCCTGTTCAAGTAGGCTTAACCAGATCTTCGCCTCGTAGCGCATTTGCCAACTGAACATGCGACGTCTTGATCGCTGCGTTGAGCACCGCTGGCACCTGCTGCCAACTGTCGTAGGTCTCTGGATCAGACCATGATCAGTACTGATCATGACATGAAACCTGAAGCGGGGCATGCGTCGGCACCGCGTGGAACTCCCAGGAAAGTATCACTTCCCTGTAATTTCCCCAACTCGCATTGCTGATTCGTTCCTTCGAGTATAACCTCTGCAATTCCAGGCGCCCACGCGGCAGCGTCGCGCGATTGCCCACCTCCCCCGTGAACTTGACCATGGGCGTGATCTCGAGAGCGCCGAACCTCGAAGGCACATGCCAATGCCACTGCCCACGTAAGAAATCTCGTAAGTTCACGAGCAAATCTCCACGATCCTCTCGAAGTTCGAATGCGCCCTGGCCACCTCGTGCCCATATCTGCTCTGGCCGCGTCGACGATGATCCACACCCGTTGGAGCACAGACTTCTCCAGGAGAACACGCTGACCAGCGCCCATTCGATGCTCGGCCACCTGCAGCGCAGACCAGACGCGCGCCGGCGGCGCCGCCAGCCGACGACGCCCCCCTTTCGAGGGGGGCAATTTTGCACGCCGCGGCAAAGGGCTCTCGCACAGGAGCAGCACGTCGGTGAGATCGAGGTTCTCCTTCTCGAGCTCCCTCGTCGCAGCCGATGCTGCCGCCTCGTCGTCTTGGCGCCAGCCCCCGCCAGCCCCCGTCGCGACCGCCCCGGGCGCGCGCAGAGGGCTAGGTCTCGCTGCGAAGCACGCTCCGCGTAGCATTCCGCTCCTCGGGCGCGTCCGAGACCAAGTCGCGACCATCACGTTACGAGACCTGGCCACGACGGCGCCGTCTCCCGACATGGCCCGAATCTACTCGAAGGCAACGTTGGCCCGCGAGGTGGCCCGCCACAGCTCGGCCGCCCGCGCGATGAGAGACTGGGCGCTGACACCTGCGCATCAGCGCGTCGAGGTCCATCGGGGAAATCGTCGACGCCGGTCATCCAGCGGCTCTTCCGAGACCGCGCGGCCTTCGCAGGTTGGTCTGGCAGCTCCCTGCAGACGACCTGCATGCCCCTCGCGTCGATGACCGCGCCTTGAGCGCCCAACTGATCAAGACCCACGAGCATGGGGGCGTCTGAACCTGAAAGCCGCTCAAAAAAAGCTCGCCCCCTGCCTCGATCGGCGCCGACGCGCCGATCCCCTCGACGATCGTCGCAGCAAGCGTCTATCGCCAGCGCATGGCGCAAGCGCTGCCGCATCCAGCACTACAAAGCCTGGAGGTACAACTGGGTCTTCCACCACGCCGTCGATCATGTCGCCGCACTTGGCAGCCGCGACCAGGTCGATCGCGTCGACCTCCACCGCGCGGCCGACTCGCGTGGCCTGCATGGCCGCTGCCAACCCAGCGCGAGCCAGAAACCCCCCAGCCCGTCCTTTGCCTCGCCCACGTTTTTTAACCGACGAAGTCACCAACTTTGTCTGTGAACAAGCGTCAACTGCCCAACGGCAAATCTCGCTGCAGGCGCAGCGGCTGCAACGATCTTGAAGATAGTCGGTGTCGAAGCTGATATTGCCGCCAAGGTCGACGTAGGTCTTACCTCGTTGAAATCCTGAGTTGGTTTTGCCATCCTATATGACTTGGTACTGCCCTGTGCAATCGAACCCCTCCTTGCCTTTGCCGCGAACTTTCGCTGAGATAAATCCAGCCACCTTCTGAGCCCCCGCTGCAAACGTTTGGCTGCTCTTTTCATTCATGCCGCTTACGCCCACGATCGCCATCGTTGTCTCGGGATCCTCGGGTTCTGCTGAGAATGGTTGCATATCTGCACCGTCCTTTCCGCAGTTACCGCCATCCCCGTTTTCACTGCCCCCTTGATAATTACCTTCGCTCGGCTCGGCGTCGACAGCTGACTTCCACCGGGAACGACGTCCACATCCTTGTCGCTGCTGTGGTTCGCTGTCCCCGCTGTCGAGCGAGCTGAATCTCCAACACGTCCCATATTGCGCCCCCGCCGTGTCGGGGATCTTCTGGCCCGGGTCAATCCAGACCCGGGTCAGCAAGAAACCTAAAAACTGCAATGCAGGAAGGAAAAACTGCAACGCAGGTCTTCGCAAACCCGAGTCAGCCAATATGCGCGGCCGCCTCGCGGCCACGAGCGGCTCCCTAACCCGGGTCAGCCAGAGGGGGTCTTCGCAGGATCCTGCAAAATCTGGTGCCCTGGCTGACCCCTGTTTGTATTGACCCCCGTCTCGAGGCTCCCGACCGTGCTCGCTTGAGACTTGACCGGGGGGGGGGGGGGAAACGCGCGCTGCTCGTCGATGATGCCGCACAGATCCATAGGAAAAGCGTCCGATTATCTTCTGGAACTTGTGTACTACCGCCAGTGAGGTCGCGCAGCTTCTCGCCATCCTGAGCACGTCGCTGTATGAAATCCTTGATGGCTTCGTTGGGTTATCTATGTTCACGCCAGAAATCGCGCAGAAAGGCCCTACGTCTTCACAGCGGGGCCACTTCTCACAGCGAGCTCGTGACGCTTTCACTCGTATACCCAGCGTCTGCTCCACGCCTGTTTCTGTGTCTGCTTGGCTCGGTCCTGCCATTCCTCATTTGCCAAGACTGGAAAGTGACATTGGTTCGCCTCGACGGCATCATGTCCACCACTGTGTCCACGCCCTATCCGTCAAACCAGTTCGAATTTTAGCAACGGATGCCCGTTTGTTTCCACCGTGTCCTATCCGAGAAATCAAAGTCGCACACGTTCGTCCTACTCTTCTGCTGCTGCTGCGTCCCCGTCGTAGTTGGGTGCGCCGCCCGCATCGGCCCAAACATCCTGATGTAGACCCTTTGTTTTCTGCCCCTGCTGAGCGACTTACTGTTGTAGGTGATGCTGTAGAGACAGATTTGTTTGATGGGGTACGCCGTCGCAAAGACATGTAGCGCCTGATCGCGAGAAACAGGTCTTGATATGACATGTGAGGAGAATGAACCAATGCAATAGCATAGGCCGTCTCCGAACTCACAGCTCCGCACTGCCAATGTTGCTAGTGTTGACGTTGAACTGCTTCGGTATCATTGCAAATAAGATCCGGGACATCGAGCGATATGGAAAGAGGCCAGAATGTCTCGGGAATGCGCAGCATGTATACAACCGGGAAACCCCAAATCTTGATCTGGTGCACGTCTGAACCGTATATGTGCTGATAGTTTGAGGTTTAAAAGGGGATCCCCTGAATTGTTTGAGAGAGCAGATGGCGTCGGCATAGAAGACATGCAAAGTAATAGGACATCTCCACTTACCCTGCAGGAAGGATCAATGCGCGAAACATACTGCTCCTGCGTTTCTTGCTAGGCCACAGACATGGTCAACTTCACACCAGAGGCGTCCAAAAGGACCCAGGCAGCTCTGGGGAGAGCCCAAGAGTGCCCCAATAGGCTCCCAAACAGCCTCCTCCTCTTTTCTCCTTCACCCCGTCTTCTTCTCGTTCGCATATTCATCATCAGCATCATCAGCATCATCAGCAGCAGCAACATCATCATCATCAGAATCATTATCTTCAGCAGCAGCATCATCAGCATCATCACCATCATCACCATCGTCATCATCAGCATCATCACCATCATCAGCAGCATCAGCATCTGCATCTGCATCATCATCATCATCAGCATCATCATCATCATCATCATCATCATCATCATCATCATCATCATCATCATCATCATCATCATCGTCAGCGTCAGCATCAGCATCAAGATCATCAGCATCATCAGCATCATCAGCATCAGCATCAGCATCTGTATCAGCATCATCACCAACATCATCGTTACTAGTACTATTACTAGTTACGATTATCATTCATTATCGTCTTGACACGAGTTTCCTTGGCATCCGTCTCATCCTTATCATTTAGCACGATCATTCTCATTATCATTGATAATGCCATTCGTAGTATTATTAATGTCACCCTTCATACTATAATGCGTATGGCTCTGTGGTTGGTAAAAGTATTGCGTGAAGTATGTTTTGTACGATGATTATGGTTGGTAGTATGGCTAAGTGTCCTTCCTCACGTGTTCCCCGAAGAGGTTCCACAACGGCTTGAGGAACAGTTAGTCCCATTGCTTCGCCGAGCCATGGCCACAACGTGCGGCCACAGAGGCGCATCCAAAACGGCGGAGGGCGGCGGTGATTCGCCGTAGGCGCCTTCGATATGCTCTGGACTTTTCGCCGTCATCCAAAGGTTGACGGAGACGATCCACACGGTGACCACCGTGGGGGCGACGAAGCCCCACGTGTGCTGGGGGCTGAAGCGGATCAGGTCCGAGAAGACGACGAAGGGCACGAGGAGGAGGCCCACGTCCAGCAGGGTCCTCGTGAGGCCCTTCGCGCCCTTCTTGCCGTGGAAGGCCCGCTGGCGCATGCGGCGCTCCACGGGCCGGGGAACAGGCAGTGGCACGAGCATGAACGTTCGGAGGTCCGCGCGGACTCCCTGGATCGGCGCTGGCGCCCCTGCTCTGGCGCGCGCTCCGCGCGCCGGGGGCGGCGCCGGGGACGCCGCCAAGGGAACTCGAGCGCCGATGCAAGGAAGCCGCGCGGGCCTCTTGAAAGGTCAGTGCGTGTACCCCTGCTGGTTCCCCGAATGAGGTAGAACGTGTCCTCGATGGCCCGGACGGGGTCCAAGGGCGGCCCGTCCTTGTCTGCCTGCCAGACCTCCCCAACCCCCAACCCGAAATCCCAAATTCTTCCTCCTC
The DNA here is from genome assembly GCA_963575745.1 of Prorocentrum cordatum. NCBI lineage: Eukaryota > Dinophyceae > Prorocentrales > Prorocentraceae > Prorocentrum > Prorocentrum cordatum. The sequence continues at coordinate 123,020 of CAUYUJ010015501.1, forward strand.
CTCCTCCTCCCGCATTCCTCCTCCTCCTCCTC
>CAUYUJ010015501.1:123151-138151 GCA_963575745.1 Prorocentrum cordatum
CTCCTCCTCATCCTCCTCCTCCTCCTCCTCCTCCTCCTCCTCCTCCCCCAACCCGATCGGGGAGCATACGGGTTCTGTGTTTTTGTCGATGCTTCGGGATGCCCCCCCCTCCCACTGGGGATGGAGGTCGGCGGCGAGCCCGGGGGGAAGCGAGAAGGGGCGGGCCTTCTCAGAAGGCTCGGAAGTCGCCCTGCCTTCCGAGAAGTCCTCTCCGAGCTTTCCCCGAAGACACGGGGAGCTTCTCGGAAGGCGAGCGGGCCTCGGACAAGCTCCGCGGCCCTCTGAGAAGACCCTCTCCCTGTCGCTTCCCCACCTCGCTCGCCGCCGAGGAGGACAACCTGGGCCCTTCGGGTTGGATCGGGGTGGCTTGGTGCGTGGCGCGTCCTTGGCAGGGCACGGCGCGCTCGCCGCCCAGGGCCTGCCAGCGGAGCGCGCGGGCGGGCTGCTCGACGCGACGTGCTGCGGCGCGACGGCGGCGGCCCGCGGCGAGCCCTGCGCCGCCGAGCCGCCCGGGGCCGCCGCGTGCTCGGCGCCGCCGGCCCCCCCCCCCGGCGGCGCCGTCCAGCCGGCCTGGCCGCTCGCTCGCGGCCGGCAGCGCCACGAGCGGCCGCGGCAGCTGCGCCGGCGCGCCCTCGGCGCCGCTGGCCGCGGGGGACGGGCTCGCCCCGCCGCCGGCGAAGCCGCAGCACAGGAGGTCCAGGCCGTGGCCGTGCCCGAGCACGCGGGGGCGCGCGGCCATCCCGGCGGGGCCATGGCCGTGCCTGGGCCCTCGGCTGGCACAGGCCACGGGTGGTCCCACACCACAGCTGGCCGTGGGAAGCATGATCGACCCACGAACCCGGAGAGGAATAGGGAAGCACGGAAGGTGGCTACGTTTTCGAGGCACCTGATTGGGCGACGAGCAATTGCGATGCTGAAACTATCGATCGTGATGTACCGTGCCAAAAAGATTATACTCCGCTGTCCTGCAACGAGATGAGTCATGCCACAATGAAGCTCGAACTCAAGATCCGACTCAAATCTGAAGCGGGACGAGACGACACGGGTCGCAGGGCGCATGGACGCGCCACGGAATGTGTCAGGGGCGCACTAGGGGATGTGCCGAGGGACGTGTCAGGGGACGTGGCAAGGAACGCGCCACGGAACGGGCAGGGAAAGCGCCAGGGGACAAACCAGGGAATACGACAGAGGACGAGCCGGGGGACCCGCCGAGAAGCGAGGGGCATACGCCGTCCCGCCCTGGGGAGTCAAGAATCGATGTGCTTTCACGCTTGTCCTGCTCTGGGGCGTTAGGAACCCACGTCTTCCCGTGTCCAGGCCACCCAGGGACGGATATCTAACATGTGGTCGTCCTGGGTGGCCTGGGTAATAAAACAGTGGTTCCAGCTCGGGACCACCATGTTAGAACCCCCCTGGGTTGCCTGGACACATCAAAACATATGGTTCCAGCTCGGGGCCACCATTCTAGATACCGCCCCTGGGTGGCCTAGACACGTAAGAACACGTGGTTCCAGTTCGGGGCCACCAAATTAGACAACCCCCCTTGATGGCCTGGACACACAAGAACACGCGTGATTCAACTTCGATACCACCATGTTAGATACCCCTCTGGGTGGCCTGGACATGTGAAAACATGGGGTTCCAGCTCGAGGCCACCATGTTAGATACCTCTCTGGGTGGCCTGGACACATGAAAAACACGTGGTTCCAGCGAGGGGCAAGAGGCAACCATCTTAGATACCCCCGCCCCCAGGGCGGCCTGGACACGTACACAGACGTGGTGTCAGCTCGGAACACCATGTTAGATATCCGCTCTGGGTGACCTGGACACGTGGAAACACATGGTCCCATCTCGGGACGTACATGTTAGATACTCCTCTAGGCGGCCTGGACACGTAAGAACACGTGGTTCAAGCTCTGGGTCACCATGTTTGCCTGGACATGTGAAAACACGTGGTTCCAGTTCGGGACAACCATCTCACATACCCCACTGGGCGGCCTGGACACGTAGAAAATTGTTGGCTCTAGCGCGGGACCACCATGTTAGATATCCCCCTGGGTGGCCTGGACAGGTGAATACACGTGGTTCCATCTAGGGACAACCATGTTAGCACGAGAAAACAAGTGCTTCGCCTGAGGCATCCTCTGAACTTTGGCCCCCAGGAGAGGAGCGATACATGAGACAAAAGAAACGTTTCGCTCGAGGGAGTCTCAACGAGTTCTGCAAAACAAGCGGTTCTCGAGACGTGCGGAACAAACGAAAACGCGTAGTTGCTCCTGCGTTGTATCAAGCAGTTTGTTTTACCCCCCCCCCCCCAAAAAAAAAGAGAGAGAAAACGACCGACGTTTTTGGGCAGTTGACAGCCTCTGGGTCCTGGGCAATGGATCGAGACCTCCGGGGGTCCACGTCGTGAGACATCACGACGCGCTGGAGTTCTGGGGCGGGGGCGGCAGCAGCGGCAGGTGGTGGGAGACCGTGATGTTACAGTCGGGGCGTTGACCTAAGGAACCCTAAATAAGGAACGAGGCCCCTTTTTTCCCATAAGTTAAACTTCGATTTCCGATCGAAAGCATAAGGAACACATGAGGCGAGCTGTGAAACACTTAAGGAACGCGGAGCCCCTCCCCAACGAAAAGGGTTCCTTCTTCAGGGCCCCGACTGTAGTGGAAGTCCATGGCAATGACGGCGGCAATGGCCACCATGGTCATCGCATGAGAACGACGGAGGCGATTGCCACGAAAATCACGGCAAGAATGATAGATGCGGTGCACAAAAAAAACGACATGATGACCCGAAGCACTCCCGTGAGTGCGTCACTCTGCGGGAGTGTATTCCAGATGTGCCAGACCTCTTGCACGCTTCCTGGCTTGATCAGTCGGTTCAGACACGCCTCCGCCTGGTTGCACTGGTCCGCCACCGTGCCGCAAGGCACTGAGTACTTCCCTCGGGCCCCTTCGATCACAGTAGGGGCCCGACCACAAGAGACCTCCCACGAGAAACCCAACCCTGAACCCCAGGGCGTCCGTTGATTTCTGGCGTGGGAACGCCACGCTTTCCATGGCAAAGCCGTCGAGGCCCCCAAAAAAACCCAGGGCACCCTGGAGGCAGGCAGGGTGTTTCTGAAGGGGCCCTGGGACACACAAATAAATACACACAAATAAAAAGACTCCCCATATTTCCGTAGACTTTCTGGGTTTTGGTCTTCCCCTCCACTTCCCATGTTTACGCATATTTTCTGGGGGATCGACGATTATTTGTGTCTGTGTGTTTTTTTCCCTCCTGAGTTTCTTGGCATGGGCCTCCACTGTGCTCTGCAGAGAGACCCGCGAGGACGCTCCGAGGGCCGGCGCCCCGCGCTGTGGGCGCCTCCTGGGCTGGTGGCGGAAGGATTCGCTCGGGCGTGCCCCCCTACAGGAGGATGTTGGGCGGAAAAGTTCAAATCATATCAAAACAAGAAAACTCCAGAATGCCCAAAAACAGACCCCAAAAAGTCGTCCCCCGACTAATTTCCCCATATCCTGAGACGGGGTTCTTGTGATTTCTTGGACGCCGCCGACTTCTCCTCCTTCTTCTTGATCTCATTCTCCTCCCCCCTCCTCCTCGTACCCAGACTTGCTCATACACAGACTGACTCACACTCAGACTTACTCATACCCAGACTTACTCACACACAAAATTACCCATACTCAGACCTACTCATACTCAGACCTACTCCTACTCAGACTTACTCATGCTGAGACTCACGCACGCCCCGTTCGCGGCCGTTTTGTGGGGATGCCTCAAGCGGTTTGCCTGTATTCTGTCCCTACCTCCTTCGATTTCGGAGCAGATTTGGAAGATGTCTCGAGCGAGGCGCTCATTTTCACGTCCCTCAGGGGAGCCGACCGAGGGTGTTGCACGGTACCGTTCGCGCGGGGCCCGTTCTGTGGGGATGCCTCAAGCGGTTTGCTTGTTTTCTGTCCCAACATCCTTGGCTACCAGAGCAGATTGTGAGGATGTCTCAGGCGGGGCGCTGGCTTCAGCTCCCCCTGAGGGGAGCTGCCAGGGGTAATCTCACGGTCCCGTTCGCGGCCGTTTTGTGGGGATGTCTCAAGCGGTTTGCTTGTTTTCTGTCCCAGCATCCTTCGCTTTCGGGGCAGATGTGGAGGATGTCTCGAGCGAGGGTCATGGGGGAGCCGCCCGAAGGGGGTTTGCACGGTTCCCGTTCGCGGCCGTTTTGAGGGGATGTCTGAGCGGTTTGCCTTGTTTTCTGTCCCAACATCCTTCGATTTCGGAGCAGCTTTGGAGGATGGCTCGAGGCGAGGCAGTCAGTTTCATCCCCCACCCTCTCCTCCTCCTCCTCCTCCTCCTTCCTCCTCACTCCTCCTCTCCTACCTCCCTCCTCCTCTCCTCCATCCTACACTCCTTTATCCTACTCCTCTCCTCCTCGTCCTTTACTCCTCCTCCTCCTCCTCCTCCTCCTCCTCCTCCTCCTCCTCCTCCTCCTCTCAGATCTCCAAGATCCCCGCACGGGGCTCCAAAGACGGGGGCCGCTGGGTGCTCCAGGGTATTCCTGCTCGGCCGGAGCCTCCTGGACCTCCTCTCTATGCGCCACTTCTCGAACCGGATCGATCTCTGTGAAGGTCCCGGGGCCCCAGGGAGCAGAAAGCTGGGGTCTATATAGAGGCCTCCTTGATGGGGTCGGAGTAGATGGGGTCGGAGGATCGCGTCGCATCGCCGATACATCGGCGATGCATCGGCGATGCATCGGTGATGTCCCGGCGATGCATCGGTGATGCCCTGGCGATGCATCGTCGACGTCGGCGATGCATCGGCGACGTCGACGTCAAGCAAATCGGGCCCCACATCGAGCCGCATCGGCGATGCATCGGCGTTGCGGCGCGATCCTCCGACCCCAACTACTCCGACCCCATCTGGGAGGCCTGGAGTCCAGGGCCCCAGTCGTGATTGTTTACCATGCTCCAACCTTTCCGCGCCGTCGGATCTCAGGGGAAGGCGATGCTGAGGGTTGCGGAGGAGATGGCGGTGTCGAACACAACGACGGTGGTGGCTTCAGGGCCACTGCCATGTCGCCCATGGGCGCCATAGGGACGCGGCGCCATCCATGCAAAAGCACCCGCCGCGGCGTCAGTCTGTACATGCCGGATCGGGCCGCCATACCTCGGCAGAAGCATCAGCTGCGATTCCAGAGGAGGAAAGTAAAGACCTTACGACAAAGTGGTGCGCAGAAGGTGGGTGGGAGGAGTCATGAGATGCGCAAGAACGCAAATGAGAAAGGCCGAAGATCCCGAAGCTGGAGACGCTCGACCGCCGCTGGCCTCCGAAGCACAACAGCGTGCCGCATGGGAGGTGAGGCTGCAAGCTGCACTACAGCTGGCGCTACACGCAGCATCGGGCTGGACCGCAGGCGCTCCTCTTGCGCGCCAGAACGATGGGCGCCGTCCGCTGCTTGGCGAGGATGCCGCAGGCGCCATCCCGCAAGTCCACGGTACCGTGTCGCACCCTGCTGCACACGTCTCTCGCGACGCTGGTGAAGGCCTCGGTAACCCCATGGCCTGTCTTCGCGGATGCCTCGAGAAGCAGAAGAGGAGTAGGAGGAGGAGGAGGAAGAGGACGGAAAGGAGAATGCCTCAGAGAAGCGGAGGACGAGGAAGGAGAAAGAGGAAGAGAAGACGACTAGGGAGGAAAGAGGAGAGAACGGAACGGGACGATTGCAATCCATTGCAATATGTCCTCAGAGACGGCTGCAAGCGGGAGCGAAGGGGTGGGAGGGAGGGAGGAAGAGGAAGTGGATGGGGAAGGCAGGAGGAGGAGGAAGACAACATGATCGACCCACGAACCCCGAAAAGGATTGAGAACTGCGAGGCATGGAACCGTTTCTAAGGACCTCAATTGCATATGCAAGTGGGCGATACCAGGGGGGCATGCCAAGGGGACGCGCCGCGGAACGTCCCAAGGGACGCGCCACCAAACGTACCAGGACACGTGCCGTGGGGACGCACCGCGGGACATGCCAAGGGGACGCGCTACGGAACGTGCCAATGGACGTGCCAAGGGACGCGCCGCGCGACGTGCCAGGGGAAGTCGCCACGGAACGTGCGAGGGAACGTGCCAGGTGATGCCAGGGAACGCGTCAAGGAACGTGCCACGGGACGTGGCATGGGACCGCGCTCCCAGGCAAACCCATTTTTCTGTTCCAAAATCGCGATGTGCCTCCCCGCCGCCCTCCCCCCCAGACACCGCGGAATCAGGAAGGGGCAACGCACGGCGGACCCATGAACGAAGCCACTATGACGGGACTGCACTCCCAAGGCCACGATCTCTCGTAAATTACTCTGCGTCCGCTCTCCCTGGGCTACGATTACTCGTGGACTACACTGCGTCCGCGCTCCCAAGACAACGGTCCATCTTAAATCACGCGGCGTCCGCGCTCCTGGGGCCGCGATCCCTTGCAAATTAAACAAGAGTCACGCTCTCAAGGCCAAGTTACGTGAGAGGTACGCTGGATTCGCAGGGCCACGATCCTTCGGAAATTACTCAGGAGTCACGCTCCAGGGCCACGGCCACTCGTAACTTACACGGGGTTCGCGCTCCGAGGGCCACGATCCCTCGCAAATTACGGTGGGCTCGCGCTCTCAGGGCCACGGTCCCTTTACAAAGTACGACGCTTGCCCGCGTTCCCAGAGCCACGTTCACCAGTATATTACTTTGCGTCCGCGCTCCCAAAACCACCTGGGCATCCTGGGGCGCCCAGGCCGCTCAAGCTCTGCCAAACAGGCGTTTCGCTGGAGGCGTCCTCAGAGACTCGGCGCGCAGGGTCCGCCATCGTTGAGCGGACACACAAAAATCAGACGTTGTTGATGTTCTGATAAATCCCAAAACCTCCTGACCTCATGATTTACATTGCCGTGGCAAAAGTATTATGCGGTCTTCATTCAACATGACTCAAGACTGGCGGAGTAAACGGAGTGGAGGGAATAGAAATTACTCCGCGTGGACATGCATCCCGTTCCGTTTTTCATGTAGGAGTGGGCGGGGTAATGTCCGATCCTGTTTTGAGATAACAATGTTATTACTTAGAGGTAGACGAATTACTCCGCGGGATCGCGGAGGACGCATGTCAACGTTAGGAGCCTTCAGAGGGATAAGAGATTCCAGCATATCATCAAGCCGCATAATATTTTGTCACGGCGGTGTGTAGGTTTGCCGTTGTCTCCATCGACGGATCCACCTCGAACGCGGCGCTGCAACGGCAGCGCAACTCGCGCAGGGACATCATCCGACTATGCTCCGCGCGGCAGTCTCAGTCCAGCAAGTCCTCGAAACGGTGCACGACGACGACGACGAACGCCACCGCTTCACCCCTGTCGGCGCGAACATGCATCGCCTAGCCTGAGGTGGATGCAGCTGAAGAAAAGCGAAGTGCAACGCATTTGTCCCCATGTAGTGTTGCCGTTGTCTCCATCGACTGGACTCCCTCGAACGCGGCGCTGCAACGGCAGCGCAGCTCGCGCAGGGACATCATCCGACTATGCTCCGCGTGGCAGTCTCAGCCCAGCAAATCCTCGAAACGGCGCACGACGACGACGACGAATGCCATCGCTTCATCCCTGTCGGCGCCAGCATACATCGTCTAGCCTGAGGTGGATGCAGCCGAGGAAAAGCGAAGTGTAACGCATTTGTCCTCATATGGTTGCCGTTGTCCCCATCGACGGATCTTCCTCGAACGCGGCGCTGCAACGGCAGCGCAGCTCGCGCAGGGACACCATCCAACTATGCTCCGCGCGGCAGTCTCAGTCCAGCAAATCCTCGAAACAGTGCACGACGACGACGACGAACGCCACCGCTTCACCCCTGTCGGCGCGAGCATACATCGTCTAGCGTGAGGTGGATGCAGCCGAGGAAAAGCGAAGTGCAACGCATTTGTCCCCGTGTAGTGTTGCCGTTGTCTCCATCGACTGGTCTCCCTCGAACGCGGCGCTGCAACGGCAGCGCAGCTCGCGCAGGGACATCATCCGACTATGCCCCGCGTGGCAGTCTCAGTCCAGCAAATCCTAGAAACGGTGCACGACGACGACGACGACGAACGCCATCGCGTCATCCCTGTCGGCGCGAGCATACATCGTCTAGCCTGAGGTGGGTGCAGCCGAGGAAAAGCGAAGTGCAACTCATTTTTCCCCATATCATGAGTTCTGCGCGAAACGCTCCGCACCCAATTTCTTACAAGGGAAAACCTGTGCCTGCGGACCCCGCTATTTGCAAGATGTGGGGCACATGTTCCTGGAGCGGGCACACGCGAAACACATTTACCCCCCCACAAATAACTCCGCCGTCGCACATGTTCCTCGAGCGGGCACGCGCGAAACGCATTTTTGTCAAAACAAAAGTCAGACTTTACTTTGTTATCTATCGCAGAAGATGTCCGCCGGCCCACTTCAAGCCGATTCCAGGGATAAACCTACATAGAACCCTGGGCCAGAGCCCCTTTCCAGGAAAAAAATAAAAGGAGGAGGAGGAGGAGAAAGAGGAGGAGCAGAGGAAGAGAGGAAGAGAGGAAGAGAGGAAGAGAGGAAGAGGAGCAGGAGAAGAGGAAGGGAAAGGAGGAGGAGGAGAAGAGGAGAAGAGGAAGGGATAAGAGAAGCGAATCTTCGCGGAAGCCTCGAAGAAGAGGAGCCCGTGCCGCTCGGCGAAGGCGGCGCCCTCCTCTGTCGGGACCGCGCGGTGGCGCAGGTCGCGCTTGTTCGCGACGAGCGCAATCGCCATGCCGTGACCGTGGCCGGCAGGGAGCTGGCAAGAGGGGCACTTGGTCTCGACATCCTGCGAACAGAGGGGGGGAGGGGGGGACAGGGCCCTTCTGTCCCTTCCTCTCCCCCTCCCCCCCTCCCCCTCCGAGGGGAGAGGAAGGGGGAGCGGGGAGGGGACGGGAGGGAAGGGCGGGTAGGGGAGGGGGATGGAAGGGAGGAAGGGGAGGCAGGGAGGAGGGAGACAGGGAGCGACCCGCGGACATCCTCCAGCCATCCGAGCACGTTCTCGAATGTGTCGCGCCTGGAGGCGTCGTAGACCAAAAGGGCACCTCGGGAGCCACAAGGAGAAACGTGCACTACGCCTTGGCAGACCTGGACGGAGGGAAAAAGGGAAGTGTGATGACGAGGAGAGGGGAGGAGGAAGAGCAGGAGGACGAGGACGAGGACGAGGGCGAGGACGAGGACGAGGACGAGAACGAGGAGGACGAGGAGGAGGGCGATCACGATGACGACGACGACGACGACGACGACCGCGAAGACGGCGACGACCGCGACCACTGAGACCACCAAGACCACAACCAGGACAGACCACGACGACAAGAAGAGGGCAGGGCGGGCGCCCGCCGCCCCTCGGTAGTAGGAGCGCGTCACGGAGCGGAAGCGCTCCTGCCCGGCGGTGTCCCACACCTGCGGCGCTCGAGGCCGCGTCGTCCTCCTCCGCCTCCCCAATCTTCTGCCCTCCTGCGCCTCGTCGTCGTCACCGCGGCCGTCGACTTCGTCCTCCTCCTCCTCCTCGCCCTCCCCCTCCTCCTCCTCCACCTCCTCCTCCTCCTCCTCCTCCTCCTCCTCGCCCTCCCCCTCCTCCACCTCCTCCTCCTCTTCCTCGCCCTACTCCTCTTCCTCGCCCTACCTCCTTCCTGCGTCGCTGTGCGCAGCGCGCAGCGCCCGCCCTGCCTGCCCTCCCACCCCCCGACTACCCCCCCTAACATTTCATCTTGCGTCCACATCCCCGTCCTCCTCCTACTCCTCCACCTCCTCCACTCTCTTTTCCTCCTCCTCTCCTCATCCCCCCACCTAATCTCTCCTCAAAACACTCTCCTCCTCCTCCTCCTCCTCCTCCTCTCCCGCCTCCTCCTCCTCCGCCTCATCCCCTCCCTCTACTCTACCCCTCCCCCTCCTCCTTCCTCCGCTCTTCACATCACCAGCATTCATCACTATCATCAGCTGCATCGTCACCAGCACCACACCGCCACCACACGACACCCACCCCCAACACCACCACCACCACACCAACATCATCATCATCATCATCATCATTCATCATCATCAGCATCATTCCATCATCATCATCATCTAGTAATCATCATCATAATCACAATCATCGTCGTCGTCGTCGTCGTTGTCGTCGTAGTCGTCGTCATCATTCATCACATCATCATCTCATCAGATTCATAATCCATCATTCATCATCATCATCATCATCATCATCATCAGCATCAGCATCAGCATCAGCATCAGCATCATCATCATCATCATCATCATCTTCATCATCATCAATATCATCATCATCATCATCGTCATTTCATCGTCAGTCGTCAATCATCATAATCATCATCATCATCATCATCCTCATCCGCATCTCATCCTCATCCTCATCATCATAATCTCATCATCATCATCATCAGGCATCAGCATCATCATCATAATCATCATTCATCATCATCATCATCATCATCATCACCATCATCCACATCTCATCATAATCAGCATCATTCATCATTCATCACATCTTCAATATGGGGTTCTAATCATCATCATCATAACCATCATCATCATCATCATCATCATCATCCTCATCCTCATCATCATCATCATCATCCTCATCATCATCATCATCATCATCATCATCATCCTCATCATCATCATCCTCATCATCATCATCATCATCATCATCAGCAGCATCAGCATCAGCATAACCATCGTCATCAGCATCACCATCATAATCAACATCATCATCCTCACCATCACCATCACCATCATCATCATCATCATCCTCACCATCACCATCACCATCATCATTATCATCATCATCATCATCATCGTCATCATCATCATCATCATCATCATCATCATAATCATCATAAGCATCATCATCATCAGCAGCAGCATCATCAGCATCATCATCATCAGCCGCAGCATCATCAGCATCGGCATCATCATCACCATCACCACCACCACCATCATCATGATCAGCATCATCGTCGTGATCAGCATCGTCATCATCACCATCAGCATCATCAGTATCATCATCAGCAGCATCATCATTATCATCATCAGTATCAAAATCATCGTGATCATCATGAGCATCGGCATCAGCATCATCATCATCAACAGCATCATCAGCATCGTCATCAGCACCGTCGTCATCACCACCGTCAGCACCACCACCATATCCACGATCATTATCATCACCACCACCATCCTCATCGTCACCATCATCACCATCAACATCATCATTACCAGCATCATCATCAACAACATCACCAGCATCGTCGTCATCATCGTCGTCATCACCACAATCAGAACCAGAACCATCCCCAAGATTATGACGAACACCACCACCATCCTCATCGTCACCATCATCACCATCAACATCATCATCACCAGCATCATCATCATCATGATCAACATCATCATTATCGTCAGCATCATCAGCATCATCATCAGCATCAGCATCGCCATCATCCTCATACTCATCATCATCATTGTTATCATCAGCATCAGCATCGCCATCATTGTCATTCTCATCAGCATCGTCATCATCAGCATCATCACAATCATCATCATCATCAGATTCACCATCATTATCATCAGCATCGTCACCATCATCACCAACATCATCACCATACTCACCATCATCGTGGTCGTCATCATCATGAGCATCGATATTACCGTCAGCAACACCATTACCAACACCAGCATCACCACCACCACCATCTCATCATCGACGCCATAATCATCATCACAACCACCACCACCACCACCATCATCATCATCATCATCACCATCACCATGACAATCACAATCCACATTGACATCACCATAATCACCACCACCACCATCATCATGATCATCGTCATCGCCGTCGTCATCATCATCACCACCGCCACTACCAACATCATCATCAGCATCATGTTTATCATCACCACCATCATCATCAGCAACAGTAGCGTGATCATCACCATCACAATCAACTTCCCCATCACCATCACCATCATCACCACCATCATCATCATCGTCGTCATCATCATAATCGGCATCATCAAAACCACCTTCATCAGAATCACCATGATCACCATCACCATCGGAATCACCATCACCATCACCATCAGCACCACCACCACCGGCATCATCAGTGCCATCATCATCATCATCATCATCATCATCATCATCATCATCAGCATCAGCATCGTCATCAGCATGATCATCACCATCATCACCATCATCATCGTCATAGTCACCGTCATCGTCATCATGATCATCGTCATCATCATTAACATCATCACTATAATCATAATCATCGTCATGATAATCATCGTCATCGTCGCCGTCGTCATCAGCACCATCATCATCATCATCATCATCGCCACTACCACCACCATCATCATCACCATCATCGTCACCAGCATCCCCATCACCATCGCAATAACTATCACCAACACATCACCATCACCACCACCACCACCATCTCCACCACAACCACCACCACCATCATCATCATCAGCATCATGATTATCATCATGATCATCGTCGTCGCCCTCGTCACCACCACCACCACCATCGGCATCATCCTCCTCAGTATCATCATCATCATCATCATCATCATCATCATCATCATCATCATCATCATCATCATCATCATCACCGTCGCAATCACCATCACCATCAACATCATCACCACAACCACCATCATCATCATCATCATCAGCACCATAATTATCACCATCGCAATCACAACCACTATCACCATCACCAGCAACATCACCAGTATCACCACCACCACCGACATCATCATCTTTAGCATCATCGTCATCATTACCAGCACTATCATCATCACGATCATCATCATCGTCGTCGTAAGCATCATCACCACCGCCACCATCATCATCATCATCATCATCATCAGCATGATCATGGCACATCGCAATCACACTCACCATCACCACCGCCATGATCACCACCACCACCATCATCATCGTAGTCGTCGTCGTCATCATCGTAGTCGTCATCATCATCCTCATCATCATCACAATCACCATAATCATCATCACCATCAAAAGTATCATCATTTCCACCATCATAATCACCATAATCATCGTGGGATCAGCACCATCATCATCATCATCATCATCATCATCATCATCATCATCATCATCATCATTATTATCATCACCATCATCATCGTCGTCGTAATCATCATCACCACCATCACCATCATCATCATCATCAGCATTATCATGACACATCGATATCACCATCACCATCACTACCACCATCATCGCCACCACCACCCCCATCATCATCGCAGTCGTCGTCGTCATCGTCGTCGTCATCATCTTCACCATCATCACCACCACCAGCATCATCATCATCGTCATCACCACCACCATCGCAATCACCATCACCATCGCCATCGCGTTGACCATCATCACCAGCACAACTATCATCATCAGCATCAGTCATCATCATCATCATCATCATCATCATCATCATCATCATCATCATCATCATCCTCGTCACCACCACCATCACCACCACCACAAGCATCATCATCGTCACCATCACAAACACCATAGTCGACATCATCATCATCATCAACATCATCAGTATTATCATCAGCAACATCATCATCATCATTATCATCGTCATCATCAGCATCATCATCATCATCATCATCATCATCATCATCATCATCGTCGTCATTAGCATCATCGTCATCTCTCCCTGGGGACCGTCTGTGCGCGTTTGCCGCTCGGCTGGGCTGCTCGGTGAACGCTGCAACCGCGGTGGCTTGTGCCTCTCCGCTCTTTCTCCGGACCTGGGTCATTGGACACAGGCAAGTCCAGGCTCCTCATGGAGGGTAGAATGAGAAACGTGGTATAAGAGTTGAAAATTTCTGAAACCCTGGGGGGACGCTTGAGGCCTGCAAGAACCAACTCGGGCATCGTCGGAGGCCTCCTGAGACTCCCGGAACCTCCCCCGAGATCATCCTCTTCCTCCTCCCCCTCCGTCTCCTCCTCCTCCCCCTCCTCCTCCTCCTCCTACTACTACTACTACTCCTCCTCCTCCTCCTTCGTCGTCGTCGTCGTTATCATCCCCCTCCTCATCTTCCTCCTCCTCCTCCTGCTTCTCCTCCTCACCTCCCCTCATCCAAGCCTCCTCCTCATCATCCTCCTCGACCTTCTCCTCTTCTCATTCTCATCCTCACCCTTCTCCTCATCATCCTCACCTCCCCCTTTCGCTGGAGGAACCTGCAGCTTGATCACGACCCCGTCGACGACCACGCAGCGGGAGGCAAACTCCACGCCGACAGTGGCGGGAAGGGGTCCAAAGCTGCCGTCGATGAAGTGAGAGAGCAGCGACGACTTCCCAACTCTCGAGTCACCAATCAAGAGGAATTTGAAGAGGTACGCGTAGTCCATGGGCGGACGATAATGTTACGACGGCGTGTGCAAATTCTATGCTCTGAAGGACTATCGAGCCAAACTGACCTCGTGATGGCCATGACGACGCCTGTCAACTGGCACTGCCAGAACATCGCATGATCCTTGTCCGCGAGGTTTACTGAAACGCATTACTGAAAGCAAGAAAGCGACTCTGGAGGAATGGAGAACGGAGAGAGAGGGAAGGATGCTGCGCTCCTCCCCATCCTCATCGTCCTCCTCCTGCTCGATATTCGATGCCTCCTACGCCTCCTCCACCTCCTCCTCCTCCTTCCCGTCCTCGCTGTTCTCCCCGATAGTAACAATCAGAATCAAAATCAGCATCGTCGTCATCATCATCATCATCATCATCATCATCATCATCATCATAAGCAGCAGCAGCAGCACCATCATCATCATGAACATCATCATCAGTAGCAGCAGCATCAGCAGCAACAGCGTCGTCAGCATCAGCATCATCAGCATCATCATCACCATCATCATAGTCATCCTCATCAGAATCATCATCAACATCATCAGCATCATCAGCATCA
>CAUYUJ010015501.1:143151-203151 GCA_963575745.1 Prorocentrum cordatum
GCACCTGGAGGCACTGCTGGCTATGCTGGCGAAGCTGGCTGAGCACGGCCATGGGAGAAGGAAAAGTTATAACAACAAAAAAAACATAAAAAACGATCGGGGAAAAGGCCACCGTGGTCGCCGTGGCCGTCGCCATCGCCGTCGTCGTCGTCTTCGTCGTCGCCGTCGCGGTCGCCGTCGCCGTCGTCGTCGTCGTCGTCGTCGTCGTCGTCGCCGTCCAATGACGGCGGCGGCGTCGTCGTCGCCGTCCAACGACGACGACCGGACGACGACGACGACGACGACGACGACGACGACGACGACGACGAGACGACAGGCGGCGGCGGCGGCGACGACGGATCGGCGCTGCGCCCCGGCGTCCTCGACGGGCAGCGGGCGCCGCCGCGGCGGCGGGCGGGCGGCCAGCGCCTCCCGGGAGGCGGCCAGCAGGGCCGCGGCGCGGGCGGGGGCGAGCAGGTGCCGCGCGGTGGGCGCCGAGGCGCAGACGGGGCGGTAGTGGGCGAGGGCGTGGCGGCGCGCGCCGAGGGGGGGGGGGAGCCAAGGCTCCTCCTCCTCCTCCTCCTCCTCCTCTCCTCCTCGTTCCTCCTCCTCCTCCTCCTCCTCCTCGCTCCTCCTCCTCGCTCCTCCTCGCCCGCCTCCAAGGGGGGGGTGAGCCTGCATCGGGGCCCCTGTGTCACTGCACCGGCCTTGCAGGCGTGCTGATTTCTGTGTGTGCAGAGCCCCGAAGCGGCGAGCGAAAACCGAAGCGAACTGTGCCTAAGGTGTTATTTAGTCTTGATTCCTGGCCTTAAAAAAAAACCCGCACGGGATTCACTTCGAAATCCAGAGCGAAATTCCATACCCATCTTGTAGCAAATCGTTTCCCGAGCGGTGTGGTCAGAAAGCGCCCGCCACGACGTATATACTACAAGATTTCTCGGTGCGCGCGTCGCCCCTTGGGGGGGCGACGCACACATAGTAGAAGTATGTTGGGTTGACGCCGATCCGGGCCCATCATATTGTTTTCCGAACGAAATCAGCTCTGCGATGTTGGCGCCATGATATGTGGACCGCCGTGGCCCGAGCAAGCAAGCAGTTTCGACCGGATTTTCGTCCAGATGTCGTCCAGAGTCCGCTCGTCCGCTCAGGTTTCGACCAGAGCTCGACCAAACTTCATACAAATGTTGCGCACGCGTCGGCCAAATCCTGAGAAATTCAAGCGACTGGAAAAATCTAGGACCCACCGTCGCTGGCACTAAAAAAACTCTACAGGAAGGTAAGAAACCAAGGGGCCCTCCCTTTTTCAACACTCCTGAACAGAGGGGTCAGAAACCAGGTCCCCCACCCCTTCCCTCCCCCCGCTCCCCCGGCAAAGAACCAGGAGGGTCTAGAACCCCCCCCTGTCCCCCGCAGGAAAACGACTCGCATTTGTCCAGACCCTCCCTCCCCCCCCCCCCCAAAAAAAAAACACCTGGGCGGTCCACCACCCGACCACCCCGACGACGGCGACGACGACGACGACGACGACGAAGACGACGACGACGACGACGACGACGACGACGACGACCACGACGACGACGGCGACGACGACGGCGACAACGTCAGCGGCGGCGGCGGCGGCGCACCTGTCGCCTGAGCCTGCGCCAGGCGCCGTCTCTCGTAAAATGCAGCGAGTCCTGCGAGGACCCTACAGGGCAGTTTTTAATACATAGGATTTTGAAAAAGATTGGATTTCTAATACATGATTAATCTACGAATACATTTGTGCACGAACTCATCTTTGTTACCTAACAGCGAAGACTGATAGGTTTCTAGTGGTGTCAAAAGAGAGCATCTTGACTCCCCAAGGGGGTCTGGGCAAGATCCGCACGGGATCCGGGGGAATCCGGACATCCGCGCCTGATATGGGGGAACTCAGTCGGGGGTGCCGTGGGTGCCCGCCTGATATGGGAGAACTCAGTCGGGAGTGCCGCGGGTCCACGCCTGATATGGGGGAACTCAGCTGACGGGTGCCGCGGGTCCTTGCCTGATATGGGGGAACTCAGTCGGGGGGGCCGCGGGTGCCCGCCTGATGTGGGGGAAGTCAGTCGGGGGGGTGCCGCGGGTCCACGCCTGATGTGGGGGAACTCAAGTGAGGCTGAGGCTGAGGCTGCGGCTGAGGCTGGGGCAGGCTGAGGCAGACGCTGAGGCAGGCTGATGCATCCGAAAGCCCATGAGCAGTGAGGAGGAGAGATGCCTCGTGTCGAGCGCCACGGTGTGCTCAGAGGGAGGAAGAGGAGGAGGAGGAGGAGGAGGAGGACAAGGAGTGGTTCGAGGAGTGGTTCGAGGAAGGATACGCAAGGTTTTTCTCAGCGGTTCCGGCCTCTGGAGGCCCAGTTGCGGGGATCCAGGACGTTTCAAGATTCGCCTTCATGGCGTCTGGATAAATCCATTAATCCAGTGCTTTGCTGGGGGCTGAATCCGTTGATAGCAGTGTCTCGTTTGGAGATAAAGCTTTCGAGAGCAATAAGTCGTTGGAAGCTAAATCCATTGATAGCAGTGCCTCGTTCGGAGATGAGCTCATTGATAGCAGTGTCTCGTTTGTACTACTACTGCTACTGTTGTTTCTACTGCTACTACTACTGCTCCCATTACTACTACTCGTTCACTACAAACGCAACAACTACTACTTTCACTACTACCACTACTACCATCACTACTACTTCTACTACTTATACTGTTACTATTACTGCTGCTGCTGCTGCTGCTGCTGTTGCTGCTGCTGCGGCCGCAACTACTGACATTGCCATTGCGACTGCGACTGCGACTGCCGTTGCCACTGCGACTGCCATTGCGAATGCGATTGCTCCTGCGAGGACACCAGAATTCTACACCAGGACTCCTACATGAATCTCAAGGGCAATGCTTCCAGATATGCTTCTACACATCGCTGTTAGGTTGCTTTGCCGGGATAGTTTTCACCCAACAGCGAAGACTGATAGATTTCTAGTAGTGTCAAAAGAAAGCATCATGACTCCCCAGGGAGGTCTGGGCGGGATCCGGACGGATGCCGGGGAAAACCGGGGACTCCTTGTTTAGCCAACAGTAACGCACTTCGTGGTCTTCGAGTTCCCAGAACTCCATTCCTGGGCATGATTTTGAATGCCCAGAGCCAACTGTAGGCCACTTCGTGTTCTTCGAGTTCCCAGAACTCCATTCCTGGGCATGATTTTGAATGCCCGGAGCCAACTGTAGGCCACTTCGTGGTCTTCGAGTTTCCAGAACTCCATTCCTGGGCATGATTTTGAATGCCCGGAGCCAACTGTAGGCCACTTCGTGGTCTTCGAGTTCCCAGAACTCCATTCCTGGGCATGATTTTGAATGCCCGGAGCCAACTGTAGGCCACTTCGTGTTCTTCGAGTTCCCAGAACTCCATTCCCGGGCCACATTTTGAATGCTGAGGCAGGCTGAGGCTGAGGCAGGCTGAGGCTGAGGCAGGCTGAGGCTGAGGCCGAGGCTGAAGGCAGACTGAGGCTGAGGCTGAAGCAGGCTGAGGCTGAGGCTGAGGCAGGCTGAGGCTGAGGCTGAGGCTGAGGCTGATGCTGAGGCAGGCTGAGGCTGAGGCTGAGGCTGCAGGCTGAGGCTGAGGCTGAGGAGGCTGATGAGGCTGAGCAGGCTGAGGCAGGCTGAGGCTGAGGCAGGCTGAGGCTGATGAGGCCGAGGCTGAGGCTGAGGCAGAGGCTGAGGCTGAGGCTGAAGGCAGGCTGAGGCTGAGGCTGAGGCAGGCTGAGGCTGAGGCTGAGGCAGGCTGATGCTGAGGCAGGCTGAGGCTGAGGCTGAGGCTGATGCAGGCTGAGGCTGAGGCAGGCTGAGGCTGAGGCCGAGGCTGAAGGCAGACTGAGGCTGAGGCTGAAGCAGGCTGAGGCTGAGGCTGAGGCAGGCTGAGGCTGAGGCAGGCTGAGGCTGAGGCTGAGGCTGATGCAGGCTGAGGCTGAGGCAGGCTGAGGCTGAGGCCGAGGCTGAAGGCAGACTGAGGCTGAGGCTGAAGCAGGCTGAGGCTGAGGCTGAGGCTGAGGCAGGCTGAGGCTGAGGCTGAGGCAGGCTGATGCTGCAGGCTGAGGCTGAGGCTGAGGCTGATGCAGGCTGAGGCTGAGGCAGGCTGAGGCTGAGGCCGAGGCTGAAGGCAGAGGCTGAGGCTGAGGCTGAAGCAGGCTGAGGCTGAGGCTGAGGCAGGCTGAGGCTGAGGCTGAGGCAGGCTGATGCTGAGGCTGAGGCTGAGGCTGAGGCTGAGGCTGAGGCTGAGGCTGAGGCTGAGGCTGAGGCTGCAGGCTGAGGCTGAGGCAGGCTGAGGCTGAGGCTGAGGCTGAGGCTGAGGCTGAGGCTGAGGCAGGCTGAGGCTGCAGGCTGAGGCTGAGGCTGAGGCTGAGGCTGAGGCAGGCTGAGGCTGAGGCCGAGGCTGGCTGAGGCTCAGGCTGAAGCAGGCTGAGGCTGAGGCTGAGGCAGGCTGAGGCTGAGGCAGGCTGAGGCTGAGGCTGATGCAGGCTGAGGCTGAGGCAGGCTGAGGCTGAGGCCGAGGCTGAAGGCAGACTGAGGCTGAGGCTGAAGCAGGCTGAGGCTGAGGCTGAGGCAGGCTGAGGCTGAGGCTGAGGCAGGCTGATGCTGAGGCAGGCTGAGGCTGAGGCTGAGGCTGATGCAGGCTGAGGCTGAGGCAGGCTGAGGCTGAGGCCGAGGCTGAAGGCAGACTGAGGCTGAGGCTGAAGCAGGCTGAGGCTGAGGCTGAGGCAGGCTGAGGCTGAGGCAGGCTGAGGCTGAGGCTGAGGCAGGCTGAGGCTGAGGCTGTGACTGCGACTGCCGTTGCCACTGCGACTGTCATCGCGAATGCGACTACGACTGCGAGAACAGCAGAATTGTACAACTGGATTCTCATCTGAATCTTAAGGGGAATGCTTCCAGATATGCTCTTACACATCGCTGTTAGGTTGCTTTGCCGGGATAATTAATACTAAATCCCTGCATTTGTTAACATGATCCGCACGCGGAGCATGTATTAAAAACGGCACTGTACTGTGAGAGAACGCGCCCGTGGCGCACCCAAGGGGGGGCCCACTCCCCTTTGAACCTCCCCTGCCGGAAGCGCCCCCCCCTCTCATTTCGCACTCCGGAAGCTGCCCCCCCCTGGTTCCTTTCCAAAAAGAGAGGGGGAGGGGGGCGGGGGACTTGGCTACACCCGCCCCTTGAACCTCCCCTGCCGGAAGCCCCCCCCTCCTTTTCTCCGCCCCTCGGAAGCTGCCCCCCCTCCACATTTGGCGTTCCAGAAGCTACCACCACCCCCTCCCTCTCCCCAAAGGGTGGGGGGGGGCTTAGCTGCCCCCCCCCCCCTGGACCCCCCCTCCTCTGCCAGAAGCACCCTCCGCCTCTCCGAAAACTACCCACCTCGTCCCTTTTCCAAAAAGGGGAGGGGGGGGGGCTTAGCTACCCCCCTTTTGGACCTCCCCTGCCGGAAGCCTCCTTCCTCCTGTTTTTTTTCTGCTCCTCGGAAACGACGCCCCCCGTGCGAAAGTCGCCACTGGGACCTTCGGTGGAGATCCCTATGGGGCCCCGAAGCGCTGTACCGCGCGGGGGGAAAGCAAGCGAACGCCGCCACTGGGGCCTTCGGTGGAGCCCCCTCTATGGGGCCACGAGACGTTGTACCGGGTGGGGGAGACGCATGCGAACACAGCCGCTGAGGCCTTCGGTGGAGCTCCTTATGGGCCCACGAAACGTCGTACTAGGTGGAGGAAACGCATGCGAACGCCGCCACCGAAGCCTTCGGTGGAGCTCCTTGGGGCCACGAAGCGCTGTGCTCGATGGGGGAGACGCATGCAGACACCGCCACTGGGACCTTCGGTGGAGCCCCTTTCTGGGCCACGAAACGCTGTACTGGGTGGAGGAAACGCATGCGGACACCGCCACTGGAGCCTTCGGTGGAGTTCCGCATGGGGCCACGGAGCGTTGTAGTGGGTGGGGGAGACGCATGCGAACGCCGCCAGTGGGGCCTTCGGTGGAATTCCCTATGGGGCCACGAAACATTGCATTGGGTGGGGAGACGCATGCGGACACCGCCACTGGGGCCTTCGGTGGAGCTCCCTATGGTGCCACGAAACGTTGTGCTGAGTGGGCGAAACGCATGCGGACTCCGCCACTCGGGCCTTCGGTGGAGCTCCCTATGGGGCCACGAAGCGCTGTACTGGGTTAGGGAAGCGCATGCGAACCAAGCCACTGGGGTTTTCGGTGGAGCTCCCTATGGGGCCACGAAGCGTCTGAGGAGAGTGCCACAGTGGAAGGGGGGGCATGCGAACGCAGCCACTGGGGTCTTCGGTGGAGCTCCCTATGGAGCCAGGAGGCGGCAAGTGAACGCAGCAAGTCGCAAAACTGCTCCGAACTGAGCAGGTCGTAAAACTGCCTCGGTCTGAATAGGGTGTAAAACTGCTTCGGCCTGAGAGGGTCGGGAAACTGCTTCGACCTGAGCATGTCGTAAAATTGCTCCGGCCTGAGCAGGTCGTGAAACTGTTCGGACCTGAGCAGATCCTAAAACTGCTCAGGCTTACACACTCAGAGGAGAAACCTCAGTGGGCCAAGCGGACACGAGGCTGCACGTAAACGCAACCACTAGGGCCTTGGGAGGAACTCCCTGTGGGGCCACGAAGCGTGTGAGGGGTGTCCCAAAGAGGACAGGACGCGGCATGTGAACGCAACCACTGGGGCCTTGGGTGGAGCTCCCTACAAGGCCACGAAACAGATAAGGGGTAGGCCAAAGTGAACAGGACACGGCATGTGAACGCAGCCATTGGAACATTGATTGGAGTTCCCTGTGGGGCCACGAAACGTGTGAGGGGTGGGCCAAAGTGGGCAGGGTGCGGCATGTGAACGCAGCCCCTGGGGCTTTGGGTGGAGACCCCTATGGGGCCACGAAACGTGTGAGGGGTGTACCAAAGTGAGGGGGGGACGGGAGGAGGGGGCAGGGGGAGGAGGAGGAGGAGGAGGAGGAGGAGGAGGAGGAGGAGGAGGAGGAGGAGGAGGAGGAGGAGAGGAGGAGGAGGAGAGGAGGAGGACGCGGGGCACCGTCTCTTCAAAACGAAGACCCAACACCACAAGATTGTTGGGAAATTATCCTGGCCAAAGGCCCAACCATGTGCAGTTGTGAATACCGCAGTTGTGGGCATAGCCTTCGGTGGATCTCTTTATGGGGTCACGATGCGTGCAAAGGGTGTGCCGAATGGAGCGGGGACGCATGCGGGCGCAGCCATCTGGGCCTTCGGTGGCGCTCCATATGGGGCCACGAGAGGGGCGTGCCGAAATGGAGCGGGGCCGCCATGCGAACGTCGCAACTGGAGCCTTTGGCGGAGATCCCTATGGGGCCACGAAGCGCTGTAATGAGGGGGGGGAACGCATGCGAACACCGCCGCTGTGGCCTTCGGTGGAGCTCCCTATGGGGCCACGAAGCGTTGTACCGGGTGGTGGAGACGCATGCAAACACCGCCGCTGAGGCCTTCGGTGGACCCCACGAAACGTCGTACTAGGTGCAGGAGACGCATGCGAACGCCGCCACCGAAGCCTTCGGTGGAGCTCCTGGTGGGGCCACGAAGCGCTGTGCTCGATGGGGGAAACGCATGCAGACACCGCCACTGGGACCCTCGGTGGAGCCCCTTTCTGGGGCCACGAAACGCTGTACTGGCTGGGGGAAACGCATGCGGACACCGCCACTGGGGCCTTCGGTGGAGTTCCGCATGGGGCCACGGAGCGTTGTAGTGGGCGGGGGAGACGCATGCGAACGCCGCCAGTGGGGCCTTCGGTGGAATTCCCTATGGGGCCACGAAACATTGCATTGGGTGGGGAGACGCATGCGGACACCGCCACTGGGGCCTTCGGTGGAGCTCCCTGTGGTGCCACGAAACGTTGTGCTGAGTGGGCGAAACGCATGCGGACTCCGCCACTCGGGCCTTCGGTGGAGCTCCCTATGGGGCCACGAAGCGCTGTACTGGGTTAGGGAAGCGCATGCGAACCAAGCCACTGGGGTTTTCGGTGGAGCTCCCTATGGGGCCACGAAGCGTCTGAGGAGAGTGCCACAGTGGAAGGGGGGGCATGCGAACGCAGCCACTGGGGTCTTCGGTGGAGCTCCCTATGGAGCCAGGAGGCGGCAAGTGAACGCAGCAAGTCGCAAAACTGCTCCGAACTGAGCAGGTCGTAAAACTGCCTCGGTCTGAGTAGGGTGTAAAACTGTTTCGGCCTGAGAGGGTTGGGGAACTGCTTCGACCTGAGCATGTCGTAAAATGGCTCCGGCCTGAGCAGGTCGTGAAGCTGTTCGGACCTGAGCAGATCCCAAAACTGCTCAGGCTTACACACTCAGAGGAGAAATCTCAGTGGGCCAAGTGGACACGAGGCTGCACGTAAACGCAACCACTAGGGCCTTGGGAGGAACTCCCTGTGGGGCCACGAAGCGTGTGAGGGGTGTCCCAAAGAGGACAGGACGCGGCATGTGAACGCAACCACTGGGGCCTTGGGTGGAGCTCCCTACAAGGCCACGAAACAGATAACGGGTAGGCCAAAGTGAACAGGACACGGCATGTGAACGCAGCCATTGGAACATTGATTGGAGTTCCCTGTGGGGCCACGAAACGTGTGAGGGGTGGGCCAAAGTGGGCAGGGTGCGGCATGTGAACGCAGCCCCTGGGGCTTTGGGTGGAGACCCCTATGGGGCCACGAAACGTGTGAGGGGTGTACCAAAGTGAGGGGGGGACGGGAGGAGGGGGCAGGGGGAGGAGGAGGAGGAGGAGGAGGAGGAGGAGGAGGAGGAGGAGGAGGAGGAGGAGGAGGAGGAGAGGAGGAGGAGGAGGAGGAGGAGGACGCGGGGCACCGTCTCTTCAAAACGAAGACCCAACACCACAAGATTGTTGGGAAATTATCCTGGCCAAAGGCCCAACCATGTGCAGTTGTGAATACCGCAGTTGTGGGCATAGCCTTCGGTGGATCTCTTTATGGGGTCACGATGCGTGCAAAGGGTGTGCCGAATGGAGCGGGGACGCATGCGGGCGCAGCCATCTGGGCCTTCGGTGGCGCTCCATATGGGGCCACGAGAGGGGCGTGCCGAAATGGAGCGGGGCCGCCATGCGAACGTCGCAACTGGAGCCTTTGGCGGAGATCCACGAAGCGCTGTGCTCGATGGGGGAAACGCATGCAGACACCGCCACTGGGACCTTCGGTGGAGCCCCCTTCTGGGGCCACGAAACGCTTTACTGGCTGGGTGCGGGAGACGCATGCGAACCAATCCACTGTAGCCTTTGGTGGAGCTCCCCCTATGGGGCCACGAAACGTTGTACTGGGTGGGGAAACGCATACAGACACCGCCACTGGGACCTTCGGTGGAGCTCCCGATGCGGCCACGAAGTATTATACTGGTTGGGGGAAGCGCATGCGGACACCGCCGCTGAGGCCTTCGGTGAAGCTTGTCGTGGGGCCACGAAACGCTGTGCTGGGTGGGGAAAACGCATGCGCACACAGCCACCAAGGTCTTCGGTAGAGCTCCCTAGGGGGCTACGAAACACTGTACTCAGTGGGGGGAACGCATGCGGACACCGCCACTAGGGCCTTCGGTCGAGCCCTGTGGGGCTACGGAGCGTTGCACTGGGCGGGGGAAACGCATGCGAACCATGCCACTGGAGCCTTCGGTGAAAATCCCTGTGGGGCCACGAAACGTATGAGAGGCGTGCCACAGCAGACAGGTAGCGACATGCTAACGCAGCCACTGGGGTCTTCGGTGGAGTCCCCAAGGGGCCACGACACGTGCGAGGGGTGTGCCAAAATGGACAGGGGGCGGCATGTGAACGCAGCCGCTGGGGCCTTCGGTGGAGCTCCCTGTGGGGCCACGAAACGTGTGAGGGGTGTGCCAAAGTGAAGGGGGTGACGGGAAGAGGTAGGAGGGGACGGAAGGAGAGGAGGAGGAGGACGCGGGGCACCGTCTAATCAAAACGTGGACCCAACACCACAGGATGGTCAGGAAAAACGAATAGCTTTGAAGCCCCCCGCCCCTTTGGCAAACCAGTATCAGCTGCGAAAGGGAAGGGGGGTAGCTTCCGAAGCCCCCCACCTTTGAAGGGAAGTCCGGGCTAACCTTGGGCTCCGGAAAAGTAGGGAGAGGGGATAGCTTTGAAGCCCCCCCCCCTTGGCACGGCAATCTCGGCTGCGAAATGGTAGGGGTGGGTGCTTCCGAAGGCTCCCCCCCTTGAAAGGTAAGCCCGGGCTGGCCCAGAAAAGGAGAGAAGGGGGTGTAGTTTGAAAGCCCCCCCCGCTTGGCACGGCAATCTCGGCTGCGAAAAGGAGGGCGTAACTTGCGAAGACACCCCTTTGAAAGGGAAGCCCAGGCTGCCCATTAACCCCCTGACCTTAGCAGCTAGGGGCCCCTGGCTCCGACAGGGGAGAGGAAGGGGGAGGTTCGGAAGCCTCCCCCCTTTCCCAAGGGAGGGGGGGCAGCTTGAAGCTGGGGCCGCCCTTTTTGTGAGAAGTGCGCCACAAGCGCGCTCTTTCCCTCCTGTACTCTCCCCTACTCTACTATACCCGAATATGAAGTCTAAGCTCCTCTACCCTCCACAATTCTACTCTACCCTACTCTACCGCAATCTTCTCTAATCTTCTCTACCCTGTCGCACCCTAGCACCTAGCATACTCTACTCTACTCTGCTCTTCACTACTCCTACTCTACTCAGCGCTGCTCTACTCTACTGTACTCCGTTGCTACTCTACTCTACTAGTCTACTCTCTGCTCTAATATGATCTACGTGCCCCAACTCTGCCCTACCCTACTCTAGTCTAGTCTACCCTGCCGTATCCAACCCTACTCGACTCTACTCAACCCTGCTCTATGCTGCTCTACGCCTACTCTATCTACTCTGCTTGTCGTGGTCGCTCTCGCTGTTTTCGTCTTCGTCGTTGTTGCCGTCGCCGTCGGCAACATCGGCGTTGTCGGCGTCGGCGTCGGCGTCGGAGTCGGCGTCGGCGTCGGCGTCGTACGTCGTACGTCGTCGTCGTCGTCGCCGTCGCCGTCGCCGTCGCCGTCATCGTCGTCGTCGTCGGTCGTCGGTCGTCGGTCGTCCGTCCTCCATCGTCCGTTGTCCTCCGTCGTCCGACGTTGGTCTCGTCGTCGGCCTCGTCGTCGTCGTCGGTCTTCGTTCCTCGTCCGTCGTCATCCGTCGTCATCCGTCGTCGTCGTCTTCGTCGTCGTCGTCCGTCGTCCGTCGTCAACGACGTCGCCGTAGGTCGTCGGCCGTCGGTCCTTCGTCGTCAGGCGTCGGTCGTCGTCGGTCGTCGTCGTCGTCGTCGTCCTCGGTCGTCATCCGTCGGTCGTGCATCGGTCGTCGGTCGTCGGTCGTCAATCGTCGGTTGCCCGTCGTCCGTCGTCCGTCGTCGTCGTCCTCGTTTCTCGCCGGTCGTCGGTCGTCGGTCCTCGGTCGTCGGTCATCGTCGTCGTCATCGATCGCCGGTCGTCGGTCGTCGGTCGTCGTGATCGTCGTCGTCGGTCGTCATCGTCGTCGTCGTGGGTCGTCGGTCGTCGTCGTCGTCGTCGTCGTGCATCGCTCGTCGGTCGTCGCTCGTCGGTTGTCCATCGTCAGTCATCCGTCGTCGTGCGTCGGTCGTCGGTCGTCGATCGTCGGTTGTCCATCGTCAGTCGTCCGTCGTCGTGCATCGGTCGTCGGTCGTCGGTCGTCGGTCGTCCGTCGACCGTCGTCCGTCGTCGGTCGTCAGTCGTGCATCGGTCGTCGGTCGCCGGTCGTCCGTCGTCGGTCGTCCGTCGTCCGTCGTCCGTCGTCGTCGTCTTCGTCAGTCGCCGGTCGCCAGTCGTCGGTCGTCGGTCGTGCATCGGTCGTCGGTCGTCGGTTGTCCGTCGTCGGTCGTCCGTTGTCCGTCGTCCGTCGTCCATCGTCGGTCGTCAGACGTCGGTCGTCGGTCGTCGGACGTCGGTCGTCGATCGTCGGTCGTCGTCTTCGTCGTCGTCGGTCGTCGGTCGTCGTCGTCGCCGTCGTCTTCGTCGTCGTCGGTCGTCGGCCGTCGGTCGTCGGTCGTCGGTTGTCGGTCGTCCGTCGTGCGTCGTCATCGCCGTCGTAGCTGTCGGTCCTCAGTCGTCGGTCGTCGGTCGTCGGTCGTCGGTCGTCGTCGTCGTCTTCGATCATCGGTCGTCGGTCGTCGTTCGTCGTCGGTCGTACGTCGTCCGTCGTCCGTCGTCGTCGTCGTCGGCTTTGTCGTCGTCTGTCGTCGGTCGTCGGTCGTCGGTCGTCGATCGTCTGCCGTCGGTCGCCGTCGTCGTCGATCGTCGGTCGTCGGTCGTCGGTTTTCGGTTGTCGGTCGTAGTCGTCGTCGTCGTCGTCGGTCGTCGGTCGTCGGTCGTCGGTTGTCGTCGTCGTCTTCGATCATCGGTCGTCGGTCGTCGGCCGTTGGCCTTCGGTCGTCGGTCGTCGATCGTCCGTCGTCCGTCGTCCGTCGACCGTCGTCCGCCGTCGTCGTCGTCGTCGTCATCGTCGTCGTCGTCGGTCTGTCGTCGGTCGTCGGTCGTCGGTTGTCGGTCGTCGGTCGTCGGTCGTCGATCGTTGGTCGTCGGTCGTCGTTCGCCGTCGTGGGTCGTCGTTGTCGGTCGGTCGTCGGTCGTCGGTCGTCGGTCGTCGATCGTCGTTCGTCGTCGTCGTCGTCGTCGGTTGTCGGTCGTCCGTCGTCGTCGTCCGTCGTCCGTCGTCCGTCGTCTTCGTCGTCATCGTGGGTCATCGGTCGTCGGTCGTTGATTGTCGGTCGTCGGTCGTCGTCGTCGTCGCCGTCGTTGCGGGGGGGCGGGGGGGTTGTTCTGGACCCGTCGAATAATTGTCCTGGGGGGGGTATTGGACCACCCCTGATAATTTTTCGAAGAGGGTGAGGGGGGAGGTTCTGGACCGCCCCCCCCATGCCGGCAGCGGCAGAAAGCGCTCCGTCAAAGCTCCCATGAAGGACCAAACGCCACTATGGGGGTGGCAACGAAGGGCTGGGGACCCTGAGATCCTGGCGTTCGTGATTCTTTCGAGCTGGCATGTTCGCTTGGTTTGGGGCCCCGGGACCATCACAGATCGATCCAGGTCGAAAAATGGCACAGAGAGATGGGGTCTCGGTCTCCAGCCACGGTTGGAAGCGAAGGGCTTCGAGGTGCGCGGTCATCGCACGCTTCCGTCGGCTCTCCGCGGTGCTAACCAGGTGCGAACGAATGAAGGGGCCCCAGGACACACAAATAAATACACACAAATAAAAATAGTCCCCATATTTTCTCATATTTTCTGGGTTTCTGTCTTCCCCCCACTTCCCATATTTTCCTATATTTTCTTGGGAATCGAGGATTAATTGTGTCTGTGTGTTTCTTTTCCTCCTGAACGAAGCCCGAGGTTTTCGTCGGCTCTCGTCGCCCAGAGCTCTGACGGCGAGACGGTGCTCGCGGAAACAAAACTTGTCGCACGCCCTCGTCGGCTCTCGGGGGCTTTGTCGGTCCTCGGCGACGTCGCTGCTGCCCCGAGACGCGTTCCGGCAGCGGCGCGCCGCCTGGCACGCGCAGAGGTGAAGGGGAACCGGAACACACAAGTAAATAGACACTACTAACCTCCTCCTCCTCCTCCTCCTCCTCCTCCTCCTCCTCCTCCTCCTCCTCCTCCTCCGCTTCCTCCCCCCACTCCTAGCCCTTTCGATCAGGGTCGGCGGCACCGGCCGTCAGGCCTCTCCAGTAAATAGACACAACTAACCGGAGTCCCCATATTTTCCCATGTTTTCTGGGTTTCTGTCTTCCCCCCACCTCCCACATTGTCCATAGATTCTGGGACAGCGACGATGAATTGTGTCTGCGTGCTTCTTTCCCTCCTGACTAAGGACGCCCGGGTCGTCCCGAAAGGCCGCCGGTAACCCAAGTTACGATCCGAAAACGGAGTGTTGGGTCGGGCGTGCCCCCCTACAGGCGGATTTTAGACGGAAGATGAAAAATAGTCAAAAAAAAAATACACCAAAAAATACACCCAAAAAACGTCCCCTCACTATTTTTTAAAAATTTTGAATATTCCAACTGTAGAGGGACGTGCCCAACTTAAACCGACTGGCGTCGGGCCAGACGAGAGGGTGGAGCAATCAGAGGCGACGACAGGGCCGAATAGCACAGAGGGGCGGGCACTCCACGCGTTCGCTGGGGGCGCCTCGCCGAAGACGCGGACCATCGGCGCCCCTCGACACGCGAGCTTTTCCCCCTGGGACTGTTCGCCTGCGTCGTCGCCCCCGAAGTAAGAGGGGAATCGGTTCGCGTGTATAGCCGGGTTCTCTGGCGCCTTCCGTCGCCGATGTTTACCCCCGTGAGCCCGTACCCCACGAACGATGCCCCTGCGGAACGGCTGTTCGTTGACTGTGGCCCCCGGGGGCCCGTCATCGGGCCCCCGGGGCCATGAAAAACAGGTCCAGGCCGAAAAACTGCCCCCTGGGGAAGGGATCGGGGCCTCTGGGGCCGCGTGTTGAAAAAAAACCGTATCGTCGGATGTCTGCCAGACAAGCGGGGAGGTTGGCTTGCGTAGCTGGCTTCTCCGGCGCCTCCTGGCAACGGGAGGCGCAACTGCATCGAGAACGGGCGCCCCGCGGCGAGGCCGAAACCGGCTGCACGCAGCAAATGTCGAGCTCCCCTCCCCCCTTTCCACGTCCCCCCTCGCGTCCGACCCGACAAGGGGGTGGACGCCTGCGGACCAGACAACTATGCGGATGCCTACGTGGACACCTACGCGGAACCCAATGCGCACGGCGGCAGTGCCCAGAGCGCTCTGGGGAGGGGAATGTTACGTCATGGGAGGGATGGGGGGGGGGAGCGGGGGCCATGACGCCCGTCATGCCCCAAGCAAGAAAGAAACGGGCTCGAGCGAGGAGGGCGAGGGGAAACGTCAGCGGGGGAACGGCTCAGGGGGAGGGGGGGTGGACCTCCGGCCGGAGTCGGCGGTGCATCGCCGATGGGTCGGCGTTGGGCCCCGATCCCGAGCCCGCACGTCACTTGCAGGGCGGGGCGGGCTGTCGGGCCCCTCTGGGCGACGAGTGGGCGATGGCCCCTACGGGCGACGAGTGGGCGACGAGTGGGCGACGAGAGGGCCCCTATGGGCGCCGAGGCATCCCCCCAGGGGCCCGTGGCCCTTGAGAGTGGCGGCCTGCTGGCCGAGAGCTCCGACGACGTGACGTCTGCACCACCGGCGGCTTCTCTGAGTGCGGGCTCGGGGGGTCCTTCTCGGGGCCCTGGAGCCATCAGGAGTGGACCCGGGGCGGAGCTGGAGCTCTGGAACCGCAGCTGGCAGAATCGCATCGTCGGACGGACGTCGGGGCGGAAGGTGGGGAGGCTTCTGACAGGGCAAGCGGCCTCTCAGAGGCCCCCCTGGCCCCTGGGAAGCCCTCTCAGAAGCCTTCTCGCCCGTCTGCTTCGAGATCCGACGCTGCCAAAGAGCTGCAGCACGGCGAAGAATCGCGACCAAAGCCCTGGACCCCATCGCTCTGCACCATGCTTCGAAACCCAGCGAAACGGCCCGGTGCGGAAAGAATGTGACGCACAGTGCCCAGGGCCCCTCTGAGAAGGACCCCGCCTTCGGAGAGTCTGAGGAGCCCCGCCTTCTTGGGGGCCCTCCCCTCCTCGCGCCCGCCCCCTCGTGCGCGCCGCCAGAAGTCGGGGACCTGACACGCGGGGGGGCCCGGCGCGCGGTCCCTCCAGAAGTTGTAGAGGATCACGAACCTGGGCGGCAGAGAGGTGCCGACACCGCCGCTCCCCAGAACTCTCCCCGGAGGCATTCGATCGGAAGCTGGGAAGGGGCTGGCAAGTCCGTGGCTGCCAAAACGGTCTTCCCGGGGGGGGGGGGGGGGGGGAAACACCAACAAGCAGCAGCAGCAGCAGCAGCAGCAGCAGCAGCAGCAGCAGCAGCAACAACAACAACAACAACAACAACAACAACAACAACAACAACAACAACAACAACAACAACAACAACAACAATTACTAGCACGTGGGGACACTCCGTTCTCACCAGTGCCAGGGTTTTCATAGGAGGCGGGCAATACCCCCACTTTGTGGGGGGGCCGGTTCAAGCTCTACCAAGTTTCCAAACGACTCTTCGCCACCACCCACACCCAGCTTCCCGCCCTATGACGTTCGGACACTTCACTTCGTGGCCTGCGGACGACCTTGGCTACTACACTGGCGCATGGTTACAATGACTTCTTGTGGTAACATCTTGTGGAAACTAGCTTAGTATACGACTTATACCCCTGTTCCAACAATGGGCACGTGTACCGTTTTCCGACGTTTTAACGTTTCTGTACCACACAAGCCAAGACCCTTATTTTGACTGGTATCACGTGCGTGGCGCCAGCATACCACAGGACTTGTTTCCGTTGTTGCGAGACGATATATGCTCATTCTTGTTCTGTGGTTCTCGTTCCGGCCTCAATGTGCAATACTGGCTCACTCGTCGACGAAATACACGTGACTACCTCTCTCTGGTTGGAGGTCCTGATGGTTGTGGTTGTCCCGATAATTGTCGCGATGAGTGTCCCGATGATTGCCCCGATTGTTGTTCCGATGGTTCTCCCGATGGTTGCCCCGATGGTGGTCCCGATCGTTGTCCCGATGGATGTCCCGATGGTTGTCCCGATGGTTGTCCTGATGGTTGTGGTTGTCCCGATCGTTGCCCCGATGGTTGCCCCCATGGTTGCCGCGATGGTTGTTCCGATGGTGGTCCCGATGGTTGTCCCCATGGGTGCCCCGCCGGAGGAGGAGGAGGAGGAGGAGGAGCAGCAGGACAAGGCGAGGCGGACGCATACGTGCTCTGGAAGCATACTAAAGAGACGAGTCTGTGTGCCCATCGTCTTCTGGCATGCGCCTGTCCCTAATGGCACGCATCGGGCGCAATACTGCAAGCTGCGCTCCTGGCACCCATACATCAGGGGCCAAGTGTCCCAGCATGGTGCCGATACGCCTCCTCGCGGACACATCGCCCGTGCGTCCGTGGGGCGCCAATACCGCCAGGACGCCCTGGACATGCGCCGGCATACCCAGATCCACACGGTAATCCATGACATTCCCATACTCGGACTGCCCGAAAGAACGCCATACAGGCATGTGCCACCAATGATCCTGCTTCGGGAACAAGGTGATACCATCCTTGACGTCGTGGGAGGCATTCCACAGAGCCATACATGGCGGCTCCATGCCCATGGATGCCGTGTGTGTTGCCACAAATACATCCAGGCTCGCCATGCGCCTGTATGACAGACCTGATACCACCTCGGAATGCACGTGAATACGCAGGAGCTGCAACAGCCTGCGCAAGCCAGCATACACCCAGCCGCCGGGTCGGACGAATACGTGCGAACTCCAGTTCGCTATACCAGCTTGGGTGCACAGCCGATTGAATACTTCCGCAAGTGTGCCCAGATACTGCGCGGCTGGATCTTTGAAACCATCAAAGTTGCCGAATACCAAGCCAGGGTAGAAGTATACAGCGAACGCCATCCACTCTGGGGTCTCGATGCCTCCCATACGCCGCTGGTTCTCGACCATACCGTTCTCCTTTGAACGGCGCGTGCTCTCCGCGGTCGACACACACAGGCATACACCCGTGAGTCCCTGCCACATACACGGAAAATACACTGCGGTCGCGAACCACGTGGTCTCGCGCAGCACCTTTCAGGAGAGAAAAAAGTACCAATACCACCAGCTAAGGGGGTGGCCGCGCCTTCCCCTCGAGCTGGTGGCACCTCGTTCCAGGCACTCTCTGGAGGCATGCCCGGAAGGAACCACCAGCTCGAAGAGTGAGCGGCCACCCCCCTAGCTATGTGGTACTGTTGTCTCTCCTGAGCCTTGAGCCATTGGAATGCCAATCCGTCCCCGCCGGGTGACACAGACCAGCGCCTCATACCCTCGGCCACCTCCTCGTTGGATGGGATATACTCCCCAGTCTGTTCGTCCCACTGCCCTGCCATTGCCAACAATACGGACGCGCGTGCAAATATGGAAAGAGATACGAAAAGCAATATACGACTGGAGCCCCAATGGCTAAGGCACACACATAATGCTGTGGGAAAGTGCCAAAGTCCATACGAACGGAAACGAAGCACATACATGTGTCAAACTGATCAGACAACTCAATCTCACAAGCAGGTGAGGTTGATGGCGGCTCCTGTTTCAAAACAAGAGTTCCCGATGAGGCACTCTGGAGGGACCCAAGGGGAGGCGCCGTGAGAGGCGGGGCCCGAGGCCTCTGGGGGCTGGGGTGGGCCAGGGGGATAAGGTTGAGGGAGGCCTGTTTCAAAACGGGGTTCTCGCTTGAGTTCCCGATGGGGCGCTCTGGAGGGACCCGAGGAGAGGCGCCGTGAGAGGCGGGGCCCGAGGCCTCTAGGGGCCGGGGGGGGCCAGAGAGGGCACGGAGGATTAGATTGAGGGGGGCTCCTGTTTCAAAACAGTGCTCTCGCTTGAGTTCCCGATGGGGCGCACTGGAGGGACCCGAAGGGGGGCGCCGTGAGAGGCGGGGCCCGCGGCCTCTAGGGGCTGGGGGGGACCAGAGAGGGAGGATGAGGTTGAGGGCGGCTCGTGTTTCAAAACGGGGTTCTCACACTGATAGGACAACTCACACTCACAAGCAGGTTAGTCAACATATTGTCACATTTCTGGATCAAATTTCAGACACATGCATTTGTTATATATGGTACATATTGCACATGATACATATGATAGACATGAGACAAAGACACACAACAGTTGGTCACATTTTTGGGACAAATTTCAGACTCATGCATTTGATATAGATGATACATGTTGCCATTGATTTCCTGGACATGAGACTAAGACACACAACAGTTGGTCACATTGTTGGGGCAAATTTCGTACACATGCCTTTGTTATATATGATACATATTGCACATGATACATCTGATAGACCTAGGACAAAAACACACACAACAGTTGATCACATGTTTTGTGCAAATGTCAGAAACACGCATTTGTCATACATGATACATATTGCACATGATACATATGATAGACATGGGATAAAGACACACAACAGTTGGTCACATGTTTGGGGCAAATTTCGGCCTCATACATTCCTTATTGTGATACATATGGCACATGAATAGATTAGACATGAGACAAAGACACACAACAGTTGGTCACATTTGTGGGGCCAATTTCGGGGACATGCATTTGTTATACATAATACATATTGCACATGATATGATAGACATGAGACAAAGACACACAACTGTTGGTCACATTTTTGAGGCAACACCATGCATTTGTTATACACACAACAGTTGATCACATTTTTGGTGCAAATTTCAGAATCACGCATTTGTCATACATGATACATATTGACATGATACATATGATAGACATGAGACAAAGACGCACAACAGTTGGTCACATTTTTGGAGCACATTTCGGCCTCATGCATTTGTTATGTATGATACATTTTGCACATGAATATATTAGACATGAGACAAAGACACAAAACAGTTGGTCACATTGTTGGGGCAAATTTCGGGGACATGCATTTGTTATATATGATACATATTGCACATGATATGATAGACATGAGACAAAAGCACACAACTGTTGGTCACATTTTTGTGGCAAATTTCAGACACATGCATTTGTCATATATGAGTCATATTGACATGATACATATGATAGACATGAGACAAAGACACACAACAGTTGGTCACATTTTTGGGGCAAAATTCAGACACATGCATTTGGTATATATGATACATATTGCACATGATACATATGCTAGACCTCAGACAAAGACACACAACAGTTGGTCACATTTTTGGGGCAAATTTCGTCCACATGCACTTGCTATATATGATACATATTGCACATGGCACATATGATAGACATGAGACAAAGACACACAACAGTTGGTCACATTTTTGGGGCAAATTTCGGACACATGCACTTCTTATATATGATACAGATTGCACATGATGTGATAGACATGAGACAAAGACACACAACAATTGATCACATTTTGGGGGCAAATTTCGGACACATGCATTTGTTATATATGATACATATTGCACATGACACATATGATAAGCATGAGAGAAAAACATTATAGGACAACTGAAACTCACTAACAAGTTTGTGGGGCACATACACCCACAGACCAGGTGGTCTCATTATTTGGGACATTTTGTTTTGCCACTCCCGCGCACTTCATATATACACTCCCGAGATGCAGAGAAGCAATACCCTGGTCTAAATGCATGCAGCCCCTGCCTCCCCAGTGTGCACGCACGACTCTGGAAAATTGCTCATATACCGTGCCATCAGGCAGTGCCGAAATCGTTGACGGCGGAGCCCTGTGAGCCCACCGCCTCCACGTCAATACCGTTGTGGCCCAACGCATGACGGACCTTCACAGCAGCCTGGAACTCTTGAAGTGATACCTCCTGCTGCTCTGGACCAGCTCCGTGAAAACTGTTCCCGTGATACCTGAAACAGGTGGCGGCCCTGTGGTGACACTGAGCCACGAATGCCAACCCCCCACAGCTTTGCCAATGGGCCATCATACGCACTCGCGAAAGTTTACCCTTGTCGAGCCACTCATACACTTTCTTCGCATGCTGGTCCAATGCCGGCTCAGTCTTCGTGTCCGGCAGCACTGCTTCGCCCATACCGCTCGCACGCAGAGCGGCAGCACCCCTTTTCTCATACTGCTTCTTGGGTGCCAGGCAATACTGCAAGGACGGCAGGATCTCCTCAATCTCTTTGTAGAACTCCTCATACATCGTCGGATTCAATACCGCCTTGTTCGCCGCCTGTACCGAGGGATCGTTTTGATACTCGCAGAAGGTCTTCATCGCGTGAATGAAACGGTTAATACCGACACCCCTCCGCTCCGGCTCCTTGCTGCACATCTCCGACATCCATACGGCCCCACTCTTCAGCGGCTCCTGCATCTCGTTCCATACCTGCTTGTCCGATAACTTCGCGAACTTGGAAGGCCCGTATACGTTGAGCAACTGCGACGGCAACGTCTCGAATACCTTCAGCCACTCCCGCTTCTTCTGGTCCTTCGCCTTCTCCGCTGAGGCCGGGGCGCCCGGTTGCGTCCCTGGAACCAACATCGCGAAGTCAGTGGCCATACCACTGTCGAGGCTCATTGCGACCGATTGGATCGAAACCGCAGGGAATATACTTCCGAGTGGGAAGACTGGCACTGCCGCGCCAGCTGTGAGATTATATGGCTGCAATGGGAGACGCATGATACACATGAGACAAAGTCAACACATAGCATTTTAACATTATCGCCTTTTCCGTCTTAGAAGCGCCGAAGACGTTCCAAGAGGCCCAAAAAAGAGGAGCAAAGACGGCCCAAGAGGACCCCAGCATAGCCCTGGAGGCCCCCCAAGACGACCCCGAGAGGCCCCCAAGATGGCCTCAAGAGAGTGAACTCGAACAGACCCTTCTAGTCCTCCACCCCAAGATGACCCCAACAGCCCCCATTTTTGGGCCAGTTTGGAGACGCAACATGTCGGTATATATGATACATACCAGCCTTGCTCTTTGTCGGAGATACACGCGTAGGGAGCCACCGTGTGCTCAACAAGTCACATTTTTTTGGAACAGGTACGTGAAAATACTCTTTCTATGCATGCATGTATGTCTGTATGTATTTCTGCATTGTGTATCTATGTAAAAATGTTATATGTCATTCATACGACGTATGTAACTCTGAGTGCATGTCTCGACGTACGCATGTGTATGTGCATGTGACTGTGTAGGTAAGGTCTATGTGTAAAGAATGGCTATGCGCGTCGAACTAGTATGTTTACATGTGTGTATGTATGTATATGTGAATGTCATTGCTGCTATATGCTCTTCTTTCATACTTTTCTGGTCGACCACTGTGTCAGACAACATGCAACTATACAAATGAACACCGCCCTCGGGGTTCAGCCAGCAACGCCTCCAACTTGACTTTGGATAATCGTCTGGTGATCCACCTTCCCTGCATTTTCATTCTTTCATACTCAGAGCCGCCGCGAGCGTGCACTGCGGATACCAGCTCCTCGTAACTCCTCTTCCGCGCCCCCGTGCCTGCAGGCTTCTGCATACCGCGCTGCACCAGCACCGCGAGCTTCTTCTTAGTATACGACTTCGCGTACTTGATACCCAGACCCTTCGCGGCCTTGACCAAGCCGCGATACTGCTGATTGTGCTGGACCTTCTGAGTCACAACGCTCAGACAACTCGCGAGCACACGGAACTCTGGAATGCCATCCAATTCAACCTTGGGACACAAACGGCGGCGACCCATCTGAAACGCCACCTCCCAAGGTCCGCCAGCGCGTTTGGAGGGTAACTTCCGCAGCACAGCGAGTGATACACCCACACAGCTGCGGATCTCCTCCAAAACCTGAATTGTGTAAGGAAGCGTGGATACACTGTATGCGAGCCCATGTCGGACACGCGAAACATTTGCCCGCACAGACTTCCTCTTGTCATGCTGCTCAATGAGATACCAAAGACCATGCAGCGAATACCTATTGATAGCCTGCCGCGTCTCGCAGAACAATACATACATGGTCGCGGCACTCACTTGAGACGTGGTGTTTAGAGCCTTCCTCATACGACCCAATGCTGTGGTCATACTGTCGCAGGACACCACGCCAAAATACGCGAGCTCCGCCGCAGCATTGCGCCCATACTTCCGACACTGCCGCTTCAGAAACCACTGATGCAGCTCCTCGGTATACTCCGTGGGCGCGCAGCCCATGCAAAACTCAAGCATGTGCATAAAACACCGCATACAGTCCATGCTGTTATACTTACCTGCCATCTTCACCTGGTTCTTCTGAACAGCCACGGCCACATAGTCCGGGACACTGTCCCCGATGGCCATGATGTCAGCGCTCGCGACCGAGACGCCCACCACACGGGGACGCTGAAGCCCCGATACTACGTGCGCCCACTTCTCCGCAAATGCAACAAGGCGCCGTCGTATACGAGCCCTGCGAAGAGTGCGAATGAAGTTCAAACCAGAATACGCCATGTGCAAACCTTCCCGATGGGCCAAATACGAGCATCCCCTCTCTTTGCATACTGCCTCGCAGTGCCGCACGAGTCCACAACAAAATGAATCGAAGTTCTCAACGAATACACTCCACTGATCCAAAAGGTAGTCACATACGACAGGTACTCCTGCCTGACCTCTGGTGAAACGCAGTAATACAAAGGAGAGCAAGAAAAAATACCCTGCGGAGTCCATGCCAAGGCAAGACGCGGCCAAGAATAACCCCCTCTTGAGCCAAAGTGCCTATGAACAACACACAGAGACATCGTTGTTGTTGTTGTGTCGTGATGGTGATGATTGGTGGTGATGGTGATGATGGTGATGATGATGGTGATGGTGGTGTTGGTGATGGTGGAGGTTTCCTGATGGTGGCGATGGCGATGGTGATGGCGATGATGGCGATGATGAGATGAGAGGGGAAGGAGGGAGAAGAAGGATGAGGAGTAGGTATCAGAAGAGCCAGAGGCCTCTTGAATGCCTCTCGGAGTCTACTCGGATGAATCTTGGGCAAGTAGAAGCCTCTTGGGTCGTCTTGGGGCCCTCCTCGCGTGACCCGGGGGCCTCGTGGGGCATCCTGGGTGCCCCGGGGAGCCCCTTGGAGCTTCTGGGGGATCTCTTGGCCGCCTCTTGGGCGCCTGTTGGGCGCCTCTTGGGACCTCCTGGGGGCCTCTTCAGACCCTCTTGGGGCGCTCTTGGGAGCCTTGGGGGCGCTCTTGGGGCCCTCTTGGAGGACATTTTTTTCTATGAAGGCAGACACTTGGACTCCAACGTAGAAGCGGACCGGAGACGATGATACACACATGCGCGTGTGTACGTTTATTTTCAACGTCCGCCACCATACGTCACAGATCATTCCGGCGTTGCCGTGCCGCCGTATACGAGCAGCTCACCGTTCTCGCCCCACACTTCCTCCCTCACTGGAAGCTCTTCATACACTGGCGCATCGGCAGCCTCCGCACTGGCACCTGCAGCAAACTCTGCCAGGATACGTTGGCACTCGGTCTTGGATACATCTGCCGTATCCTCTGTGCTCACGAGGAAGTCCAAGAGATTGTTGCCCATATCCATGGACAGAACAGGGTCCGCGTCATACTCCCCTTGATCTGCACAGGCATACTCCAAGCCTTTCCCCTCGTCGTCAGATGACGATACCGAGTCATAGCCACGCTCCAGAATCTCGCCGGCCTTCTCAGGGCCAGCCGGGAGGAAGTCACTGCGGCGGAGCTTGCCGAATACATAGCAGCCCTCGCGGGACTTAAAGCGACTGCAGGCAACGTAGCCATACCCTCTCGTGGCCACTCTCTTCTTCTGCTCGAAGTAAATACAGCCGTGAAAGAGATCCGCACCCTGCGCTCGACGCACCGTGGTCGCATACCCGTAGCAGCAGGGCAGGAAGATCTCCCCATTCTCCTCGATGGGGTGCACCAATACCATGTTGCCCGTGCCCACCAGCCTGGCTGTAAACACAGAGTTTCCACGAAGCGACTCGCATACCGTGGCCAACGCCCCATTGACAAAGCCTCGCTGTTTGTCAAAGTTCCGACTGAGGCGAATCACGATACCAGGTCTGGCCAAAATGCGTAAGTTGGACTTCGTGGTGGGATCGGAATACCCACCCTTTTGCAGATCGGCCTCACTAATGCCGAGTAATGCCAGAGCCGCTCTGCATACCTCTGCCGAGCCTGCGTTCGTACACGTCAGCCAAGAAAACGGATGTCCTTTCTCCGCCGCCAACGCCATACCGCGCTCAACACAAGCCTCCAAGGACTCATGCTGCCAGTGCCGGTCGCCAAAATACTCTGTCAAACACACTCGATCTGGCTGAGCCTCGCGTATACGGTTCAGGAAAACCAGGTGCTGCTGGTCTGCGGTGCGATACACTGTCTTCAAGTCAACCTTGTCCATTTGGTTGCAGAAGTGCTCGCATTGCCCCCCGCTCAATACTGGCTGCAACTGCTTAAAATCGGCCACGATACCAGTGAAGGGTTTATGCGGCTGCTCCCGCACCGCGGCGAAAAAACGCATCCATTCCTGATCTTCATACTGGCTGCCTTCATCGCAAAGAATCAAGTCAATACCTCTCAAAGCCGAGGGTGGGGCCCAGCGGACCTTCCCGTCCTTCCCGGCCCTCTTATACTTCAGGACTCCTTGTATGGTATCCACTCGGATGTTCTCAATACCAGGTCTGTCTGGCAGCTTGGACTTGTACTGGTGCACGAGATACCCGGTGGGACACGCGATCAAAACCTGAACAGACTCACATGCCCAAATGGCCAGCTCCAGCAATACTGCCGTCTTCCCACTGCCTAGTGGTCCACTGATAAACAAGAAACGCTTACTGTTCTGCTTCTCCTCCTCGTCCTCCAGCGATACACCCTTCTTGACCCGTTCGATGGCGTCAGCCTGCTCGGGACTCCAGGTGCGCTGCTGATACTTCGGCCTATTCAAGACATCCCACGCCTGCCGGAGGCACTCGTACTCTGGCTCGTTATCGCATTGAGCAACACGCATATACAGCAGAAAATTCGCGTGTTGCTTCTGCTCGAAGCAGCCGACACGCTCATCGCGCATACCTCGAAATTGCAGATCGCGTCGGGCCAGCGAGAGCAGGTACTCGAATGCTGCCCTATCATTGGCAAATACAGACCCTCCAGCAGTATACTCCGAGCCGAATGACAGTATCTGGCCGTCCTCACCCACTCGCATCGGCAGCGCATGATTATGGAATTTCAATTCACACGACGTCTCCACGATACCAGCAGTGTCGGACCACTGCCAGGACATGAGATACTCGATCATGCCCACGAAGTTCTTCATACTGTCCAGGTGTTTGAACGTCCGAGGGAGTAATTGTGCAGCGTATACATGTGGCAGCACAGTCAGTGAATGCTGGCCCCAATAACCGTCGGTCAGCTCGTACCAGTACCTGCAGGCGACCACTTGCGTGGACGCATACCTTTGCTGATGTCTGCCGCCACGGAACTGTACGCAGTGGTTCGAGGTGTCATACTCCCTGCCACGGTGCCATACCAAGAAACTCTCCGATACGGGAGT
The DNA here is from genome assembly GCA_963575745.1 of Prorocentrum cordatum. NCBI lineage: Eukaryota > Dinophyceae > Prorocentrales > Prorocentraceae > Prorocentrum > Prorocentrum cordatum. Next base: position 169,284 of record CAUYUJ010015501.1, read on the forward strand.
CCCTGCGACCAGCTGCTCCCTCTTCTCCTGAAGATAGAAACCATACATCCTCGAGGAAAAGTTTCCTTGCCGCCCGTCATAATTCAGCATGGCTGCAGGCTGCGGTGGATACAGCAAAACATGGGAGTAGGACCGCTCAAATTCCGACAGTTGCGCCATACGGATCGCCACTTCCGGCAAGCACGGGCTGCTCTTGCTGAGCAAGCGATACGCGGTCAGCCAGGAGCTGTTTGCATTCTTCTGCACATACTCGCCGAGCCCCACGTCGACGGCATCATGGTCCTTCGCCACATACCCGGAGATGTAGTTCAAACGGCCGTTGCCTATCTGAACATCTATCTCGGCGCAGAATACCAGCGAGAGGAACTTGACGAATGCCGACACGACAGCCGTACCAGTGCGCCCTTGGAGATTCTGCAACAGCCCAAAGCATACAACCCACGCGCAAATGTGCCAGTGCGGGGTGCCACGGCCCTGGTACTCGGTCTTCATACACCACTCGTAAACGATGAAGTACCTGGACACTGTTCTTTATGTAAGCACACTGTAGTGACATGATACATATGATACACGATGCGTCTGATACTCATGAGACAAACTCGAAGAAGAGTTGGTCACATTTTTGGGGCAGTTTGTGGAACACATCCAGTTGTTATATGTGATATATGGGGTACATGATACATATGACATGAGAGAAACTCGCAAAACAATTCCTGGAATTGTGTTATACAAGAAACGAACCTGTGGCCCCAGCGGCTCGCCAAGAACAACCAGATACAGCGAACCAGGAAGTACATATGGAGTGACATCATATAGGCACCAGCAAAAATACAGCGAAGATACGGCTCCATGAAATACGGCCTCGGGAACTTCCACTCCGCGGGCGCGATGGTGATAAACAAATTCGGAAACGCGCACAGCCATACCTGTCCCCGGAGAGTGCGGCAGCGCTGATACAGGGCCTCATAATTCTTCTCGTCGTAGCAGCGCACGAGCATGATACGCACCAGATCAGCGAGGGAGTCTTGCACAATCTCCCAATACCCCGTAGAGGCCTGCGAATCTCGTGTCATAACGTCCCCCGTGACGCCGAGGCTCTTGGCACGAACTTGTGCATTGAAATACTTATTCGCCAGATGCTTCTCGTACAGGAAAAACGGCAGATCCCGCTGCTCGCCATATACACGGGCACTGGACAGCACCTTCCGAGTCCAGGACAGGCCGATGGATACCACCCGATTCGTGCTATCCTGGGTCTGGGCATAGTAGTGCTCCATAATACCCGTATCAGTGAAGTCCGTAGTCGGATACAAGACGGGATACATGGCACACTCGATACCTTTCATGACAACAAAGAGGTCGTAGGAGGAAAGATTTAAGGAGCTGCGGTTCTCGATGCGGATCCTGTGGGAGTCAAAAAGCTACTGTAATACCTGTCATGCGCCCCCAGAAAATGAATAGCGTTTGTGTTGATGTGGTTTTTGTTGCCGGCGTGTTTTTTTTGGGGGGGATGGGTTGGGGGAGGGCGGGTTCGGGGCGACCGGGGTGAGTTTGGGGAGAGGTGGGTTGGGGGAGGGGTGGGTTGAGGGAGGGTGGGTTTTTTCTTTGGGGAGGGGTGGGTTGGGGGCGACCGCGGCGCCCCTGCTCGCGCGGATCCTCTGCTCCGTCAGAAAGCTGCGGTAATACTTGCTGTGCTCCATCAAGAAATGAAATGCAGCCTTGCACCGATCGGTAGGCATACTCGCTTCGCAGACCAGGTCCTTCTTGAAGTACGCGCGCGAGAGACCCACCTTCTTCCAGTTGAACTGGTGCGCAGCGCCATACCTCTCTTGCTGCACGGAGGTCCTCAAGACGACGATGCTCAGAGCACGACATTCGTCGAGGGTCATCTCGTGCATACAGGGCCCAGTGCTGTGGTCCAGCGAAAACTGCCGAAACGAATATCGAGGCCAGGTGATGCACTCCTTTGCCTCGTAGCCCGACTTCGTCGCCAAGGGGATCCTATACAGCTCCGACGTCTTTGCAACCTTGAGGGCCTGCCCATGGTTCTGCATACGGCGGTTGAACTTCTCGAGAGGAGTCTCTTTACCAGAACAGCAAGGGCAGCTGGCAACCACAGCGTGTACATGCCTGGCTTATACCACCATCTCGAAGATATACCAACTTGGCCACAGGCGTGCACCACCGGGTCCTGCGGTACTTGCCGACGATACGCCGCCAACATGTCTGGTTGTTCCGACGTGCTACGATCCTGATATACACGGTTCGAGAAATACTCGTCATTGAAGAAGAACGAACCGCAGGCCTCGCAAGCGGACCAACTCCCGTAGCACACCCAAAACGCAAAATCTGTCAGATTATACTGGTTCTTGTAGGTGGCTTGGATACTGGTGAGTAATGACATGGACCAAGACTGTCGCTGAAATACCTCCTGGCACTTTAACATGGCATACGCAGCAATAAGACAAGCGTCCGCCGCCATGTTCGGGAATACTATGCAACCGTCAGCTGTCGCCACGCTGCAAGCTCTCGCATACCAGCCTTGCTCTTGGTCGGAGATACACGCGTGCGCAGTCCTCGGCAGCACCCGGCCCAAAAAGGTCCTCTCGTAGGCCTCCACCACAGGACCTGGCAGCGCGTCCTTGTATACGAAGGCATCTGGATACGCGAGTGCAAACTTGGCATGCCGTTCGTGGCCACCAAAAAATACCGATAGATTGTGCAAAGGCACCAACTCTTCCGCCACGCCCAAGCGCTGACATAAAGATACACGCACAGCCTCCAAACCAGGTCTAGCCCGGGCGCGACAGCCAACCGCCCGGTTGTGGCCGAGCTTGCTATCCAGAGAAACCAAGGAATACAAGAACTCCCACTCCTGTTGCTCTAGGTGCTCGCTGGTCCAGTATTCGCCACGTTGCTCGCGATAGCGACGATACGCTACGAGCCGCTGCGTGGTCCTGCAATCCACGAGATACTGCGCCAATAACTCCTTTTTCACCTCCTCGGCCGAGACACCCTTCTGCAGCTGCTCCAGGACATACTCCCCGCATACGTGGCTGTGTATCTCCTCAGCATTCTCCAGTATTGCCAGCTGCTGGGAGGGCGCCTTCAGCCACCTCTCCAGGGCGACCCAATGTGCAAATACCCCGGTGTCCGCGCGATACTTGTCCACCAGCGCTCGCCCCCTCAAGCCTTCTACGTGATACCAGTACTGGAGGTCCCTGCGCGACAACGCGTAGACGGCGCCATTGCCATGTTTGGCACCGTCTCCGAATCGATACTTGCAAAGCCACTCTCGCAAGGCATATGGACCCGCCTCATACCCCCAGGCCTTCAGACGCACCTGCATATTCTGGTAAGTGAGGCCAAGGCCCAAGTCGGAGACCTGCTCTCGATACCGCTTGCCGCATGCCGCCTCTACAGCATCCCCCGTCAGCAGCTTTATACAAACCACTTCTGTGGAGGAAGAAGCTGCCGTGGCCTGCTGCTTCGATACGGGCTCCTCCCAGTCGACCGCGGCAGGCCGTTTGGCCACGCGGGCAGATCCGGCGGCGGCTGGCCGTTTCAATACCCCGCCTGCGACCTGCGCCGCCGGGCGCTTCAATACACGCCTGGTGACGGCCTGGGCGGATGAAGCCGTCGCCTGCACTGAAGAGCTCACCGACGCATACGCATCGCACCACTGTCTCAACACTCCTCGGGACACCAAGACAGCTTTCCGTCGCATACGCAACACGGCATGCAAGGTGTGGTACTTCAGCCCTGGATATACCGCGCGCATGTGGTCACCAAGTGCCGCGTCGAGCTTTTCAGCCGTGTCATACTGCAAAGGTCCAGAGTCAGGGTGATACTTCACGTACCATTGCCTCAAAACCATACCGCTGACAGCGACGGGAGGGTCGCTCTCCGAGAGAAGCTGCGAGAGGACCTCCGCGGCGGCCTCATCGGCGAAGCTCTCCCGATACTGATTGAGTCGAAGACGCTGGCCTATACATTCCTCCACAGCTTGGGCAGTATTCAATGCTCCCTTGGCGCCCCACTCCGTGCTGAGCCACTTCTGGCATACCCTGGCGTCAGCAGATACAGATAAATGTCCCAGGAGCCACTGCTTCAACACGGCCCCGTCAGTAGTCCCCTCGGGCATGTCTTTGCGAATACGTTCTCCATACCAGGTCTCCAGATGGCCAGCGTTCTGCACTTTGACAAGCGTCTCTTTGGAAGAATACTGCAGTAGCCACATCTTTGCGACCTGATCTGTCACATACAGTGGTGGATCCAACTGTCGGAGCGCCCCGCATAATTTGAAAGGTGTATTATACTCGATGCCCAGGTGGCGGATGGCAGAACCGTGCTGCTCCTCCAGCTCCTGGGCGCTAGAAATACTAACCTTGCCAGGCACAACCCGATATTTGCCCCACCAAGTCTTGCACGCCTGGTGACTGACCTGGATACCCTTTGCAACGAGCGCCTGATGCAAATAATACGGGCTCTCGCAGTCGGCCAAGGGAGGCCGCGACAGCTCTGGGCCATACTGGTCGTCAAGGGCTTTCGCCGACAAAGCCATGACCCATCCAAGAACACAGGCGATACCTTGATCCGAGATGGCTACGGATGTGACAGTGATCAGTCGGAGGCTTCCTGGGGCCGCTTGGGGTCCTCTTGGGGAAGGGGGGAAGCCTCCTGGCGCCGCTTGGGGTCCTCTTGAGGGGCTTTGGGGGGTTTCTTGGAAGCATCTTGGGGCCTCTTGGGGGCTTATTGGGTCCTCACGGCGGGCTCTTGGGGCCTCTTGAAGGCCTCCTGGGGCAACCTATGGCGCAACCAGTAGGGGGACGTTTTATTCTCGGCGGCCGAGGGCGCAACCTATGGCGCAACCAATAGGGGGGCGTTTTATTCTCGGCGGCCGAGGGCGCAACCTATGGCGCAACCGCAAGGGATTATGGCCCCTGGCAGGCGCGCGAACCCCGTTGCAAGAGCGTGCGAAAGTAGCTCGCGCGAGCTCATGTAACATAAATGTTGGAAAACCATTGGTTTTTTTAGGATTCGGACAGCGCGCGCGGGTGGAAATTTTGAAAAGTCGTGCAGGTGTTTTTCGAGGACCTACGGTGCGATTCGTGTGATTTTATGATGCGCGGTGCTAAAATTCTTAAGAACCCAATGGTTTTTGGAGATTTCGGCGTGCGCGCGCGAAGAAAAAACGAATGTGTCCCGCATGGTATTATTTGACAGGGATGATGGCCCTGGCAGGTGCGCAACCGTTGTCGCAGAAGTTCGAAAAAGTTGCTCGCAAAAGCCCGTTTGACAGAAATGTTTAAAAAGTGTTGGGTTTCCTACGAATCCGCAAGAGCGCGCGGGATGAGATTTTGACATTTTTTTGTTGAAAAACCATTGGTTTTTTGATGTTTTTATGTTAAAATCGCTCCGAACACTAAGCTTTTGGAAGGATTTCGTCTTGCGCGCGCGAATGTCCACTTTACCTTATTTTTTGCAAGGGATTCTTGAAATTTGATTATATTAGAACAAGAAATGTCATTTTCTATTGTTTTTTGCAAGGGAAAGCGGATTACAACAAAACAACCGGATCCTGTACACATCTTTTCTGAGGCTTCCTCACGAAAATGATGAAAATGTAGCTGCGGCCTAGGCGGCGCAGGGGGGGCGCGCACCAGGGGGCCCAACAATAATTATTCTTTAGAATAAATAATGTTCAACAACAACAACAACAACAACAGCAGCAGCAACAACAACAGCCACAACAACAGCAGCAGCAGCGGCAACAACAACAGCAGCAACAGCAACAACAACAACGCCAACAACAACAACAACAACAACAACAACAACAACAACAGCAGCAACAACAACAACAACAACACCAACAACAACAACAACAACAGCAGCAACAACAACGGCAACAACAGCGACAACCACAACAGCAACAACCAACAGCAACAACAACAACAGCAGCAGCCATAACAACAGCAACAGCAACAGCAACAACAACCACAACAACAGCAGCAGCAACAACAGCAGCCAACAACAACAACAGCAGCAACAGCAGCAACAACAACAACAACAGCAACAGCAACAGCAACGGCAACAACAACCACTACAACAGCAACAGCAACAACCACAACAACCACAACAACCACAACAACAACAGCAGCAGCAGCAACAGCAACAACAACAACAGCAACAACAACTGCATGAAGCTCAGCGCACACAATAATGAGCAGGCTGCTTCCCGGAAGAGAAGAAGAATTTCCTGGAGCTCCGTTTAAGCAGCCACGGGTGTGCCCGCCTTCGCCCGGCGTCTGATTCTGACCAAGATGAGGGAAGCATGATTCGACTATGGGGCGGCAGCCGCGTGCATTTGCAAGACGTTGCGCTGCCGGCATTTACACCGCGCTGCACGCTCCTCGGCACACGCGAGCGGCCCTGGGCAAGGGTGGTCTTGGGTGCGCAGCCCGTCTTCCCGATCGCCACCTGCAGTGCAGCAACAGCGGCCACTCAGGAGTTCGAGAAGAATGCAGCCGCGGCGACGAGCAGCGGCGTCGGTCCCTTCCCTGAGATCCGACGGTGCAACAAATTAGCCTGGCGAAAGACTCAAATGCAGCTGTCGTGAGTATCGTCCTTCGGTGGAGCTCCCTATGGGGCCACGACACGTATCAGGGGGGTGCCAAATGGGACGGCGCCGCCATGCGAACCCTGCCATTAGGGCCTTCGGTGGAGCTCCCTATGGGGCCACGAAACGTGTGAGGAGTGTGCCAAAATGGGGCAGCGCCGCCATGCCAACTCTGCCACTGTGGGCTTCGGTGGAGCTCCCTATGGGGCCATGAAACGTGCGAGGTGTGCGCCGAAATGCGTTGGCGCCGCCATGCAAACCCTGCCACTGGGGCGTTAGGTGGAACTCCCTACGGGACCACGAAACGTGAGAGGCGTGTGCCAAAATGGGGCGGCGCCACCGACGAACCCTGCCACTGGGGCTTTCGGTGGAGCTTCCGATGGGACCACGAAACGTATCAGGGGTGTGCCAAAATGGGGCGGCGCCGCCATGCGAACCCTGCCACTGGGGCCTTCGGTGGAGCTCCCTATGGGGCCACGAAACGTGTGAGGAGTGTGCCAAAATGGGGCAGCGCCGCCATGCCAACTCTGCCACTGGGGCCTTCCGTGGAGCTCCCTATGGGGCCACGAAACGTGTCAGGGGTGTGCCAAAATGCGGTGGAGCCGCCATGCAAACCCTGCCACTGGGACGTTAGGTGGAGCTCCCTATAGGGGCCACGAAACGTACGAGGGGTGTGCCAAAATGCGGTGGCGCCACGCGCACCATGCCTCTGGGGACTTCGTTGGAGCTCCCTATGGGGCCACGAAACGTATGAGGGGTGTGCCAAGCTGGGGCGGCGCAGCCGTGCGAACCATGCCACTGAGGCCTTCGGTGGAGCCCCCCCTATGGGGCCGCGAAACGACTAAGGGGCTTGTGAGGGTGTGCCGAAGCAGATGATGATGATGATGATGATGATGATGATGATGATGATGATGATGATGATGATGATGATGATGATGATGATGATGTTGATGATGATGATGATGATGATGACGATGACGATGACGATGACGATGACGATGATGATGATGATGATGATGATGATGATGGTGATGCTGCTGCTGCTGATGATGATGATGATGGTGATGATGATGATGATGATGATGATAATGATGATAATGATGATGATGATAATGGTGATGATGATGGTGATGATGATGGTGATGATGATGATTATGATAATGATGCTGATGCGAATAATGATGATGCTGCTGATGATGATGGAGAGGATGACGGGGGTGATGATTAAGATGAGTATGATGATAAAGATATTGATGTGGTGGATGATGATGACGATGATGATGATGGTGATGACGATAATGATGATGATGATGGTGATGGTGATTATGCTGATGATGATGATTATGATGCTGATGATGATGATCATGACGATGCTGATGATGATGACGATGATGGTGATGACGATGATGATGATGATGATGATGATGATGATGATGATGATGATGATGATGATGATGTGAGGAGGGAGGAGGGGGAGGAGAAGAGGAGAAAGAGGAGAGGAACGCAGGGCGCTCTCTCTTCAAAACGAGGACGCGACACCACATAATGGTTGGGAACAAAATAACACCGTAGGAAAAGATCACGAGGGGAGCCCACGGACTCCCTCTCTCTGCCGCCGCATCTTTCGAGCTGGATCGAGCTGCGCGGGCCCCCGAGGCCCGAGGTGGTGCGAGCACGCCCGACTGGAAACAACAACAAGAACGACGCCAATGTCTTGGGCATTCTCTCCTCCAGGAGCCGCGGCTCCCGCGAGCCGTCGACCGCGACGGCGCCGTGCCGCAGCTCGCCGGGGAACACCATCCAGCGGTTGCGCCTGGGGGCGACCGTGTAGCCGGCGAGCGGCATGGAGGGTGTGGACTCGCCCTCGCGGCCGGCCACCTCAGGGCGACGAGGGCTGTGCACAGCCGCTGCCCCAGGGCCACCCCGGGCCCAGGAGGGGTTGTTTACCCGGACACGCTCGCGTCATGAAAGAATCGCGGCGGGAAGTTCGTGGCCGGTTTCGGCATCCAGGGGCCCTCGTCGAGCACGGTCCTGAAGCCAGGCGACTGGCAGACCCGTGGCTGCTAAAACGGAGCTCCAGGAAACTTCTTTTTCCAGGAAGCAGCACGTTTACGATTTAGCGCGCCGAGTTTGATTCCGGGGAATCGTGTTTTCCTTCTGGGAAGACCGTTTCAACAGCCACGGGCTTGCCAGCCCTCGCCCTCCCAAGGGCCCGTTTCAGACGGGCCCCGGGGAATGGTTTGGGACTTCTGGGGACCCCGTATTTAGACGAGCGCGTTCCACTACTTACAAAGTGACTACTCGCAAATGGCCTGGATCCGCCGGGGGGGAGATACGAGAACTGACGTCGGATCAGACATCTGTTTTTCGGGCGTTTGCGAGTAGTGGAACGCGCTCAGTGAGTGCGAAAGTAAGAACACCGCATGTCTGGCTGTGCCTCCCTTGCCACGCCAGGAGGGCGTATGCACTGGTCGTGGGCCCAGCATGGGCCTGGCAAGGGACAGCAGAGCCGTGCAGCCCTCGCCGCCCTGCACCTGCTCGAGCACCACGGTGGGCCCCCCCACGTCCCCGAGATAGAGCACGGAGGAGTAGGCCGGGCGCAGGAAGTCCGTGCTCCGCTCCACCTCGCCGTGCGTCCTGCCCCACACGGACAGCGCCGTGTCGTAGTGGAAGTGGGCGCCCATGCGGGCCGCGTGGTTGCGGCACCACCACTCGATGCCGGCGAAGTCGCGCTCCTCGTGGCCGAGGAGGCGCAGCAGCGCGCGCCCTGCCACCTCCGGGGCAGTCCGTGGCTCAGCCGCGCGGTCGAGCCAGAAGGTGCACAGCTGCCTCTCGGGTCGGGCGAAAGGGGGGGATAGCAAAGGGGGGGTTTGAGAATCAGCTCACGTAGCTGATTTTCCCGGCGCCTCCTGGCGCCGGATGGAGCTATGTATCGAGGAATGGGCCCCTCGGTGAGGCCGAAACCAGCTGCATGCACCAAATTTCGTAACCCCCCCCTTTCCCAATCCCCCTCTTTCGCCCGACCCGAGCCTCGGGCTCTTCACCCGCCAGACGCAGAGGTCGTCCACGCTGCTGCAGACGATAGAAGAAGAAAAACGGCACAGACATGAATGGCCGGGGAGCTCCGCGCGGACCCCTCGCGTCGGCGCTGACACCCCCGGGAGCCAATCCGAGGAACCCGCGCGGAGCTCCAACAGTGATGCCTCTGCCGCCTTTTGCTCTTCGAGACAAGCTGCAGCAGCTCCGGAGTGAGCACGTCCTCCCACACGGCCACGCCGAGCTCTCGCCCACTGCCCTCTGCCAGCACCGGGGGCGGCATGGGCACCGACGGCCTGCACCGCCCGGCGCCCAGGCCGCGCCGCTCGCCGTCCTCCTCCGCGCGCGAGCAGCAGGGAGAAATGGTGGTAAGCTGCTTGGCTCGCCTTCCGAGAAGGCATCCCCCCAGACGAAAAGCTTCCCGAGACGCCGCGGCAGGCTTGCAGGAGACCTTCCATCCCGCCGTCGCCGCCGCTCTCTCCCTCCTCGTCCTCCTCCTCTCCTCCTGCCAGCCTGCTCCCCCCGTCGTTGTCGCTGCCGGCATCGGTGCGCGTGCTGGGACGCCGCCACCCCCCGTCCCCCACGGGGCGGTCGCCCTGGGTGGCGCTGATCAGACCAGGTTTCGACCGTGACAGACAGATCCTCTCTCCCTCCTCGTCCGTCTCCTCTCCTCCTGCCAGCCTGCCCCCCCCGTCGCTGTCGCTACCGGCATCCGTGTGCCCCTCGTTGATTTCGGGCCCTGTTTCCTCCTCGTGGAGGAGGAGGAGGAGGAGGAGGAGGAGGAGGAAGAGGAGGAGGAGGAGGGGGAGGAGGAGGAAGAGGAGGAGGAGGAGGAGGAGGGGGAGGAGGGGAGGTGGAGGGGGATGCGTGCTGGGACGCCGCCACCCCCCGCCCCCCACGGGGCGGTCGCCCCGGGTGGGGTCGATTAAGCCAGGCTCCGGCTGTGACAGACAGACCACGACGGGCAGAGGCGAAGGGGCCCAGGGGCACACTAATAGGTACACACACACAGCGAATCCCAGGATGCCCCCATATGTTTCCAGATGTTCTGGGTTCTTGCCTTCCCCCCCCCCCACTTCCCACAGGTTCCCATATTTTCGGGGGGATCGACGACGAATTGTGTCTGTGCTCCTCTTGCCTCCTGAATGGGGCACGCATGACCTCACGGAAGGAAGCGAGAGGTGGAGAGGGGTAAGCAGCGAAGAGCTGCCTGTGGCGGCGGCACCCGTGGGGGACAAAGTGACTCGAGGCTGCCCTGTTCCCCTCCGCGCTCCTCGCGCTGGGCGGCCGCGAGCGCTGCCGCGGCCTCGCCCCAGGCGCTCCTGCCGCTCAGCGCGCAGCGCAGGTTGCGGGCGAGCAGCGCCGCGTCCGCCGCCGCCTGCACGCCGGCGGGGCCGCCGGGGTCGCGCGCCTGGACCTCGGAGAAGAGGTCGAAGGCGGCCTCGAAGTCGCCGGCGCGGTACGCGCACTCGGACAGGAACAGCCACGCGTCCACGCGGCCGCGGTCCAGCGCCAGCGCGCGGCGCATGCACGGGCCCACGCGCGCGTGCTCGTGCGCGACGTCGTGCACGAAGCCCCGCAGGAACCACGCGTGGGCCGAGGCGGGGCACGCCGCCAGCGCGCGCTCGCACGCGGCGGCGGCCCCCTCCAGCTCGCCCCGGGCCACCAGCGCGGGCACGGCCGCCAGCTCTGCGGCCCCGGCCTCCTCCGACGACGGCCCGGCCGCGCCCTCGGCGCCGCCTGCCTGCGCCCCCTCGCCGCGCTCCTCCGCCGGCTGCCCGGCCGCGCCCTCGGAGCCGCTACCCTCGGCTCTGGGCGGGGGGGGATGCGCGCCAGGGCAGCGGCGCCGCTTGGCGGCCGGCTGCGCCATGGGCCCGGGGAGGGGCTGCGGAGGGGCGGCGGGCGTCGAGGGAGGGAGGGGCGAGGGGCGAGGAGAGAGGGACAAGGAAGGAGCAACACGGGGGCGGAGGAGGAGGGAGGATGAGGAAGCTGGACGAGGAGGAGGGAGGAGGAGGAAGAGGACCACTGTACAAGCCCACGACGCGTCAACGATACTGCAGTAAGCCCTCCCTCAAAATTCCCTCTTCATGGGTCCCGACAACAAGTATGTTCGTTCTTGGAACTGCCCCATTGGAAGGCAACCCTGCGAGACTCTCCGATCCTGCCAGAACACCGTAGGACTTCAACGGCACAAAAAAATGACTTCTGCGACCTGATAACTAGTTCGTGAGTTCGTGCCAAAAGACCAGTCTTGGGACGTCAACATCACGAATACGTGTAACTGTTCCGTCCTGACAATTCCAATTCGCGTCATAGCACAAACCCTGGGACTTCAACCCTACTGATCTTTGAAACAGCTGCAAGATGTTCAAACAAATACGCGCGTCGCTAATGCGAGAGCCAAATTATGAGAAAGAACACCCCTCCATCCGTGAAACTCTTGCATGGCGTGGCGCTGAGACGAGAGCCACATCTGGAAAACTATCCCCCTCCATCCTTGAAGCTGCTGCAAACTTGTCAAGCGAATGGGCGCGGCGCTATGGCGAGAACCACATGTGAAAAACAGCCCGCCCTTAATTCTCGAAGCTGTTGCAATGTGTGGACGCTGAAGCGAGAGACGCCTTTTGAAAACGACCCTCACTCAATCCTTGAAATTGCTGCGAACTGCTAAGCTCAATGCGCGCGGCGCAGAGGCGAGAGCCACATGTTGAAAACAACCCGCCCTCCACCCCTGAAACTATTGCACATTTCAAGCTTCAGGATCAGAAATGGGGAGGACGTCTCAGTCGGATGGCCCGGCAAGCCCTACTGACACGTCTGGGGGGGGCGACAGGGAGGAAGCATGTGTAAAGACGAGGGATGGAGGAGGAGGAGGAGGAGGAGGAGGAGGAGGAGGAGAAGGAGGGGGAGGAGGAGGAGGAGGAGGAGGAGGAGGAGGGGTGAGGTGGAGGAGGAGGAGGAGGAGGAGGAGGAGGAGGCGGAGGAGCGAGAGGGGCGGAGGCTGATTGGGGGGGAGGACGAGGAGAACTCCGGCGCCAGCTGTGTGCAGTACGCGGGTGGACGAGAGGGGGGCGGAGAAGGGAGAGGAGGGAGAGGAGGGGCCAAGGGCGGAGGGGAGCAGAGGGGCCAAGGAGAGGAGGGAGGAGGGAGCAGAGGGAGGAGGAGAGGGGGCGGAGGAGGTAGGAGAGGAGGGAGGGCAAAAAGCGGCAACGGCGCTTCGGGGCCACCGTTCACAGCGGCGGCCGCGAGGGCCTAAGCCGTGCAAAATACCCGCGCGGTTTTCTGAATGCAGCGCTTTTGGCTCGGCGGACGGCACACTCCCTTTTATCGGAGGGAGCGCGTTTCACGGGCGCTCGCCTTGGAAACATTCGGCGGCGCGTTTGAAGCGGGGGGGGCCTCCCCCCCAACATTCGGCGCCGTCGAACAGAACCAAGGGAACTCCCCTCTCCCCTCCCCCCCCCTCCCCGACACCCCCGGGGGCCTGCGCAGGCGTGGGCGTGGGCGTGGGCCTGGGCCTTGATGAGGGAGGGAAGAGGAGGGAGGAAGGAGGAGGAGGAGGAAGAGGAGGACCAGCGTTAACCCAGGATGTCGCTAAGACGCTGCACTACACCCTCCCGTCCCGAGCTCCTTCATCAGCCCCTACGAGCAGCGCCGCCCTTCGAAGACAACAAGCACCTCATTGGCCCGCAATTCAGGCGAGAGCTGCGTTTCGAAAGAAACTGTCCTCCATCTTTCAAGCTACAAGGAACGCGACAATATGGGACAGAAAGACTTAGGAAATGCAAGACGGCAGCCCCGATTTAAAAAAGAGCTGCCCTCCACCCCTGCTACAGCTGCACAACCACACACCTTGCCCTGAAATATACAAAGTCTCAAACGACACCTCCTTTTAAACAAGAACCGCCCTCCATCCGTGTAATTGTTCCACATTTTGATCCGCCACCGTGCCTCTCGGCATGGAGTGGGCGTGTCCGCAGCCAGCTGCCCAATACCATGAGCCTCAGCCTTCAGTCCTTGGGGCTTCATCAGGGGCCCGAATCCCAAACCCCACCAGCCCTCTGGGCGTAGGTGGTCTAGACAGGTTCCTCTTCCAACCCCCTTCATCCTCTTCGGGGAGGGGTTAATCACTGATCCCTATCAGTACACCCCATCCCCAAGCGACCAGCAGCCAACCAGGAACAATGAGGACCACCACCCCCCACCATCCCTGTCAAAAGCAAAACATAACGCACTCTGCCTCCACATTTGGAGCATGCGCGGCCAACCCGATGCGGCCGCCCCACCACCATCCCTGACACAAAAAAACAATATCAAGTATACGTTGGGGCAAAGTCTGGAGTCATGTTTGTGAGGCCCGCGAGCACTTTGAATTGTTTGTTGACAGGGAAGACAAGGGTGTCAGCAGATTGTCTGCTGCGCGCAGGGCTACCATCCCTGCCCAAAAAAATGCACCTCGCGGCTAAATCTGGATCACGCGCGGCCGCCCCACGAACACTGTCAAGTGGTGGGTATGGCCTGCTGCGCGCAGGCCCACCAGACACACTGGTGGGCATTGGCTTTCGACGTGGATGGTGGGCCGACGTGTTTCCCGATGTGAGCTGTCGCGTGGCCAGGCGCACCTGACACGCTCTGCACGTGCCCCGAACGTGGCGCACCTGGCGCGGCTGGAGTGTGCGGCGCACCTCGCGCACGCGAAGGCACGTGGCGCATCTGGCGCCCCAGGCGTGCCTGGCACGCCCGGGCCCCAGGTGTGCCTGCCCCGCGTGACCTGCCTGGCACGCGTGGCGCACCTCGCCCCAGCGTCGCGCACAGGGGCTCGGTTTTGGTCCCCACTAGCTGCCCATCCAAAGACGACCGCTGAAAATGCTGAGGCTAAGGTGTCACTTATGTGTTGGGAGGGCGGGCGGGAGTGAGCAAGGCGGCTTGCGGGCGGGTGGGTAGCTTGACCCCTCCTCCTACCCCCTTCCCTGGACCTGGACGGGGCCGGTCGCGAGGCGTCAGAGGGTACTTTTTCCGTCCAAGACGGCTCCAAGAGGGCCTCAGAGAGCCCAAGGTGACCTCCACGATAGCTCCAAATAGCCTAAGATGCCCCAAGATGGCTCCCAAGATGGTCCAAAAGGCCCCAAGAACGCTCCAAGACGGTTCCAAGAGGCATCCGAAACCTCCAGGGACGCCCCCAACAGGCAAACATCCTTGAGAAACCTACGGAAGATCACTTATTGTTACGTCGTCGCCCGTTCGCTTTCGATAGCCTTCCGAGGCCTCAAGATGGCTCCAAGATGGCCCAAGAGGGCCCCAAGAAAGGCCCAAGAGAGCCCCAAGACGGCCCCAAGAGCGCCCAAGAGCGGTCCAAGAGGGGTTCGAGAGGTTCAAGAGGCGATTTTAGGAACTCCCGACGGGGGAAGCTAATTGCGACCATCCCCTTCTTTGATCGATGTCCTGCAAGATGGCCCCAAGAGCGCCTCGAAAGGTCCCCAACAGCGCCCCAAGAGGCGCCCAACAGGCCTCCAAGAGGCTCCCAAGAGACCCCCTCTGGAGGCTCCCCGAAGTACGCAAGAGGCCCCCTGAACCGCCAAGAAGCCCCCAAGACGCCCCAAGAAACCCGGAAACTCGCCATTGTCATCCACCTCCTCCTCCTCCTCCTTCTCCTCTTCCTCCTCCACCCTATACCCTACTCTCTCCTTCCCCTCCTCCCCCTCACCCTCCTCCTCTTTGAACGATGGGGGGAGGTGGATTGGGCCGGGGGGGGCAGGCGAGAAGGAACTGGAAGGGGGAACGTGGAAACGGGAGGGTGGGGATCATTGGACGAGTGGGACGATGAGCAATAGAGGGAGGAGAATGAGCAAGGCGATTCGAAAGCTTCTTGCCAACTCATCAGGAAGAAGGTCGCGAAGTCAGCGCGACATGTTTCTGCGATGATGCCAGCGACTCTTCCCTTCAAGAATGCGCGACGACCCGCCGCTGGCCATGCCAGAAATTCGCCAGGCCTCTCCGAGAAGCGCACAAAGGGCGTGACGTGCTTCTCGTCGCAAAGACAAGGGAAAGACTCGGGCAGGCGAAACTCGGACAGGCTGAACTCGGCCAGCTGAACTCGGCAAGGCTGAATTCGGCCCGGGCGGAATTCAGCCTGGCCGAGCTCGGACTCGCCATCTTTCGCCCGGCCGAGCTCACCCTGGCCGACTTTTCAGGTGGCCGAGCTCAGCTTGGCCGAATTGCCCCTGGCCGACTTTAGTTGCTGCCCCCCCCCCCCCCAACAGCTCGCAGCCAAGTGAAAATGCAGGCGGAGCGCCGCAAGGCCAGCTATAGCAGAGCGTGGAACGATGCGGATCAACCAAAAGGTTTCGTACAAAGCTCCTGTCTTGACAGGGTGTGCGACTTGATTCAAACTTCCCGAGCTCGGCCTCGTCCCATAGCGTCGCCCACATGGGTGCTCTGGGACGCAGTCACGAACGCAAGTGAAGGGCGGCCCGCGGGAGGGCGACATTGCCGCGGGCCACGCACGCATGTGACGAGCGCCTCTGGGACGCGCTGGCCGAAGCGACTCATGCGGGAGATCTTCTGGCGGTCGAGCTCCGATTACATATTGAGAAGCTTGGCGCGGCGCTCACAACGAGTCGCGCTCTTCTTCGCGGCCCAGCGGCTGGGCCTCCGCGCCTGCCCCAGAGTTCGATGCTCGCGGTAGATGTCACGAGACAGGGCAGCGCGGCGCACGGCGCGAGGCGCCCGGTTTAGCTACGCGCAGCCGAAGGCCTCGGCAGCAACTTTAGGGCGCCCGCCACACCGGGACAGCCTGGGCCCCTGGAAAGCCGAGCCTCGGGGGCAACGTCGCCCGAGCGGCGAGCGCCGTCACCCTGGGCGCCCGCGGCCGCGAAGGGCTGCCGAGCACCGCCGAGTCGTCCACCCAGCCAGCTTCCGCGACGAACCCCAGCTCCGCGGGGGCGAAGACGACGCCCCAGCCCGCGAGGCCGATCCGCGGACGGCCGCCGCTGGCGCCTTCACGTTGCCGAGCGCGAAGTCAACGCTCTCGGACCCGCCCACGTGCCGCCCATGTCCGGCAGGACCTCGGGCCCTTCACCGCCGCGCGCGCCCGCTTGGCCCAGCCGGCGAACGCGCGCGCGACGTCGCCGAGCCGCTCCCGCCCCCACTTGTCGTTCTGCGACTTCGGCAAGGATGCTCGCAGGAGACCGCGCGGCCGACGCGCGGCCCGCGCCCCTCCTGCCGACGCATGGCCATCGCGAGCGAGTTCGCCTGCACAGGGCGGCCCTCCTCGCCAGTCCAATCGCGGGAGCGGCCCAGCTCGCGGCGGCGAAACGAATGCAGAGGCGCCGCGGCTCTGGCGGCCGCCGCCGGCCGCCGCCCCGCCCCCTGCCCTGGAAGCCCAGACCGGGCGGCATCGACCGAACCGCGGCCGCCGCTCACGGATGCAGCCCCCCGCCCGCGCGGCGTCTTCCCCCGCGGCCCCCCCCCGGGCGGCCCAACGTCGCCGCTGGCCGACATGCGCGGCAAGAGCTTCATCCCACTCATCCACGCACGCGGGCCGCGGGCCGCGCGGGGCGGCAGGCGCGACCTTCCAACGCAAGGCTTGTCTCGAGCACCAACATGACGGAGATGCCCCAAGTGCTGCAGTCTCACACGGTGGCCGCCACTCCATCAACTCCCACGACGCGCTCCTGACCCTAAGGAACGCGACGCACATGCCCCCCTGAGCACTTGGCCTCGGCGCCTCGAAGAGCCGACACATTGGCGAAGAGTGCGGCGGGCCCCCCGCGCAGGACCCCGCACCAGCACGCGTGGAAGGTGACCTCGAAGACCTCGGGGAGCCCCGCGAGGCCCACGGCGAGCCCGAACCCCCAGAGACCAGACGACGCAGGATTCTCCAAGCTCCAGGGGACCCCGCATCTTGAAGCCATCGAACATACCTCCATGGCGAAGAGGGCCGGCCCCACCGCAGCCGCCCCCTCGGCGCGAGCCTCGCCGTCGAGATCCCTCGCCACAGATCACACTGCGCACGGAGCACCCAGATAGATGCGCCAGATAAGACCCGAGAGAATGACTTGACGAGGTTCTGAATATTTTTCCGGCGGCGTCAAATCTCGCCCCGCGCTGCAGTTCAACTGGCTGCCCCGCCCGCGAGCTGCGGGGGCGGGGGGCCCTAGCGACGCCCGCCCCCCTGGCAATGGGCTCGAGATCCACGCTCTCGCGCCCTGGAAAAGGCGCTCGGAGAGACCCCCCCCCGAGCACAGAGACCGAAGAAGTTGCTGTGGGGGCGTCCGAACATGACGAATGCGACCTGGAATCGCCTGGCCGTTCGACGCACTCGTCGACAATGGCCGCCCATCCGGCCCGATGCAGACGCGAGCTGGCGCCCACGGCGTTTCGCTCGCTGCAAACGCGCCTCGAGCGCCGGCGGATCCGAGCGGCAATGCGACGGCTAGCTCGCCGCCGGCCTCGCCAACACACCAAGGGCCCGCGACTTCGCGCTGCCCTTCTCGACGGCGCAGATGGACGCGAGGTCGTCACCGACGGACGCGACCCGCTCGCCGCGGACGCGGCAGCTCCGAGAGGCTCTCCGAAGGCCCAACAACAATATCGCGGCCCTGCCTGACATGGATGAGCCCCTCGGCCCAGCGCCAGCGCCACCGCGCGCGGGTGCTTCCGACGGCGGGGGTCGCCTCTGCAGCGATCGATAAGCGGCGCCGCGCCGGGTGCCTCGATCCCCTCTCGACGCAGCCTCGGTCGCGACGGCATGGGCCGACGGCCGACTCAAGGCTGCCCAGCGACCTCGTCGCCAGCAGCCGCCCCCAGCGCGCGCCCAGACTGCGCCTGCGCGCCAACAATGGCACAGGGTCGCAACCCCAGCGCAGCAAGGTCAGCGCAGGCGCCACGAGGAGGTTCGGATCCCCCACCACGGGCGAGGCGCCCCCCCCCCCCCCCCCCCACCACCCCACCCACCCACCACCCACCCACCCACCCCACCCACCCACCACCCACCACACACACACACACACACACACACACACACACACACACACACACACACGCACACACACGCACACACACACACACACACACACACACACACACACACACACGAAATTAGCCTTCTCGGGGCGCGGACATGGACTCGTCGAGTTTGAACCTCCACCTCTCGCCGTCGCGGGCGAGGTCGCGAAGTTCGGCGTCGGCCGCCGCGCGGACAGGCAAGCGAAGCCAACGCCCGGGGAGTCAGAGCAGCACGCCTCGCGTCTGCAGTCGGCCCCCAGATCGCACTCGCAAAGGAACAGGAGGCCCTGGGCGAGCCGCAGCTCGGCCTCGATGGCCCGCGCGAGCCGCGCGCGGCGCCCTCGAGCCGCAGCCGCGAGCGGGTAGGTCGCCTGAAGGCAGGACAGCGCGGGCCGCAGCGGCCCGAAGAGGTTGACCACGCGGCAGAGCCAGATCTCCTGCACATCGCCGTGGGCCAAGCGTCTCCGCCGCAAGGCTCGGGTCGCCAAGTCGACCCGCCGCGCTCGCCGCGGCGCCCGCCAATGGCGCCGCTGCTGGCCGTCGAACGCCACCCTGAGGCCCTAAAAAACCACGCTGGCGTCCGAAATCACGTGGGCCCCGATGCCGGCCGAAGAAGCCCTTCGTCGGAGCCGCTCGACCGAGTCGACAGCCGCGCCACGGCCGCCGGCGAGGGCGGTGAAGTTGCCCACGCAAACTCCCAACGCGGCGCGCCTGGCCCGCAAGATCGGGGAGGGGGCGCGCCCCCGCGCCAGCGAGCGAGGGAAGACGGCGCTTCGAGACGCCGGGTACGAGACGGCCCCGTTGGCGAAGTGCAACACCCAAGACCACCCCATGGCCATGCCGCGGAAGACGGGGTAGACAAGCTCAGTCGGCTCCGGCCAACTTCGCTGGCGCCGCCCCAGATCTCGGCCACCGACCCTAAGCCGCCCAGGTCGCGCAAGGCACCCAAAGCCGCCCAGGTCGCGAATGGCGGCGCCCGACAAGTCCAGCTCGCAGAAGCCGCTGACAGACCCCAATCGAGTCTTGGGAAGGGGTCCTGCGACAGCGAGTCGTCTGCATGGTATCGAATGTTTGCCGGATCCAAGCGGGGTCCTTCTTCTCGGCTTCGACGCGCCCCCGCAAGCCGATAACGCTGGCTCGTCGATAGCTGCCCAGAGGAGAAGAAGGCCAGCGCGGTCGCGAGCGAGAGCTGGGCCCCAATGCGGCCGCGGATAACCTCCGGCCGCTCGAAAATCCAGGAATTTCCCAGCATCGCGCTCGACGCAATGCTGGAAGTGCCCGATGAGTCCAGCCGTCCCGGGCGGCAGGAGCGCCCTTGCGCCTGTCGCCGCAGTGTCCGAGCAGCAGATCTCGAGCTCGCCGACGCGGCACTCGGCGAGGCTCTCCGGCCCCCGAGAGCGCATGCCCCTGGGCGCCAAGAGCTCCGCGAGGGCCCCGTCGACATCCAGGTCTGGGGGCGGGGGCCCGTGAGCCTTGAGCCTTGACGCGCAGAGCGACGCGCTGCAGGGCGTCGCACTGCAGGGGGGGTAGCCCTCGCGCCACCAAATCTTCGCGCGCTTGAGACGCTCGAAAAAAAGCTGCAGCAGCGAATTGGTCAAGAGACCTGTCCGCTTCACACTCTCGCCGATGCCGATGGAGCTGACGTCGCTGCCGCGCATGCCGAGGGGCGCCAGGAGATGCCACGCCAGGGGCGAGGGGGCAAACGCGGGGGGGTGAGCTCGCCACGCCGTCGCTGCAAGCGGAGGCGCCGTCGAAGGCCCGCGGCTGCCTCCACGGTCAAAACTGCCAGCGGAGGCGGCCATGCTGCAGGGCTGCCCCAGCCGACCGACGTGGTCAGCCCCCAGCTCCTTCAGGCTCGTCCGCCCCCTTGCCTGAGCCCGCCCAGCGCCCCTTCGGCTTCTTTGGGGGGGTCTGATTCATCGCCCTTGCTACCGCCGCGAGCACACTTCTCCTCCTGGTCGCGCTCCTCGCGCAGCAGCCGCGCATGCTTGAGCGCCTGCGCGCGCTCGCCCTGCCCCTTGCGCGCCCACTCCCTGCAGCCCTTGCTCGAGGCGGCGCCGCTCTTGTCGGCCAGGCCGCCCGAGACCAGGTCCAATCCAGCCTAGTCCGGGAGCTTCGCATTCCTCTCCAACGCCAGCTCGATCTGGATCTGCCCCCGCACCAACTGCTCGACGCAAGCCAGGCTCGGGACTTGAACTGGTTCACTTTGTGGGCCAGCCGCAGGACCTCCGCGTTGTCGCGATGCTCGTGGAGCGCCGCGGTCGCCTCCGCTCGCTCTTAGACCACCATCGAGTCGGGGCCGTCGCGGATCGCTTCGAGGCAATCCTTCGTCGCCCGCGGGGGCTGGAAAGGCCCATCGTCGAACTTTCCTCCGTGACAAGCTCGACCGCGCCATGCGCATCGAGGCCCCGCCTCCCACGCACGCGGTGAATCCCGAAGATTCTGGAGTCACCGTCGCTCTGCTCTCGCTTCTCCATCGACTCCTCGAACTTGTCGGCATTGACGCGCTCCACAAAGCGCTTCGCCCCCAACCAGTCGACGATGCCGAACGACCCGAGCGACACGAGCCACTGCCCGTCCGCAAACACCTCGTCGGGCACCCCCATGCCGAAATGCGCATCGCCCACCTGGTAAACGACCCACTCAACGGCCTCCACTTCGTCGAAACTGCCGCCCCCCAAGACGACGGCCTGCATCTTCGCCTGGGCCGCGAATTCCCCTGTCTGAGCCCCGTAACGCCGTCATCGTCGAACACGCACGACGCCGCTGCCACGTTGGCGGGGAACGGCGATCGTCGAGACAGAGACTATGGCGCCGCTGCTCGCTGAAATCGTGGATCTTCAATCCGAGGTCGGATGTGAGGCACACCCAGCGGCCACCAGAAACACAGCACAACAACACACGATGATGTCATTCCGGACCGCTCGGATCACCTGGAGGATAGACGGGGACCTGCGCCTGCTTCGCGTCAAGCGCTGGCATCCCTCAGCCTCGCTGGCGTCGTCGGCCCTCGCGCAGCCTCGCCACCAGCCGCTCCAGCTGCAGGCCCCCGCGGCGCCGCGCCGCCCGTGTGACAGGGCGCGCGCAGCAGCGGTCGGGGACGCACTGGCCCAGGTCAGTGCAAACACCAAGCCAGCGCAGGATCCTGCAAAACCCTACAGGCTCCTGCAGGATCCTGCACCCTGACCTGGGTCGACGCTCCCCGGGCCCTGCAGGATCCTGCAAGATCCTGCGCTCTGGCTGACCCCGGTTTGCATCGACCCCCGTCTCTCGAGCCCCGAAGCGGCCCCCACCAGACGCGACCGACGGCCGCACCGACGGCGCAGCCCAGCACCGCGCCCACGACGGCGCTGCTGAGCGCCACAGCCGCGCTCGCCCAGAGCGGCGAGCCGAGCGCCACCTCCGGGCAGGCGCAGTCCCGGCACTGCAGAGGCGGGCACGCCGGGAGCGGCACCTGCGGGCACTCGAGCGACGGGCACGCAGGGCAGCGCATCACCGCCCAGGCCGCCCGAAGGTGAAGGCCGCAGGCAGGATGTCGCGGGCCAGCTCTGCAAGGGAAGACCAGAGCATGCCCTGACGATTGAGCTTGGGTGCGTATAGCAGCGGGCGCGCCGATCGAGCATGGAAGAAAACACAATGACATGTCACAGACCCGCTTCCCTCGGGGCCCCCTGGCGAAAGAAGAGGCGCAGGCCGTCTATGGAGCGTGCGCTCTGGGGCGTTCGTGAGCGGCCCGTGGCTGCCCGACCGGGGGCCGCGGCGTCATGCCGCGAGGCGTCTCGTGTCGAAGTCCGAATTGCGGCGGGAGCGAGCGCGCGGAGGCCACGATGTGCAGAGGGCGCCTGGACGACACCGCCACCAGGCCTGACCATGACCATCCTGGCCGACTCACCTCCTCCTCCTCCTCCTCCTCCTCCTCCTCCTCCTCCTCCTCCTCCTCCTCCTCCTCCTCCTCCTCCTCCTCCTCCTCCTCCTCCTCCTCCCTCCTCCTCCTCCCTCCTCCTCCTCCTCCTCCCTCCTCCTCCTCCTCCCCCTCCCCCTCCCCCTCCCCCTCCCCTCCCCTCCCCCTCCCCTCCCCCTCCCCCTCCCCCTCCCCCTCCCCCTCCCCCTCCCCCTCCCCCTCCCCTCCCCCTCCCCCCCCCCTCCCCCTCCCCCTCCTCCTCCTCCTCTCCTCCTCCTCCTCCTCCTCCTCCTCCTCCTCCCTCCTCCTTCTGCTTCTCCTCCTCCTCCTCCTCCTCCTCCTCCTCCTCCTCCTCCTCCTCCCTCCTCCTCCTCCCCCTCCTCCTTCTCCTCCTACTCCTCCTCCTCCTTCTCCTCCTACTCCTCCTCCTCGTCTTCTTAGTCTTATTAGTATTAGTATGTTTCTTCCTACTAGTATTACTATTGTTATGTTTATTGTTAGCGTTGGCCTTCGTATTATTAGTATATTCGTAATAGTCATATTATTAGTATGATTAGTAAGAGTATTAGTAGTAGTAGTAGTATTAATATTAATAGTATTAGATTAGTAGTGGTAGTATTCTTAATAGTATTAGTAGTATGATTATTATCATTCGTAGTAGTAATATTGTCGGTAGTAGTGCTATTAGTAGTATGAGTAGTATTAGTATTGTTATTAGCATTAGTAGTGTTATTATTATTGCTAATAATATTAGTATTATTATTGTTAGTATTAGTATCAATAGTAGTATTAGTGATCGTATTATTGCTCTTGTGTAATACGACTATTCTTATTATTCGTATTATTATGATTATTATTAGTAGTAGTGTGATGTTCAGTATTCTTAGTAGTATTATTCTTCTCGTCGTATGATCATTAATATTAGTAGTATGATGATTACTCGCATTATCATCATTATTATTATTACTTTTCTTATTCATAATATTAGTATGAATGTTCTCATGTAGCTATTATCAGTATTCTTAGTATAATTATTATTAGTATTATTGTTCGTAGTAGTGTTAGTATCATTCGTAATATTATTATTCGTACTATTAGTAATATTGGTACTGGTATTCCTCATCCTCCTCCTCATCATCATCATCATCATCCTCCTCCCCCTCCTCCTCGTCCTCGTCCTCCTCCTCCTTCTCCTCCTCCTCCTCCTCCTGGTCGAGGCCTGCCTCTGCCAGCCTGGCCCTGGCCAGGCACGGCGGTGCCGTATAGACGCCCTCTGCGGACACTAGGACGTTGCCAGCGGCGCGCTCGCCCCGACGCGGCCAGCAGCTGGCCCTCCTCCGTCCTCCGCCATGTATGTCTGCGCATCGGCGTGCATCTATATTCCCCAAGCTGACTACCTACCAGACCACCCCAACCCAACCCGAAGACACGCATTTGACTCGAATTTCGGGTTGGGGGGGGTACGGGGTCCATGCGTTTTTTCTATGTTCCCCGACACCCCCCTACTGGAAATGGAGGGCAACCTGAGGCGTTCGGGTTGGGTTGGGGCGGTTTGGTGAGTGGTGAGCCATGGGCGGGGCTGGCACCTGGTTCAAGAAAACCAAAGCAATTGAACGACGAGAAGAAACGGGTTCACTCGAGATGGTACAGCGACCTTACGCGGTGGCTTACGCAGGCCGCCAGCGCGGCACACCGCGTGGAGAAGAGGGCGCTTGCGAACGACCTCCCGCGGCCAGCTTACGCGCCAACGTGCGCGCAGACGATCCCGCTTTCTTCCGTCGCCCGGCTGCATTTACCACTTCGCGCGCGCGTGGCGCCCCCTGGGGGACCCAGAGGTCCTGGTGGGGTCCCGGGGAGGTCTCGGGACACCCCCGGGAAACCCCGGGGCAACTCGGTCAGACGGTTTTACTCAGGGGCGCGGCCGTCGGGACCCTCACCACAGGCCGAGGACCGTCCCAAAGGACCTGCAGGAAAGCCCAATGGCGACCCAGGAGAACGGATCCATGGGTAGCCCGCCCCAAGATGCCTCCAAGACAGCCTAAAAACCCCTTGTAATGTCTCCGAGGTGGACAAGGATGGTCCAAGGAGCCCCCAAGAAGCCTCCAGAAGGCTAGAATCATTCGAAAATCGGAGGTACCTCAATGGTTTGGGAATTCTTGCCTTTTCGCTTCTTATGGAGCTCTGAGGCCTCAAGATGAAACCAAGACTGCCTCAGATGGCTCCAAGTGGGGCGTGGAGAGGCTCCAAGAGGGCTTCGCAGATCCACAGGAGCGCCTCAGTAGAGGCCAGAGACAGACCCAAGAGGTCCCCAGGGTAACCCCGAGGCGGCACAGGCCCAAATCAACCCCCTAGAAGCTTCCGGGAGGCCGAAAAGCGTAAAACGCCTCAGGTATTCCAATGATTGTGGCTTTCGCCGTCACGCTGCCTGTGGGATCATCTGGTCTCAAGATGGCAGGATGGCTTTCAGGATTCAAGTGGGGCCCGAAGATAGCACCGACACGACCCCCCCTGGGCGGTCCGAGGTGGTCCAAGACAGCCCCAAAGACGCCTCCAGGAGGCCGCCTCCCTCAAGAACCAAACTGCTTCCGTGATCTTGGCTTCCTCGCCCGTCCGCATCCCCAGAGCTCCAAGGTCCTGCAAACATCATGACGGAGAGTTCTCTAAGGTTTCGGCCTCTGGGGGCTCTCGCCAGGCCCCGGCACCGTCAAAAAACGACTCGGGATGAAAAACCGGTCCCGGGGAATGGGTCGACTGCCGGGGAGACCCCGTATTGGAAACATCATGGCATCGGATCTCTGGGTCCTGTGAGCTCAGATCGCCACAGGATGGCCCCACAAAGGTCCCAAGAGGGAGCACTGCTGCGACCCAGCACCCTCCGAGCTCCCACGAGCCTGCAGGCAGATGCCAAGTGCCCACAGTCATGCAACATGGACCAGCGGAATGAGCGAAGCGATCCGCCACCTCTCTAGCGAACGGCGTGTGAGATCCCCGCCGCACGGTCGTGGAAATTGACCTTGTTCAGCCCTCCGAACTCCTCACTCGAGGTGTAGACCACCTTTCTCGGAGCCCTAGCAACCCCATCGGGTCCCTCACGGCTCCCATCCTCCTCCCCTCATCGCCCTACTCTTCCCTGTCCCCCTGCTTTTCAAACCTCGCCACTTGTTCATCAAAGCGACCACGTTCAAAAAACGTGGGGCAGCGGCGTCTGCCTCCTAAGGAGCATTCAATCAAATATGTTGTTTTAGCAAGTTCAAACATATCTGCAGGGATGGAGGGCGGATCCTTCCCGAAATCGGACTATAGTTCCTCAGACCGTAGGGTTCTGTAGGTTGCACTCTGGAGCAGCTGTACGGTTACGCCGCGACTCTTTTTCGTTGATGTCCACGTGGCGCCGCTCATCCGTTGTTTGAAAATGTGGCAGCTAAAAATAATGGAGGGCGATCAATGGAAGAAAATAGTACCACATAAGCATGACCTTTCGAAAGGTCCGCGTTGATTTCTTGGAGCGGCCTTCTAGAGCCCCCTTTTCATGGCGCGCGGAGCAGTGCCGATCCAAGAAAGCCGCGCGGAGCTCGGACAGTATATGATTATGAGTTGTTACTTCGTCCTCAAAGTCAGCCTCAATGCCACTGTGGCATTTAATGTTGCTAACGCCTCCCGGATGGGGTCTGAATACATGCGGTCGGAGGACCGCACCGCATCGTCGATGCATTACGGATGCATCGGCGACGTCGGGGCGAAAATCGAATGTCCGGAAAACATTGCTTTACTCGGATTCACAACGATAATGTTCAAACAAAAACTGGAGCTCGCGCTCTTCCAGATTTTTTCATATAAAAAAACACTTTCGTTCGACACTATCATAACATGCTGCCAGGCGGGCCGTTCGCGCGCGCACGTCGAAATCGTTCGAACGCACTTGTTGCGCGGGCGCTCTGCCGCAAGAGCCTCGTGCAAAAGGATGGGACGAAGTGCGCGCGCGTCGTCGCGCGCTCGTGCGGACATCGTTCAAAAACATGAGGTGTCGTAGGGCTGTCAAAATCGAGTGCTCCGAAAAATATAACATCATATGGTTTGGCAACACCGAAATTCAAAATGCCTGCGCCCGCGCCCCTGCGAGTGCTTAAGATAGCCATTGTTTTTTTCAACATTGCCATCAAATTCTGCGAAACGGGCCTCTCGCGCCGCATGTCGAACTTATCCGAACGCCCTTGCGCGCCTGCCAGGGTGGGGGCACGATCCGCGTCAAATCCGCCGATCCGGCGTGTGAGTTTCTGAGAGCGTGGGCTTGAGCTCGCTCAAGCTTCGCTCTGGGGGGGGGGTCGGGATCCGGCGAATTATCCACGCAATTCAGCGAACGCTCCAGCGCGGGGGGGGTCCAAGAATCGAGGGGGGGGGAACTCGAGCGAGGACGGGGGGAAGTC
Organism: Prorocentrum cordatum; assembly: GCA_963575745.1. Classification (NCBI taxonomy): domain Eukaryota; class Dinophyceae; order Prorocentrales; family Prorocentraceae; genus Prorocentrum; species Prorocentrum cordatum. The sequence goes on from CAUYUJ010015501.1 coordinate 196,267, forward strand.
GAGCTCAAGCGGGGGGGGGGGGTCGAAGGAGGAAAGGGGGGGGATCAAGCTCAAGCGGGGGGGGGGGGTCAGCGCGGGGGAGGGGGTCCAAGAATCGAAGGGGGGGAGCTCGAGCGAGGCCGGGGGGGGGTCGAACGGAGGAGGGGGTCGACCTGGAGGGGGGGGGGGTCGAGCTCAAGCGGGGGGGGGGGGTCGAAGGAGGAAGCTCGAACGGGGACGGAGGGGGGGGGTCGAGCTCAAGCGGGGAGGGGGGGTCAGCGGTCAGCGCGGGGGGGGTCCAAGAATCGAGGGGGGGGGGAGCTCGAGCGAGGACGGGGAGGAGGGTCGAACGGGGGGGGAGGTCGAGCTCAAGCGGGGGGGGGGTCAGTGCGGGGGGTGGGGTCCAAGTATCGAGGGGGGGGGGGGAGCTCGAGCGAGGACGGGGCGAGGGGGTCAAGCACAAGCGGGGGGGGGGTACAAGGTACAAGGTACAAGGAGGAAGCTCGAGCGGGGACGGAGGGGGGGGTCGATCTCAAGCAGGGGGGGGTCCAAGAAACCAGGGAGGGCAGCGGGGGGAGGAGGGACGTCGTCGTCATCATCGTCCGTCGTTGACCCGGTCGTCGGTCGTCGTCGTCGTCATCGTCCGTCCCCACACGCATCGGGAGCGCCCTGGATCGGCGGCACTGGCCGGAGGCCATTACAATAATACCGCACGGGCCACTCGCGGGCGTCGGCCGTGCGCACATGTCGGACTCCTTCCAACACTTTCATCACCGACGCGAGGACATCGTCATCGTTATCGGCGGGCATAATCAACACCGGCACAGTCATTGACATTGCCGTCGTCATCGCCACCATCGTCACCATCATCGTTGCCCCCCATCATCGTGTCTATTGTTTTGTTTCTTCGTTCTCCTTCCAACTGCCAGGTGTTACTTAAGAGCGGGCTTTCTCAGAAAAGCAAGGCCCACTGGGTATTGAAATTTGAATACCCTGATCAGCTGTCTGTAGCGGAGGCTAAACAACAAATGAACCTAAGACTGCACAAACAGAGCCAACATTCAACGACAAAATCAGTTGTGGATTACCCTACAGCATATACGCCGGCCGGTCACGGTCTCTGTTACGAGCGAAAACCAATGCGACAAGTGTTGCTTGCATGCCGCAGAACCCATCAAAAGGAAATGTGCATGCCCGAGGTGATCCAAAGAACTGCGAAGAAAGAAAAATAAAGAAGAGACAGAAAGGAAGAGACAGGAGGCGAGGCAGAAGAGGGAGAGCAAGGAATACACAACAAAATTGAAGAGCGGTTCGCCATGAATGACCACGACCGAAGGGGCCGAACTCCGCAACTGATGGCGGGAAGGCGCGAAGCCATATCATAACTGTACATTGCGGTTGACGGCGCAAAGGGAAGAGAAGAGAGGAGGGGGAGGAAACAACACACCTGATTATTGCCCGCGCTGCCGGCAGCGTTCCGCGCGGAGTAGCGCCTCTAAGGCATCATGCCCGCGAGCGCCCTCGCGCAGCATGGCAGGGAGAGCATCCGCGGCATCGGCAACCCGCTGCGTCCCTGCGCAGACCGCGGCTTGCACGCGATACACAACATACATGGTGAGAGCTCGCAACAACATGGCCCGCTCAGATGAACCGGCGCCACCACTCCTGCTCAGGGTCGAACTCCCGAGGTTCAGGAAGCACGCCAGTTTGTCCTCGACTCCTGGGACGGCCAACCCAGCATGGCGAATGCAGAAACGGCGATACGTCGCACAGCGGCAGTCATGCTCGATGCTGTCCTCGCCGCGCTGGCACCCAAGCAAACATACAGCGCGCTGCTGGAAGCGGCGTGCTGTGCACCAGCCGTGGAAGGCCGTCCTGATGAAGGCCGCAATTACCCGCGGCGCGCATCTAGCGGCGAGCGCTCGGCCGACGGCGACCCATCTTGCAGGGCACCGCCCAGGAGGAAGAGCCTCACGGCGCTCGCGGGCGTGTGGTAGTGCCGCGGATGCACGATGGCGCAATATCACCACGGCCCGTCGCTGCCAGGTTTGCCTCGCGTCCTCATCCAACGGGTCGGCATCCAACAAGGAGATCGAGGAGTTCTTCGAGCGCTCGGCTGCCGCGAGTGCGTCCGCCGCCTCGACGAGCCTGCAAAGCGCGGAACTCTTTACGCATGCGGCCGTACAAAGGCTGACACATCACCAGAACAGTGCAGTCGCCCGAGCAGCTGCTGGGATCGTTCCCGCGCCCTGAGCCCGCCATTGAGGCGGTCCTCGCACATGGAAGTCCTGGCCGCGGCAGCGGTAGTACACGAGGCCAGGGAGACGAACTCAAAGCTCATACCAAGGTTTGCGAACGACTGCAATACGCCTGCCGTGATCCAAATCCGACGGCCCGGGCACTAGCCAGAGGAGTGCGCTCGACTACTGCTGCAATACGCCCGCGGGGACCCGCTCCAACTGGGCCACAAACAGGCGCACGGTGATGATGTACACCCTGTACGCCGCCACCGCCAGGCGGTGCCCCGCGCCGATCGCCTTCCAGATGTCCACGCGCTCGCAGAACTTCCTGAATGGAGTGCGCCAGGAGAACTCTTCACGGCCGGGGCCCACCTCGAAACCAAGATCACGAGCGTGAAACTTGATGCCAATCTGACCCCACCAAGGGACAACCTGAGCGATGCTGGAACGCAAAGCCAACAGATCCACATCAAAGAGATGGATAGCCACTGTTTTCGACATGAAGGCCAAGGCCAGAAATTCCGGCGAAATCCGCGAACATGGCAGCCAACGCGCATACAGAGCGACGCCCTTCATGGAGAATCACTGCCGCGCCGTCCCCGCAATTCCGCGCGACGAATAGAGTAATAGAGGCACCTGGCGCGTTCTAGCAACAAGTCCGACGCCGCAAACAACAGCAATGGAGAAAGAGGGCAACCCTGCCGGACTCCCCGCGTGGCCACGAAGCCTTCAAAGAACGCGCCGCCGAAGGCGATCATGCAGGTGTTGCTGTCATACAAAGCGCGGAGATAACGTAATAACCACTCTGGCCAACCAGCCGCCGTGAACAATTCGAGCAGGAAACCGTGTTCCACGGAAGGGGACGCCGCCTCGAAGTCCATGAGAAAAAAAGCGACGGAATCCATGGGGAGGAGCGCGTCGACGCACTTGGCCTCCTCCACGTCGATGACGTTGGCGACCCTGGACCTCCCCTGAAGGAAGCCGCGCTGCTCGCTCGAAATCAACAGGGGCAACTGTTATCGGCGTCGCCATGATACCGCGCCCGCCCAACCACCGATTCGCACTGAAATGCCCGCTGGGAAGCGCCCAGCGGTCAGCGCCACCGCGGCCGCGCCGGTCGCGCCGAACTAGCTGGCCGCTGCGAGCGCGAGCATGCGCGTGTAAGCGCGGCCGCAGAGATGCACCAGCCAACGCCAGGCACTCATCGCAATCGCCGTCGAATAGTTTTGGCCGACCAAGTTGCGGGTGGGCGGGCGGGATGATTGCGAGAGAAATGGAGCTGACAACTCACTGCGGACATTGGCGACTTGCACAACATAGATTGCAGCGCATAGGCTGCACCACATCGATTACACACCATACATTGTGCCGCGTCGATTACACCCCACGTGTTGCACCACATGGGATGCACCACATCGCTTCTCCATCTTCATAGTAATAGGATGTACTTCCCCCTCTGGACTTAACGGCCTTCTTTGGCGCATTGCAATTTACATGTGGTCATCGTCCATCCCGAAAAATCATATGATCACAGCCCAACAAGTAATCCTCTGGAAAAAACCTTTGCGCGCGCACCCGTGTGTCAAGAAAAACCGCTGCGCACAAATGGGATCAAGTGCACGCGCGCGTCGTCGCGCGCAGATGCCGAAATCCTGCCAACAAAAAAACGTGGGTGGCGTATAGATGTCAAAATCGAGCGGCCCTGAAGTATCTGAAAACACATGGCGTCGCAACAAGAGCTCCAAAAACGTCTGCGGTCGCGCTTTCGCTGGTTCTCAAATAACCCATCGGGTTTGTAAAATGTTCATCAACGGTTACCAAACGTGCATTTCGCGCGCACACGCTGGAAGCGCCAGAACGCGTTCGCGCGCGCGCCCTCGCAAGAACCCGCTTAACAAAAAATGGGGCGGAGTGCGCGCGCGCACGTCGTCGCGCGGGCATGCGGGGATCGTTCAAACACATCCGGCTTCGCACGAGGGCACCATGATCGAGTGCCCCGAAGAAAACATGATGACAATAGGTTTTGCAACATCAATGCTCAAGAGTGGCAGCGCCCGCATTCCTACGAGCGTTTCACGAAAACCATTGCCTTTCAACAGTTCCATCAAGTCCTGCACAACAGGCCTTCCGCACTGCATGTCGCAATCATTCGAACGCCCTTGCGCGCGTGCTGGGGGGGAGGGGGGGCACGATCCATGTCAGATTCGTCCACGCGGGCCACGCGCGCGCGTCGGCCGCAGGCGCATGTCGAACTCCATCCAAAACCTACATCACCAGCGCCAGGGCGCCGTCATTGTCGTCGGCGTGATCAATATCGGCCCCGTCGCTGGCCTTGCCGTCGTCGTCGTCGTCAACATCGCCACCATCATCGCCACGACCATCCTCGTATTTACCGTCGCCGACGATGCCAAGATACCGCCCCCGCCCAAATCGCCGACTCGCACTGACGTGCCCGCTGGGTGAGAACCGTACCATCCTGAATATGGATCCGTACCATCCCAGCCAGGCCGGTACCGACACCCCCCACCATCCTCTGCAAAAAATGCGATGGTCTCGTTTAGCACAAACCATCAGTTGTCAATCACCCGTTTTCCAAAAATTGATATGAGACGACATGCACGCGCGCGCGTCGTCGCGCGCGCATGCCGAAATCCATGAAAACAACAACTCTCGGTTTCGTAAAGATCTCCACGGCCGAATGTCCCGGGCACATCTAAAACACACATGGCTTTGCAACACAAATTGTTCAAAACGTTTGACCCCACACTGTTGTGAATTCTCGACAGAACCATAAATTCTCAACATGATCATAAAACGTTTCCAGGTTGGTCACTCGCGCGCGCGTGTCGAAATCGTTCGAACTTCCTTGCGCCTGTGTTGTCGCAAAAACCTTTGCACTAAATGGGACGAAGTGCACACGCGCGCGTCGTCGCGCGCGTGCCGAAATCCTGCGAAAAAACTTCGCACGGATTTCAAAATCTGGTGCCCCGACGACAACCAACAAAAAAACAGTTCTGCAACATGTGTTTAACAAACAACAACAAAAACAAAAACTGCGCTCGCGCTCATGCGGGTGATGAACGAAACCATCGGGATTCCAGTATATTCATCAAATTCTGCCAAACGGGCCTCTCGAGCCGCATGTCGAACTCATTCGAACGCCCTTTGCGCGCGTGCTGGAAGGGGGCACGATCCGTGTCAAATAATACCACGCGGGCCAATCGCGCGCGTAGGCCCCGCGCGCATGTCGAGCTCTTTCAAAAAGCTTCATCGCCGACGCGAGGACCCCGTCATCGTTATCGGAGGGCGTGATCAACATCGGCGCTGTCATTGGCCTTGCCGTCGTCATCGCCACCTTCGTCGCCATCGCTGATCTCAGAATCGTGCCTACCAGTGTCGGCGTCGCCATGACACCGCGCCCACCCAAATCCCCGACTCGCACTGAAGTGCCCGCTGGGAAGCGCCCAGCGGTCAGCGCCACCGCGAGCATGCGCGGGCTAGCGCGGCCGCAGAGATGCACCGGCCAACGCCAAGCACTCATCGCAATCGCCGCCGTATGGGATTTGCAAACCAAATTGCGAGTAAATGAGTGGGATGCTTGCAAGAGCAAGGAATGTGTCAACTCCTATGGAAAAATCAACTACGCCACATAGACTGAACATAACATAGATTGCACCAGATGGATTGTACCACATATGTTGCACAACACACCGGTTGCACAAACCACTGATTGCACAAAGCGCCGGTTCTCCAAAATATACATTGCGCACATGCATTGCACAACGTAGGTTGCACAACAAATATTGCTAGAAACACACTATTTGGGGCCTACGCTGGCGAACATTTATCCGCATGTACCGTGATTTGCCCTGCTTGATCCGCACGAGTCGGGTGGCAAAAGGTCGCCAAGCCCTTGGTGACCTTTCTTTCCTAATACACTCATGACGGGAAAGATGTCATGCTACGATTGACTCACAGGGGGAATACAAATTGGCATCTCGAACCGTTCCCCCCAAGATGATTCCAAGAACCCCCCGTCAGGCCCCCAGGCTCCCCGTAGAGGCCCCAAGAGGCCTGCAAGAGGCTCCCAAGAAGCATCCAAGGTGTCAAGAGACCCCGAAAAGCCCCCCTCCAAGAGGCCAAGCCTGGAGGATCAGCGGAATGGCGCAAGCCACTTGAACACTGGCATGCTACGGTTGGCTCAAGACACGTCCTTGGAATTCCAAAAGTTTCTGGCGGCCTTCGACCAATCGCAGTTGGTCCTTCGTCCCTGGGCAACAGGAGGACCTGAGAACCCTGGAGCGTGTCATCAGCATGACTTCTTGATCCTCTGGCTATTCTCCCCATCATTCCCCTCGTCATCCCGCCACTGGCATCGTCCTCTCCCCTCCCGTTCCAGCTCCCCGCCCTGCATCTGACCTCCTCCTCCTCCTCCTCCTCCTCCTCATCCTGCTCCCACTGCCACCGGCACCGTGCGGCTGCAACGAGAGTATCCTACCTCGCAGCCAGTGCGAATCGCGCGGATCTGCGCTGTCGGACCTACGCTGCAGGAGGCGGCAGCCTGCTTCCGAAGCCGATCCCACCTGGCAGCACCCTGCTCTTGAAGTCGATCTCAGCATTCAACCGCCGCATGCAGCAGCATTTGCTCCAGAGCGTGCAGGCTTGC
>CAUYUJ010015501.1:208151-220651 GCA_963575745.1 Prorocentrum cordatum
TTTCCCATAAGTTAAGCTTCGATTTCCCATCGAAACCCTAAGCAAAACCAAAAGCGAACTGCAAAACAACTAAGGAGCACCGAGACCCTCCCCAACGAAAAGGGTTCCTTCCTCAGCGCCCCGACTGTAGCGGACAGGAGGAGTGGGCCAGAGACGCGTGGTAGAGTAACTCTGCCGCGCGAATATGAAGCGAAACGCATCTTCGCCTACGAACGTCAGGTTCGACGCTTTCACAACGAGAAGCGTACCATGCTCACCCAAGAACTGACGAGCGGCTCCCCAAGGGGCATGCCTACACGCTTGAAAACAGTTGGATGACAGGGTGAAAACGGGCTGATCGGAATCTGGGCCTGGCCGTTAGGTTCAGTATCGTACATCTATAAGCTGGCTATGGAACATCAGCGCCAGCGCGGCTTCATGCTGAAGTCGCGGTAGTCCCTCCCACACTCTGCTGTCAGTCGCCTTCGACTCTGATGCGCCAAACCACCTCATGTCCGCTCTGACCTTGCCGTGGTGATCTCCATGCTTACACGCATAATCAGAATACACAACAAGCCTGCGCCCGATACGTCACTGTGCAATAGGACCTCAGACAGCCGAAGAAGACGAGCCAGGGGGGAACTCCCTAACAGGACCCAAGACGATACTGGGCCGATGGAGGGAACCAACGGGTCATCCGAATGCAAAAGTACCAATCTAGTCATAAATATGTGGATGCGCTGAAGTCCTTCTGAGAAGCAGTCCGCCTGCACTTATGATTGCGCGTGGGGCCCGAACGAGATCACCACGAGCCCCGGAATTACACCAAGCCAGTGCCAACTTGCGCCCACGACATCACCACAGACTGCCGCTGGCCACAAAATCTCGTGAAGCCACCAATCGGACCACAACCGACTAAAATATGAAGGCTTTCTGTAGCAATACTGATGCCGGCGAGGTGCCACGTCAGGCTTGAGGATTATTCTTTAGGTCGGGCATGTCCCCCCACAGGCGGACTTTGGACGACATAAAAAATAGTCCAAAACTGCTAGAAGAAATCGTCCCCTGACTATTTTTTACCTTTTTTGAACATTCCTACTGTAGAGGGACAGGCCCGACTTAACTGTAGCAATACTGGGGCCGGCGAGGTGTCACATCAGGCTTCCGGATTGTTCGGCGCATCCTCAACACGGAAGGTGCCAGCAGAGCAGTCCCACCCGCCATCTGTGCGCAGGTTGCTTTGCGCTTTGCGAAGCAGTGCTGCCCAGAGGGACCCTTCTCTCCTGTGGGGGAGGCTACTCGCGCGCACGCTAACATGGACTAGGGTCAGGTCGGGCACGTCCTCCGACAGGCGGCTTCTGAGCGAAAATGAAAAATGTCAAAAGAAAACAAAAACATATGTATGTATGTATATATACATATATACATATATATACACAAAACACATACATACATACATACATACATACATACATTACATTACATTACATTACATTACATTACATTACATTACATTACATTACATTACAATACATTACATTACATTACATTGCATTACATTACAATACGATACATTACATTACATTACATTACATTACATTACATTACATTACATTACATTACATTACATTACATTACATTACATTACATTACATTACATTACATTACATTACATTACATTACATTACATTACATTACAATACATTACATTACATTACATTACATTACATTACATTACATTACATTACATTACATTACATTACATTACATTACATTTTATTACATTACCTACCTACCTACCTACATACATACATACGTACGTACGTACGTACATACATACATACATACATACGTACGTACATACATACATACATACATACATACATACATACATACATATACATTCCAAAATCATAGAATTAGATACTCCGAAAATCGTCCCCTGACGAATTTTGCACGACTTGGGAATTCGCCGGCCCAACGGGCCAGAGGCGTGCTAAGATCTCCGGTAACTGCTCTACAATGTTTCTACTTCGCGCGCGCGGGGCGGCCCCTGGGGGTCCCCAGACGAAAAGTACCCCGACCAGGTCCCCCGGTCCCCGGCAAGGTCCCCGGCAAGGTCCCCGGCAAGGTCCCCGCAAGGTCGGGCCAGAGATGCCGGAGCCCTGTTACAGGGCCCCAGGACGGGCCAAGAGGCCCCCAAGAAGCCTCCAAGACGGTCCAAGAGGGCCCCGAGACGGCCAAAGATCGCCCGAAGACGCCCAACAGGGCCCCAAGACAGCCCAAGAGGCCTCCAAGACGCCCCAAGGGCCTTCCAAGAGGCCTCCGAAGAGGGCCCCAAGAGGCCAAAATCGTTGATTTTCATTGTTTTTTTCGCTGTTTTTTGCGTTCTGGCTTTTTCGGCTTCCGGACGCTCCAAGACGGCCCAAGAGGCCCCCAAGACCGCTCCAAGACGGCCCATGAGGCTCCCAAGACGGCCCCGGAACGGCCCAGGAGGGCCCCCAAGACGGCCCAAGTGCCGCCCAAGACGGACCAAGAGGCCCCAAGACGGGCCCAAGAGGGGCTCAAGAGGGGAACCGAGAACTGAAAAATCGAGCCCTCCGCCCCAGAAGGCGCCCAGGAGGCCCCAAAAAGGCCCCAAGAGGCCCCCAAGAGGCCCCCAAGACGCCCCAAGAGGCCCCAAGAGGCCCAAAAGAGGCCCCAAGAGGCCCCAAAACGGCCCCCAAGAGGCCCCAAAACTCGGCTAGCCCACAACTGTGCGACAATATGGGCCGGCGGAATGAGCGAAGCGATTAAATAATCCTCCTGCAGAGGGGCACGCCCGACGTAAGACCAGGGGTCCGTGGGTCTGCCGGGCGGTCGCCAGAGATCCACGGATCGGGGACGGTACACTCCCGAAGTGGCCGACTCGCTTGGCGACGGGGCGCGCCGACTCTGCAACGGAGACCGGACCCGTCGCCCTGCGCCCCAGCCGGTGCTCTCGCTTCCTCGAAGGGCCCCTCCCCTGAGGAGGAGGAGGAGGAGGAGGAGGAGGCAGTAGAGCGGCGTCCCAAGAAATCCGCGCAAACCCCCCCTGTCGAAGGACGAGATGGCGAAAGCCCACCTCCACCCCCAGTCCCGACCCAGCCGGGGCTCTCGCTTCCTCGAAGGGGCCCCTCCCTTGCCACCCTGTCGAAGGACGAGACAGCGAAAGCCCACCCCCACCCCCAGTCCCGACGTCCATCCCCGAGCCCGCGATCCAGGGGGTCGGGACTGGGGGTGGGGGTGCTCTTTCGGGGACCAGGAACGGAGAACCCCCCCCCCACGCCCAGTCCCGACCCCTTGAATCCCCGGCTCGGGGATGGACGTCGGGCCTGGGGGTTGAGGTGGGTTTTCGCCTTCTGAAAAGACTTCCCCTCGCCTGGCCACGCAGAGTGGGAGGTCCGCGCAGAAGGTGCACGCGCCGACGCCGCGCGGGGGCCAACTGCAGTGGGAAGGAGCGCTGCATCTGAGGCACGACTTTCCCAAACAATGCCTCGCGAGTAAGCGGCACGCACTCCAGGCTTTCCTTAAGTCGGGCGTGTCCCCCTACAGGGGGATTTTCGACGGACACACAAAAAATCACCAACATATTCCCAAATGGTCAAAAAATACTAAAAATTGTTGTTGACTATTGTTGAATATTTTGTTGACTATTTTCCAAACTCCCAGACTATTTCGTTGGTCTAAAAATTTTGGCCCCAAATTCCCAGACTATTTTGTTGACTATTTTTGAATAATCCCCCTGTATAGGGACAGGCCCGACTTGAGGCGTTCCGCGCGGTGACCGCGCGTCGCCACCTCGCCGCCGCCTCCGGCGCTGGCTGGGTGCTCCGGGTCGTCGCCCGGTGGGCGCCCCTGACTTTCGTCGCCGCCGCCTCGTGGGCTGGATGGGTGCACCACATCGATTGCACCATATCGATTGCGTCGTCGTCGTCCTCGTCGTCGTCGTCGGCGTCGTCGTCGACGTCGTCGTCGTCGTCGGCGTCGTCGTCGCCGTCGTCGTCGTCGGTGTCGCCGTCGTCGTCGTCGTCGTTGTCTTCGTCGTCGAAATCGTCGGAAACGTCGTCGGTGTCGTCGTAGTCATCGTCGGCGTAATCGTCGTGGTCGTTGTCGCTGTCGTCGTCGGCGTCGCTGTCGTTGTCAAGTGCCATTTGGTACCCACCGTCACGGTCTTAAGAAGTCTTGCGACCAAGTTGTGGGTGGGAGGGTGGGATGTTTGCGCGAGCAGCGGAGTGGACAACTCACTGCGAACAGACATGAATTCTCCTTTTTAAAAAGAGAATACACTCTACCCCCCCCCCCGGACTTATCAGCTCCCCCTGGGATAATATAATTTCATATATATATATACATATATATATATATACATATTCTGCACACTCGTCCATCCTAAATAAGAAATCATACCATCCCAGGCAGGCCGGTTTCCCCCCCCTGAGGGTCCCTTGTAAAAAACACTATGCGGTGACATGTTTTGCTCTAGTATAACACTTTTTCACGACTCCCTTTGCAAAAAATGGGACGACGTGCACACGCGCGCGTCGTCGCGCGCGCATGCCGAAATCCTTCAAAAACCTTCGGTTCCGGGGAGATTTCAAAATTGAATTTCCAAAAAAACATACAAACAAACACACGGTTTCGCAACACTGATTTGCTAAAAAAGCTTACGCGCGAGCTCTTGCGAAATCTTAAGAAAACCATAGGTGTTCCAAGATTTTCACAAAATGCTACCAAACGGGCTTCGCGCGCGCATGTCGAAATCTGTCGAACGCCCTTGCGCGTGTGCATTCGCGAGAATCCTCTGCAAAAAATGAAGCGGAGTGCAGACGCGCACGTCGTCGCGGGCGTATGCCGAAATCCTTCGAACACCTTCGGTTTCGGAAGGATTTCGAAATCGTGCGTCCAAAAAACATACAAAAACACAAGGTTTCGCAACACGGGTTTTCAACGAAAGTGTGCGCGCGCGCTCTTGCGTCGTCGTCGTCGTCGTCCTCCCTCCTCCCTCGTCGTCGTCATCGTCGTCGTCGCCGTCGTCGTCTTCTGTCTTTCCTCGTCGTTGTCGTCGTCGTCTTGGCGTCGTCGTCGCTTCCGTCGTCGCTGTCGCCGTGGTCGTCCTTCCTCCCTCGTTGTCTTCGTCGGCGTCTCGTCGTTGTCCCTCTTATTTCGTCGCCGTCGTCGTCGTCGTCGTCGTCGTGGTCTTCACTGCTCCCTCGTCGTTATCCTCCTCCCTCGTCGTCGTCGTCCGTCGTCGGCGTCTCGTCGTCGTCCCTCCTATTTCGCCGCCGTCGTCGTCGTCTTCGTCGTCGTTTTCGTCGTCGTCGTCTTCCCTCCTCCCTCGTCGTTGTCGTCGTCGGCGTCGCCGTCCTTCCTCCTTCTTCGTCGTTGTCGTCGTCGCCGTTTTCCCTCCTCCATCGTCGTTGTCGTCGTTGTCGCCGTCGTCGTTTTTTCTCCTCCCTCGTCGTCGTCTCCGTTGGCGACGTCGTCGTCGTCTTCGTCGTCGTCGTCGGCGTCGTTGTCGTCGTCGTCGGTGTCGTCGTCGTTGTCGTCGTCGAAAACATTGGAGACGTCGTCGGTGTCGTCGCAGTCGCTGTCGGCGGCGCCGTCGTCGTCGATGTCGCTGTCGTCGTCGGCATCGGTGTCGTGGCCAAGTGCCATGTGGTACCTACCGTCACGGTCTTGTCTGAAGAGGTCTTGCGACCAAGTTGCGGGTGGGAGGGTGGGATGTTTGCACGAGCAGTGGAGAGGACAGCTTCAAGACGGTCAAGATTAATTGCACACATAGATTCTCTTTCTAATAAAAGAATGACTCGACCCCCCACCACTTATCGGCCCTCCCTGGGAATAGTCTATTCAGATATATATATATATATATATATATATATATATATATATATATTCTGCACAGTCGTCCATCCTAAATATGAAATCATACCATCCCAGGCAGGCGCCGGTTTCCCCCCCTGAGGGTCCCTTGTAAAAAAACACTATGCGGTGACATCTTTGTTCTAACATAACACTTTTTCACGACTCCCTTGCAAAAAATGGGACGAAATGCACACGCGCGCGTCGTCGCGCGCGCATGCCGAAATCCTTCAAGAACCTTCGGTTCCGGAGAGATTTCAAAATTGAATTTTCAAAAAAACATACAAAAACCATGGTTTCGCAACACTGATGTGCTAAAAAAGCTTACGCGCGAGCTCTTGCGAAATCTTAAGAAAACCATAGGTGGTCCAAGATTTTCACAAAATGCTACCAAACGGGCTTCGCGCGCGCGCATGTCGAAATCTGTCGAACGCCCTTGCGCGTGTGCCGTCGCGAGAATCCTCTGCAAAAAACGAGGCGGAGTGCAGACGCGCGCGTCGTCGCGGGCGTATGCCGAAATCCTTCAAACACCTACGGTTTCGGAAGGATTTCGAAATCGTGCGTCCAAAACACGGGTTTTCAACAAAAGTGTGCGCGCGCGCTCTTGCGTCGTCGTCGTCGTCGTCCTCCCTCCTCCCTCGTCGTCGTCGTCGTCGTCGCCGTCGTCGTCTTCTGTCTTTTCGTCGTCGTCGTCGTCGTCTTGGCGTCGTCGTCGCTTCCGTCGTCGTTGTCGCCGTGGTCGTCCTTCCTCCCTCGTTGTCTTCGTCGGCGTCTCGTCGTTGTCCCTCCTATTTCGTCGCCGTCGTCGTCGTCGTCGTCGTGGTCTTCACTCCTCCCTCGTCGTTATCCTCCTCCCTCGTCGTCGTCGTCCGTCGTCGGCGTCTCGTCGTCGTCCCTCCTATTTCGTCGCCGTCGTCGTCGTCTTCGTCGTCGTTGTCATCGTCGTCGTCTTCCCTCCTCCCTCGTCGTTGTCGTCGTCGGCGTCGCCGTCCTTCCTCCTTCTTCGTCGTTGGCGTCGTCGCCGTCTTCCCTCCTCCATCGTCGTTGTCGTCGTTGTCGCCGTCGTCGTTTTTCTCCTCCCTCGTCGTCGTCTCCGTTGGCGACGTCGTCGTCGTCGTCGTCGTCGGCGTCGTTGTCGTCGTCGTCGGTGTCGTCGTCGTCGTTGTCGTCGTCGAAAACATTGGAGACGTCGTCGGTGTCGTCGCAGTCGCTGTCGGCGGCGCCGTCGTCGTCGATGTCGCTGTCGTCGTCGGCGTCGGTGTCGTGGCCAAGTGCCATGTGGTACCTACCGTCACGGTCTTGTCTGAAGATATCTTGCGACCAAGTTGCGGGTGGGAGGGTGGGATGTTTGCGCGAGCAGTGGAGTGGACAGCCTCAAGACGGTCAAGATTAATTGCACCACATAGATTCTCTTTCTAAAAAGAAAATCTATGTGGTGCAGCAGCACACATCGATTGTCTTTTTGCACCGCATGGACTGCGCACAAAGATCGCACCCTTCACGTATTGCGCCACATAGGCGGCACCTCGGGAGTGCAGGAGCGCACTGGTCGAGGGTCCACGCTGGCTAACAGTGGGAACGAGTGCCAGGTGCAGACAGCAAGCAGTTCCTGTCTGAAGAGTCCAATCGGCTCGAACGAAGGTGCGTAGCAAGAGCAACGAAGGATCAAGTCCAGGCATTCGGTGTCCTGACTCGTCCAAGACGGGGTCCCGGAAAGTCCCGACCCTCCCCCCAGGGCCAGTTTCTCATCTGCCGGTCCTGAGGCCTGGCGAGGGCCCCTGGAGACCGAAAGCAGCCAGGAACCCTCCGTAGTGATCTTCGGGAGCGGCCAAGAGGGGGGTGTCCAAGAAGGGGGGGGTGCAAATCATGACCGGCGGCATGTGCGCGGCCCAGCGGGGGGGCCAGGGACGTAATGAAATAGGAAGAGGCGCCATGAAACCTGGGGAAATATCATGGCCCACGCCATGATATCCACCCCCCCCGAGTCATCACCCCCCTCTTTGCCGCCCCCGAGATCTTCCTCACGACGCGAGCATGTCCGAGAGTGTATCGTCGAAGCCCCAGCGAACGGCGGCAGGACAGGAGGCCCCGGCGGCTCCCCTCCCGAGCGTGGACTGCGATAACCTGCTCCTCGACGTCAGGCCGCCATTGTTGCTGCAGGACGCGGAGCTCCTCGCAGAGTCGCACCTCCGCGCGCACGCCGGGAGCGCAAGACAGCGGGAGGAACAAAAAACGGCTTGGGCATGCAGTCAAGCCGCCAGATCGGGAGGCGCAGGAAGGATGCACACAAGACCTCGGAGGGCCATGCTGGCGTTTGCGAACGGAGCTGGCCAGCGAAAGTCGCCGAGGATGGGCCGAGGGGGCAAGGGTGCAGTGGGTAGCCTTGAAAGCTGCTCATACTCACAGTGCGACTCTGAAGGGGCCCCTGCAGGACACACAAATAAATACACACAAATAAAAAGATCCCCCATATTTTCCCATGTTTTCTGGGTTTCTGTCTTCCCCCCCCCACTTCGCATATTTTCCCATATTTTCCGAGGGGTCGACGATTAATTGTGTCTGTGTTTTTTCCCCTCCTGAGACTCGACGCACGCCTTCGGCGCGGCCGCGGCGGGGCGGCGTGCCAAGCCCTGGCACTGCCCGCAGCCCGCCTCGAGACTCAAAAGCTGGCACATATCGCGAGCTCGCGGAGCTCCGCGAGGACTTCCCGGAGCGGCGCTGGGCCCGAGGGTGTCGCCGACGTCGCCGGTGCATCGGCGATGCGGCGAGATCCTCCGACCTCATCTGCTCCGACCCAATCTGAGACTAGAACCATCGCGGGCGCTTCGCGCGCGCTCATGTTCTGGCCAGCTTCCTGGGGCCTCCTCGGAGCATCCTGGACTGCTTCTTGAAGTCGTCATGGGACCTTTTTGGCATGTCTTCGGGGGCCTCTTAAAAAGAGTTTTGAAGCCTTTCTGGGTGCCATCTTGGGGCCTCTTGGAGCATCTTTTGGGCTTCTTCTTGGGGGCCTCCCGGGACCTCTTGGGGGCCTCTTGGGGCCTCTCGGGGGTTCCTGGGGGCATCTTGGGGCGGAGAGCTTGATTTTTCAGTTCGCGTTCCCTCTCTTGGGCCCCTCTTAGGGTCTTCTTGGGACCCTCTTGCGCCGTCTTGGGCGGCTCTGGGGCCGTCTCGGGGGGCCGTCTTGGGGCCCTGTTGGGGGCCTCTTGGGCCGTCTTGGAGCGGTTTTGGGAGCCTCTTGGGCGGTGCTTTAGCGCCGGAAATACGAAACAGCGAGAATGCAAACAAAAACAAAAAAAAACATTGAAAAAACATGAAAATCAACGATTTTGCCCTCTCGGGGCGCTCTTGGGCGGCATCTGAAAGGCCTCTTGGGGCGTCTTAGGGACCCCCAGGGCAGTTCAAAACGCCTCGTGCGTCGCTGGACGGCGTCTTGGGGGTGTCTCGGGGCCGCCAGGATTGCTGTCTGAGGGCTCCCCGGGGCGATTTCAAGCCTCCCAGAAGCGGGCCTGGGCCCCGGTGCCCACATTTGCGGTCGAGGTTCCAGCCCTCGGCCCCCGGGCCCGGTGCGCCGTTCTGTGTATATGAAGGGGCCCAAGGACACACAAATAAATATACACAAATAAAAGGATTCCCCGTATTTTCCCGTATTTTCTTGGTTTTGTTTCCCCCCCATTTCCCATATTTTCCCATATTTTCTGGGGAATCGACGATTAATTGTGTCTGTGTGTGTGTGTGTTTTTTCCCCTCCTGAAAATAAGCGCCCCGCCTGGCGGCCCGGGCCGGCAGTTGAGGACCGAAGAACAAAGGGCGGCGGGAACATGGTTTCTCGGAGCGCCGCGCGGACTTCTCGGACCGGCGCTGGGCGCCCCCGGCGCCGCCTCTGGCGCCGCCCCTGGCGCGCTCCGCGCGCCAGAAACGATGGGTCCAGCGCAGATCCGAAAAAATCCGCGCGGAGCTCCGCGCGTCTGCGTGTCTGCCGTGATTTTCTTCTCCGGCAGAGAGCGGGAGGAAGAGGCCACGATCTGCTCCCCCCCACCCCTTGCAGCACGAGGATGCGAGCAGCCTCGGGTAATTGTGAACAACTCGGGGATCTCTGAGGGCCGGCGGGTCCACCGGGTAGGAGGAACAGGGGGGAGAGTGAGGGGGCGTCAGCGAATCAGCTCATGTAATTAGCTGAGTTCTCTGGCGCCTCCCGGTGCCAGAGGCGCCAGTGTATCCAGGAATACGCCATGCATCGCCGATGCAGCAGCGACCCCATCTGAGAGGCCTGGAGCCGGGTGGGACGCTTCGGCAGGAACGGGCCACGCGGGGATCGCCCCCGACCCCGACCCCGACCACGACCACGACCACGACCACGACGACCACGACCACGACCACGACCACGACGACGACCACGACGAGGACGACCACGACGACCACGACGACCACGACCACCACGACCACCACCACCAGGACCACGACCACGACCACGACGGTGGCCCTGCCGCAGCCGCCGGGCGGGGCGCCTCGGCAGGAACGGGCCCCGAGGGGAGGGCGACGGCGATCGACCCCCGGAGCTCCTCCGGGCAGAGTCCGCGCGCGGGGTCCTGGCGCGCCGCCGCCCGCCGGCCGGCCTCGCGCGCGCCGCCCCGGGAAGGAGCGCTCTCCTGCCGGCGGCTCCGAGGCCCCCGAGGCCCTCGAGGCCCTGGCCACCCAGACCCCCTCGAGGGGGCGAGGGCGGAGGGTTTCGGCCTGCCTCCTGCCTCCTCCCTCCTCCCTCCTCCCTCCTCCCTCCTCCCTCCTCCCTCCCAGACCCCCTCGAGTAGTGAAAAAATCATGACGGGAGGTTTTCCTTCATTCTCGGCCTCCGGGGTCCCTCACTGGGCCTTGGGAGCGTCAAAAAACGACTCAGGATGCAAAGCTGGTCATGGGGAAAGGGTCGGGACCTCTGGGAGTCGACGTAATGAAAAAATCATTACGTCGGGGGTCTGGGCGGAGGGCTCTCCGACCTAGCTGGATGCTCACACCTCCCTCTTCCAGGAGCCGATCAGATCCAGTCTCCTCCCAGAAAAACGCCTCTGCCCCTGTCGGCCACACGCAAGAGCGACCCTGGGTAGGAGTGACCTCTGGTGCGCGGCCTTTTGGGGGCCGCGGGGAGACCAAACCTGGGCGCGCAAGCCGCTGCTGCCGCTCCGTTTTCAGCCATCTGAGGGCCCATCTGTGCCCACACCAAAAGGTCGCTCCGGCGAAAGGTCACTCCTACGTCTAGTCCACCCTATAGCCCATCCTCACGCCCCCCAGGTTCGGCTCTCGAGCGGCGGGGGGCTCATCATGCCATCGGGGCTCGGCCAGGGCGCCGGCTCTTGCAGGATATCCTGCACGCCCTCCCCAGACCCCCGACGTAATGATTTTTTCATTAATCGTCGACCCCCAGAGGTCCCAACCCTTTCCCCATGACCGGCGGGGCTCGGCCAGGGCGCCGGCTCTTGCAGGATATCCTGCACGCCCTCCCCAGACCCCCGACGTAATGATTTTTTCATTAATCGTCGACCCCCAGAGGTCCCAACCCTTTCCCCATGACCGGCTTTGCATCCTGAGTCGTCTTTTGACGCTCCCGAGGCCCGGTTAGGGGCCCCCTGAGGCCGAAAATGAAGGAAATGCTCCCGTCATGATTTTTTCATTCCTCGAGGGGGTCTGGGGGGGAGGAGGGAGGAGGGAGGAGGGAGGAGGGAGGAGGGAGGAGGGAGGAGGGAGGAGGGAGGAGGCAGGCCGAAACCCTCCGCCCTCGCCCCCTCGAGAGGGCCGCCGAGGGGGGCACCGCTCGGCTCGCGGGCGAGGGGCAGAGTCGCCCTCCGCGGCCCCGCGGGCGGGGCCCCTGGGCCGCGACCCCACGGTCAGCTCGGGCATGTCCCCCTACAGGCGGGCTCGGGACGAACAGTTGTTTATATATATATATATATATATATATATATATGTGTGTGTGTGTAAATGTATATATAGTTATACATATACACATTTACATATACATACATATACATATATATATATATATACATATATATGTATGTATATAAATATATGTATATAAGTTAATAATATAACAGTATATATAAGTTAATAATATAATAACATATGTAAATAATATATGTATATATAAGTTAATAATACATATATATAAATATAACTAAAAAATGGAGAAAAAAGTGTACAAACCAAACAAAAAAAAAAAACGAGCATAGTCCAAAAAATCGTCCCAAAAACTATGTTTTGACCATTGTTTTGGACATCCCTCCTGTAGAGGGACGGGCCCGACTTGACCCCGTGGGCACGGGGCCGCTTCTGCGCGGAGGGCCCCGCGCGGAGCGCGCATCCGCGCGGCCGCGCATCCGCGGGAGGGCGCCCCCGGAATCGGGACCGCCGAGGGCGCGGGGCAGGGGCGCGCTCACCGCCCGTGGCCCGAGGCGCGCTCGCGTCGTGCGAAAGCTCACGGCGGGAGGCTTCTGGCCGTCTTCGGCCCCCAGGGGGGGGGGGGGGCCTCGCCGGGCCCGGGGCGGCCAAAACCGAAGGGGCCCAAGGACACACAAACAAATCCACACGAGTTCCCGTAGATTCCCCATCTTGTCTTGCACCTTCTGGGTCTTGGTCTTCCCCCCACTTCC
>CAUYUJ010015501.1:230329-328832 GCA_963575745.1 Prorocentrum cordatum
TACTGCTGCTGCTGCTGCTGCTGCTTCTCCTACTACTACTAATGCTACTACTACTACTACTACTACTACTACTACTATTACTACTACTACTACCACCACTAGTACTACGACTACTGCTGTTACCACGGTTCCTACTACTAGATTTAGAATATTACTACTATTACTACTACTACTACTACTACTACTACTACTACTGATACGACTAGCACCACTACTGTTACCACCCATACGACGACTTCTACGGCTACGATCACAACACGCACGACTAACTTCGCAACTACGACCTAATTACTACCACTACGACTACGACTTTTACTACCACTAGTACTACGACTGCATCGACGACAACTCTTATTCTGACTACTATCACAGCGACTACTACGACTACTATCTTTATTACAACTACGCTTACTACTACGACTGCTACTACTACGCTTGCGACAATTAGTATTTGTTTGACTACGATTACTACTACTACGACTATTACTACTACGCCTACTATCACTACAAAGCACTTGTACTAATATTGCTACTACTACTGCTGCTACTATGACGACGACTACTACTACGACTACTACTACTACTACTACTACTACTACTACTACGACTACTACTACTACTCGTACGACTACTACTACTACTACTACTACTACTACTGCTACGACTACTACTACAACTACTACTATTACCATTACTACGACTACTACTACTACTACTACTACTACTACTACTTCTACTACTACTACTACTATCACTACCACTACCACTACTACTACTACTACTACTACTACTACTACTACGACTACTACTACTACTATTACTACTACTACTATTACTACTACTACTACTACTACTACTACTACTACTACTGCGTCGACTACTACGACGACGACTACTACATTTACGACGACTACGACTACGTTTACTACTAACTACTACTACCACCATTACTACCACCACTACTACTACTACTACTACTACGACGGCTACTACTGCTACTGGTACTACTACTGCTGTTGCGACTATCACTCCTACGCTTCCTACTACTGCTACTGTTACTACTAATTGCAAAGACTACGGCTACTCTTACGACTACGACTACAGGGCTGGACCTAAACGGTGTGTTGGCAATTTCGTGAGCCGTGTTCGTTTGATTTCGTTTTGCAGTAGAGGTGGATTAAAGACAAAACGAGGGAAAAGCGAACACAAAACGGAAACGAAAATCACCGTTTAGCTTCAGCCCTGTACCACCACTACTACTACTACTACTACTACTACTACTACTACTACCACTACTTCTACTACTACTACTACTACTACTACTACTACTACTACTACTACTACTACTACTACTGCTGCTACTGCTACTACTGCTACTACTGCTACTGTTACCTCTATTATTATTATTTCGAAGACGAATACTACGGCTAGAACGATTACTACTACTACGAGTATTCCTACTACTGTTAGTATTATCGCTGCTGCTACTACTACTACTACTACTACAATTGCTGCTGCGAGTGCCAGTAGCCTTAGTCCCACGATCACGACGATTACAACTACCAGTAATACGATCATTGCTACTGCGACCACTGTTACAACGACTACCATTAATACTACTACTACTACTACTACTACTACTACGACTCCTACTACTACTACTACTACTACTACTACTACTACTACTACTACTACCACTACGACTACTACTACTACTACTACTACTACTACTACTACTATTACTACTACTATTACTGCTACTACCACTACGACTAATACTACTACTACTACTACTACGACTACGACTACTACTACTACTACTACTACTACTACTACTAAACGACGACTACTACTATTAATAACTATTGCTACTACTACGGCTGCGACTATTACGATTACTGCTATTTTCATTACTACTACCACGACGACGACTCCTACTACTACGACTATTACCACATCTACTATTACGACTACTATTATTACTCCACTACTACTTTTACTCTTACTACTATTACTACTACTACTACTACTACGACTACTACTACTACTACTACTACGACTACTACTACTACTGTTGCTACTGCTATTATTATTTTTACTGCTACTACTACTACTGGTGCTGCTATTGCCGCTACCACTTACTACTACTAGTATACATACTACGTCTACTGGTCTTAATACGATTTCTGCCACTACTGCTACTACTATGACTACCTCTACTATTCCTACTGATGTCACAACTACTACTACTACCACTACTACCACGACGACGATTCTTACTCCTACGTCTGCTATGATTTTTCATACTAGTACGACTACAAGTACGACGAAGACGACTACCGCCCACGGCTACTACTACGACTACTACGACTAGCACTACGACTACTCTTACCGCTAGTACTAATACTTCTACTAACTACTACTACTACTACTACTACTACTACTACTACTACTACTACTACTACCTTTACTACTACTACTACTAGAACTGTTACTGCTACTTTTGCTACGATTGCGGCTAGTATTACTACTACAGCTACTACTACTACTACTACGACTACTACTACTACTACTAATAATAATAATACTTATCCTTTTATTTCTACTTCTATTACTTCTACAACTACTACTATTGCTATAACTACTGGGACGACAACTACTACTACTACTACTACTACTACTACTACGACTACTACGACTACCACTATTACTACTACGACTACAAGTACGATTTCTACTACTACTACTACGACTACTACTACTACTACTACGACTACTACTTCTACTACGACTACTACTACTACTACTACTACTACTACTACTACTACAACTACTACTACTACTACTACTACTACTACACTACTACTACTACTATACTACTTTTGTTTACTACGACGACTACGACCGACGACTACGACTAACTACTACGACTACTACTAATTACTACTACTTACTAACTACTACTACTACTACTACTACTATGACTACTACTAGTACTACTACTACTACTACTACTACTAAACTACTACTACTACTACTACGACTACTACTACTACTACTACTACTACTACTACTACTACTACTACTACTACTACGACTACTACTACTACTACTACTACTACTACTACTACTACGACTACTATTACTACGACTAATCCGACGATTTCTACCACTACTTGCACTGCTACTACTATTCCGACGACGACTACTACGATTACTACTACTACTACTACTGCTACTACTACTAATACTACTACTACCACTACTACTACTACTACTACTACTACTACTACTACGACTACTACTACGACTATTGATATTACTACTACGACTGCTTCTACTACTACTACTACTACTACGACTACTACTCCTACTAGTATTTCGACTACTCCTACTACTACTACTACTTTTTGCTCAGACGAATACCAGTACGACTCGTCGTACTCGTTGTACTCGTTGTCGTAATCGTCGTCGTCGTACTTGTCGTCGTCGCTGTCGTCGTCCTCGCCGTACTCGTCGTTGTACTCGTCATTGTACTCGTTGTTGTATTCCTCGTTGTACTCGTCGTCGTACTCGTACCGTCGTCGTGCTCGTCATCGTCGTCATACTCGTCGTCGTACTCGTCGTTGTCCCAGTCGTTTTCAGAAGTCGTGCTCGTCGTACTCGTCGTACTCGTCGGCTACCATGATTATTTCTATTACAACCGGGTGGAGCCCCGGGCGGGGGGCATCAGCCTGCTCCGCCTCCAGACGCGCAGGGGAGGACGACGCAAGGACGCACGACGATCCCCGGGTCCGATAGCGTGGAGGAATTTCTTCGCCTGCCACGCCCCAGGACCGTGAGATGGATGAAGGCCGCGGTGAGGGACCACCTCTGCGGTGTGGAGAAAGTGCCACGCCTGCCACGCCCCGCGACCCTGAGACGGATAGAGACCGGAGTGAGGGACCACCTTTGGCGCACCCCCAGCGGCATGGAGGAAGTGCCGCGCCTGCCACGCCCCAGGACCCTGAGACGGATAAGACGCCGCGGTGAGGGACCACCCCCTGCGCACTCCCTCTGGTGTGGAGGAAGTGCCACGCCTGCCAAGCCCAGTGACCCTGAGACGGATAGGGATCGCGGTGAGGGCCACCTCTTGCGCACCCCCTATGGTGTGGAACTTGGAAGTGCCACGCCTGCCACACGTCACGACCCTGAGACGGACAGAGACCGCGGTGAAGGACCACCCCTTGCGCACCCCTTGGTGTGGAGAAAGTGCCACGCATGCCACGCCCCGCGACCCAGAGACGGATATAGACCGCGGTGAGGGGCCACCCCCTGCGCACCCTCTCTGGTGTGAAGAAAATGCCACGTGTGTATGCGTGCTGTATGCGTGCTGTGCGTATGTGTGCGATCCGCATCTGTGTGGCTTGCGTATATGTCTATTGCGTCTACGGTTGCACACGTGTGTCTCATGCGGGCGTCGTGCTGCGTCAGACAGCATGTTCGTTTGTGTATGGTGTGCGCGCGAGTGAAGGTGAGAAAGAGAAGGACAGGGAGGAGTTGTGTGTGAGAGCGCATATCCCATATGTGTGGGAGGGCTTATCAAGTGATTAGGTGAAGTGTGGGCGTCGCGCGGGTGAGACGCGGCTGAGAAGAGAACCAGTACCCCACGGGACATGTTGGGAAAAAACAAGACGTCGGATGTATGGGTCTTTGTCCACGTCCTCGCGCTTCTCGTCGTCTTGGTCATCTTCGTCATCAGCTTCGTCGGCATCTGGAAGAAGGATAAGAAAAACAGAAGCTTTCAGAGCTCCCACGCGGATTTCTTGGATCGGCGCTGGCCCCCCCTGGCGGCCCCTCGGGCGCCGCCCCTGACGCGCTCCGCGCAGCAACGAGGGCGTCCAGCGCAGATCCAAGGAATCCGCTCGAACTTGTGAAAGCTTATGTGCACGCCTTTTTTTCGTCGCCTAATCTGCGTCATCGTCGTCCTCCTCCTCCTTCTCTTCCGCACTCTTGGTCCTCGTTCTCCTCGCCCTCGTGATCCCCCTCGTCCTCGCCGTCGCTTCTCTCGCTCACCCCCCTGAGATTGTCATCGTAGCTACCATCGGAATCACCACCATGCCGTGGACGCCGCCGACATCATGAGCACCCCAATGCGAAGTTTATACGCATCATCATCGTAGTCATCATCATCATCATCATCATCATCATCATCATCATCATCATCATCATCATCATCATCATCATCATCATCATCATGCTTGACATCATCACCAATACCATCATCATCAGCATCATCATCCTCAGCACCATCATCATCTTCATCATCATCCACGAAATTGTTTGGCTCGAGATTCTTATTTCCACTCACGACCGCATGCATATTCGACTCACCAGCCGGCCCTGCTTGGCTGACCCTCCATGGGAATATAGTCGATTATCTTATTGCCGTTTATCATCTTGAATAAGTATTCAGTCTTGAGCAGTACGCGGCTGTGCCGAAGCTGCTCACCCATGAGAATGTGGTCGTTGTGCAGCCTGGCCGTTGTTGCGCTTGCCCCCCTGCGGGCAGAGGGCATCAGCGCACGGCTCTTCACCTCGGAGTCGTCTACAGGCCTGCGATCCGCTGAGCCCGAGGCGGCCCGCGCCAGCGACGAGGTCCGCGGCCGCCAGTTCCCGCCGCAGGCCCCACAGAAGCCGAGGGTTCTGGAGTTCCAGTTCCACGACTCCGAGGCTCGGCGTCGCCCAATCGATCCCAATCCCCACTGGAGCGTGGTGGCTCGGCCCCTCCGGCCCACCCTCGCAGGTGGAGGCGTGGCCCTGCGAAGCCCGAAGGCAACAGGCACGCCGCCCCGCATGGGCGGGCAAGTCAGCCAGTGGGCCCGAGGCCATGCCAGTGGGGGTGCGGATCGGTTGAGCGGTGTTCCGAGAGGCCCCCCCGCCGAAGACCCCTCACCCGATGTGGCACTTCGAGGGCTTCCAGCTGCGGGGCCCTCATGTGTGGGTGTGCGCGGTCACGCTCTCCTTCCTCCTCCCTCCTCCTCCCTCCTCCTCCCTCCTCCTCCCTCCTCCTTCCTCCTCCTCCTCCTCCCTGCTCCTCCTCCCTCCTCCACCTCCTCCCTCTCGCATCCTGGCTCCTCTACTCGAGGACGAAAACCCTGCATAAACATTAGCTTTCGGAGGTCCGCGCGGATTTCTTGGATCTGCGCTGGACCCCCCCGGCTGCGCCTCCAGCGCCGCCCCTGGCGCGCTCAGTGGGGAGGGGGGCCCATCGCAAATCCGATAAATCCGTGCCGGCCTCCGAAAGATGCTGTTTATGCAGTTTGTGTGTCTTCGATCCTCGTTCCAGCCCTCCCTCGGTTCTCATCCCTCATCTCCTCCACTCCAACCTCCATCCCTCCCCATTTTGCTCTCCTCCTTCCCCCCCTCCCTCCCTTCCCCCCTCCCCTCCATCCATCCCCTCGTTGGTTGTCCTCTTCCTCGCCGGGATCCTCTGCTCGGCTGGCGGCATCGGCGGCGGCGGCGTCTACGTGACCGTCTTGATGGTCGCGGGCGGCCTCCGCCCCGGGAGATCTCCATCGTCCTTCTTTGAGCTCGATCGCTGCTGCATCGATCGGGGAGTGTGGAGAAGAACGAAGATTCTCCCCCTCCGTCTCCTCGCCCTCAACTTCACCCTCCTCGCCTTCCTTCTCCGCGCCCTCCTCCTCCCTCCTTCACCTCGCCTCCTTCTCTCCCCCCTTCCTCCTCCTCCTCCTCCTCCTCATCCTCCTCTTCCTTCTCCCAATCCTCGTCCTCCTCCTGATGTAACCGACCGCTGATCCATCGCTCGGTCGGATCGGTCGGGCCTCCTGATGGCAGAGTGCTCCCCGCGTTGGGGTGGGCTCCAACTGGACGGATCGGGAGCAGGCCTTGGCTGTCTGGATCGGGGTCGCGGCCTGCAAGGGGAGGCGAGAAGGAGGAGGTTGAGAGGGAGAATCTGGCTATGAAAGGAGAAGGTGACAATCTGTGGATGTTGGAAGAGTACTCCGTGTGCCCTCCCCTTTCCTCAGTCTTTGGTCCCGTTGATTCGTTCGGGCCAATACATGCCAGAGGACGTTTATGGATGTGCCGCGGTGGCAGTTTGAGGGCGCGCAAAAAGACGAGGAGGAGGAGATCTCGGCTCAGGCATCGGGTCGGCCTGAATCATGGGGAGAGCTCTTAAGGCCTCGACATATCCGACGCAGTCCCACTCTCCAAGGGTATTGTTTTCACTGGGTCCATAGCCTCGCTCTTCCTGAACCTCCGCAAGTCGTTCAGCACGGAGGACCAGAAGAAGGCGAGCCTCGTCGATTTCAATATCTGCCGGCTCGTCATACCGGCTTCGTTGGGCGGCACCTACATCTCGAAGAAGAAAACATGGATCAATCTACATGGTGTAAGCTCCGCGCGAATTTCTCGGAGTTGTGCTGGAACCCTCTGGCGGCGCCTCTGGCGCCGCCCCTGGCGCGCTCCGCGCGCCAGGGGGGGGGGGGGGGGGCACCGTCGATCCAGGAAATCTGCGCCGAGCTTCGAAAGTGCATGTTGATTCAGTTTTTTTATCTTCGAACATCGGCGTATTCCTCAATCGCGTGCTCCCTAGCGTGGTCATAAGCATGACGCTCACATGCACGCTCCTTGCCATCACCATCCAGTCGCGCCTTCTGCGCACATCCGCCACCGCCTCCTGGAGGGGGGGGAGGAGGAGGAGGAGGAGGAGGAGGAGGAGGAGGAGGAGGTGAAGGAGGAGGAGGATGAGGAGGAGGAAGACCAGTGCAAACCCAAGACTCATCAACTATATTGCAATAAACCCTTCCTCCAAGTTCTCTATTCACAGGGCCCAACAAGGGTTCAGTGTCACAGAGGGAAGTGCCCCATTGGAAGACAACCGTTTGAAAATCAGGACACCATTTGGGGGACTTCAACGCCGCGAATCACACTTACTGCTGCGTCTTGACGATCCTGTCTGGTGCCAAAAGGCCATTCCTGGGATTTCAACACCGTGAATCACTGCGACAGTTGCGCCGTGGCATTCCGACATCGTGCCAAATCACCACTACTGGAACGCCAGACAAGAATCCTCGAAACTGCTCCAAGACTCTTAAAACGAATTTGCGTGGTGCTTAGGCTAGAGCCACATGTTGAAAAGGGACCGCCCTCCATCCGTGAAGCGCTTGGAAAGGTTTAAGACGAATGCGCGCGGCGCTAAGGCGAGAGGCACATGTTGAAAAGGTACCGTGTTCCGTACGTGAAGCTCTTGCAAACGAGAGCCACATATTGCAAAACCGCCCGTCCTCCATTCGTGAAATTGCTGCAAGTTGTGAAGACCTATGTGCGCGGCGCGAAGGCGAGAGCCACATTTTGAAAGCGACCCGCCCTCCATTCGTGAATGTTTTCAATTTTTGAGCTTCAGGATCATAAATGGTGAAGAAGTCTCAGGCGAACTGGCAGGCCCGCCCTTTCGAGCGGCCTCGAGGTGCGACAGGGAGGAGCTAGTCACAAGGACAAGGAATGGAGGAAGAGGAGGAGGAGGAAGAGGAAGAGGAGGAGGAGGAGGAGGAGGAGGAGGAGCGCCCCTGGCATTCAATCCAGAGCGTACTGGGACGCTCTCAGCCTGGCCGGGCGTGCCTGAAGGTCCTTGCCGGCCCAGAGCCCCTCGAGTCGTGACACAAATCACGACGGGACGCTTTTCGCTACGTTCGGCCTTTGGGAGCCCGCACTAGGCTCGGCGTCACCCCAACATACTAATACTGCGCGTCGCCCCCCCAGGGGCGGCGCTCGCACCGAAACTTTCTAGTATCTATGTGTCGTGGCGGGCGCTTTCTGGCCACACCGCTCGGGAAACGATACACTACGAGATGGGTATACTACATGTTCGGATCGGACGCGCGCCTGCAAGGAGGACATATAGTACATACTAGTAGATGTCTTGTGCGTCCCATCAGAACGTTCTGGAACGCTCTGGAATGGGCGGGGCGCCCGATGCATCCTCCAGAACCGTCAGATCTCGGAGACATCCGGTTCATCCCGATCCGATTTCGCCCCAATCTTGGCATCGTCTGAACCGTCAGCTGCTCCAGCGGCAGCATTCTCTTCGGGCGATAGGATCTATACGTGTCCACCGCTCCTGGCGAAGTCGATCCTGGGACCAGGACCCGTGTTTCCGCCCCCCTGGCCAAGCTAGGGGGGCGTATGCAGTGCTCCTGGCCCCAGGAGGTGCCTGGCCAGAGGCAGTGGATGCGTATATACAGATCCCGTCGCGCCCTGTGTTTTGTTGTCGTTTTCTTATGTACTGTTTTGCCGATCGGCGCGGGCCCTCGCACCCCCCCTCCCCCCCATGGAGTAGATCTTGGTTGTTTGTGGCGCCTGTTTCAAGCAGGTGGAGTCTCCCCTATAGGACGCACTGTTGCAAACAGTCGCAGCAAGCAGAGGTCCAGAGCCAGTTCCCCCCAACTCCCCCCCCCCCCCTTCCGCCCACTGCCGAAACGCCGAGTAGTGAAACATTCGCCTTGCGACGCGCACGGCCCGCCGCAGGGCGGGCTTGTCGGGTCATGGTCTTCCGCACGACGTGGCAGCAGTACTTCGAGGAGGAGGCCGAGGGCAAGGCCGAGCGGGGCGACACCGCCGCCAAGCGCGCGGCGGCGGCGGCGCCGGCCCCGCAGGCCGAGGGCTCCGCGGGGGCCACGAGCGAGGGCGCGGAGGCTTCCGACGACACGCCTTCTCCTCCTCCTCCTCCTCCTCCTCCTCTCCTCCTCCTCCTCCTCCTCCTCCTCCTCCTCCTCCTTCTCCTCCCTCAGACATGCGTGCGCCGTGAACAAACAAGACAAAAAGGTTTTTGGCCGTCTTCGGCTTCCAGGGGCCCCCACTGGGCCTCGGGACCGTCAGCGTACGACTCGAAATGGGAAGCCCGTCCCCAGGAAGGGGTCATGAAAAATATTTTGTTTCTATGGCACTCCTTCCCCTCCTGCCTTATTTCTCCGTTCTCCTCCTCTTCCTCCCCTCAGAAGAGACATGGGTACCGGTACCGCTGCTCGTCCTGGAGAGCCCTCGTCGTCGCGCCTGGAATCTCCTCGAAATTCTTGTCAAAACGCATCCCAGTGGAGGTCCAGGGAGCAACGGTATCGGTACCGTTTTGTTTCCCCATCCTCACCTTCCTTCTCCATCTCTCCCGTCATCTCCTTTCCCTCACCCTTTTCAACTCATGCCCCTTCTGAACTACGCATCCTCGTCGCAGCAGCACCAGACGTGTCGGTCCGAGTAGGGCGGGCCGGGCTTATTGCTTGAGACTCCTCACCGCTGATGGTTTTGAAACATCCTACGAGCTGCAAGGATGGAAGGGTGGTGGTTTTCAAAGTGTACCTATCGCCCTAGCGTCGGCCACAGTCGCTTCAAACGCTTTCAGCAGTTACAAGGATGGAGGGCCAGTGGTTTTCAGTATGTCTCTCTTGCACTAGCGCCGCGCACTATCGTCTTGGATGCGTCGCGTGTCAACCAAAGTGGAGGGTGGTTCATTTTTAAAAGCAAAGTTCTCGCTTACGTCTTGCTGGCATGAGTGTCAATGTGTGCAACAGCTTGACGGATAGAGGACGGCTCCTTTTTTTAATTGGGTGTCTCGCATGGGAGTTCGTCAACATGTGAGACCAGAAATGCAAAGCGGCGCCACGGCTACACGAATGGCGGGCGGCTCCGCTTCAAATTGGATTTTTTGTTGGACGCAATTCTGCATTAGATGTAGCTAGACGGATGCAGGTTAATTCTTGTTCAAAATTGGCCGTCGCTTGAATGCCAGGCCCATGTGTGGCGGTCTTCTCCCAGAGGAGGCGATTGCCGTTGTGACGAGCAGTTCCCGCAGGGACTTCTGAGGAGGGGGCACGGGAGGGGAGTTGTATTGCAGCATCGTTGATATATTTTGCGGTTGTTCTTCTCTTCCTCTTCCCTACTGTTCCTCCTCCAGATAATCCGCCCCATCCTTCCCCTCCTCCTCCTCCTCCTCCTCATCCTCCTCCTGGCATGAGGGTACAAACCCGACTTGTCTAGCTTTTTCTCCAGGGCAGGGGGGACAGTCGAAACCAGAGGAACACGTATATAAGAGCACGCGAAATCCGTCACTTCCCAGACTGAGAAGACATGGGCATCTGTTGGTCTGGCAGCCCATTATGTTGTAAAGCACCGTGCAGTGCTAGATGCGAAAAATCAAGATACTGTCATTGGATATCGTGATAAGGACACTGGAAGAAGGCATTGCTTTCGCGGCGGCTGCAAACGATATCGAACACATGGTGGTGTTCAATCAAACGTATATGGACTTGCCAAGGATTCTAAGACTGACAAGGAAACAACAGATTGCACCTGAGCTAATTTTAGATGACCTATTGGACGCGTTTGGTGAGTTCCGAAGAAACGAATCGATTGAAGCTGATATTGAGGAGCATGACTTAAGGAAAAAACGAAGAGACCAAAGAAATCCGATCGATCGACTGGTAAAAATGCAAAGCGCGGCGCGCATGTGGCGCGTGTTGCAGGACGGGCTCGTCGGGTCCGTGGGCGTACCCTCGACCATTCGGGGCGGGCGGGCGTGAGGGGCCCGACGAGTTCGCCCACCCTCCTTCTCCTCCTGGGGCTGTCGCCGTCCGCTCCCCCATCTGTTCTCTTCCGTTCGGTGTCGCTCCTTCCCCCCTCGACTCTCGCGCCTCTCCTTCTTGCTCCTCGCTTCGCCAGCGGTGCCGCGCTTCTGTTTCAAAGGCAGGCTCGTAAGTGCTCCTTGCTGAGGGGTATTCGCTCGGCCTGAGGGACAGCGAGGCGCCCCAGGCAGGCCAAGGCACTGGCCGTGCATCCGTATCTACGCAGGGGCATTCCGACTGCTCCCAGGCCTTATCGTGGCTTGCAGTTCGGACTTTCACCATCATGTTCATCATCATATTCATATTCATATTCATCATCATCATCATCATCATCATCATCATCATCATCATCATCATCAGCATCAGCATCAGCATCAGCATCAGCATCAGCATCATCATCATCATCATCAGCAGCAGCATCATCATCTTCTTCTTCTGCGGCGGGACGTTGCCGTCGAGGACGCAGGCGAGGAAGTGCGAGAGTGCGGCGAGGCGCTCGGCCGGCGCGCTGCTCCCGCCCTGGCGTGCCCCCGAAAAGCCATGACGTTGCGGGCTCACACCGGAGGCCGTGCGCGGCCTCGAGGAGGAGCTGCGCTCCGCAGGCGCCGCCGTCGACCTGGAGCGGCGGGTGCCTGAGCTCTACCGGACGTTGCCGGACGGCACGATCCAGGAGGCGGTGATGGATTTCGTCGTCGCGTTCCCTGCCAGCGCCGAGCGCTGGTGGCTGGGCGTCAACATCCGGTCACCCTTCAACGCTTCGCTGGCCGACGCGGGACGCGCTCCTGGTGCCGCAGGGGCCGTTGGCGACCGGGCCAAGGCGTCGCGCTACGGCGAGCAGGTGCGCAGCGTCGCCGTCGAGGCGGGCGGCCGCCTCAGCGCCAGCGCCGCCGCGGCGCTCGCGGAGCTCGCGGCCGCCTCGCAGGCGCACGGCCGCCCGCAGCTCGACGGCCGCCGGGGCACCTCTACGCGGCGGCTCGCCGAGCAGCTCTGCACCGTCGTGGTGCTCTTGGCTGCGGACGCCACGGCGGCGGCCCTGGGCCACTGGAGGCGGATGAGGAGGAGCGGTGGAGCTGTGGAAGGTGTTTGCGATCCTGTGATGTGCAGTCGAAATTCGGTCGCCCAGAAGTGCCCGCATCATCATCATCAGCATCATCACCACCATTATCTTCATCACCATCATCACCATCATCATCACCAGCATCACCAGCATTGCCATCATTAGCAGCATCATAGTCACCGTTTTCACCACTCATGGCCCGAGGCAGGCATTGTCATGTCCTGTTCCCCCCCTTCTGCTCATGCTCGTCCTCCCTCTCCTCCTCCTCCTCCTCCTCCTCCTCCTCCTCCTCCTCCTCCTCCTCCTCCTCCTCCTCCTCCTCGCCGTCCTCCTCTTCCTCCTTTTCCTCCTCCTCCTCCTCCTCCTCCTCCTCCTCCTCCTCCTCCTCCTCCTCCTCCGCCTCCCCCGCATCCCCCGCCCATCCCCATCCTCGCCCACCCCACCTCTCCCCTCGCCGCCAGGCTTCCCCAGGGCCCGCCTGCACGGGCGCGGCCCGCGCGTCCGCCCTCGAAGGTGCGCGAGGCGCTCCCCCGATCCCGCGGGGCAGGGCCGCCTCCGTCAGGCTCGGGTCACACAACCTGGGGATTTCTCCACCTCCCTCTCCTCCTCCTCCTCCTCCTCCTCCTCCTCCTCATCCTCCTCCTCTTCCTCCTCCTCCCTCCTCCTCCTCCTCCTCCTCTACCTCCTCCTCCTCCTCCTCCTCCTCCTCCTCCTCTCCTCCTCCTCCTCCTCCTCCTCCTCCTCCTCCTTTCCTCCTCCTTTTCCTCCTCCTCCTCCCTCCTCCTCCTCCTCTCTCCTCCTCCTCCCTCCTCCTCCTCCTCCTCCTCCTCCTCCTCTCCCTCTCCTCCTCCTCCACCACCACCACCTCCACCTCCTCCTCCCCCTCCTCCTGTTCCTCCTCCCCCTCCTCCTCCTCCTCCTCCTCCTCTTCCTCCTCTCCTCTCCTCCTCTTCCTTCTCCTCTTCCTCTTCCCCTCCTCCCTGTCCTTCTTCCTACTCCTCTTCCTCCTCCTCCTCCTCCTCCTCCTCCTCCTCCTCCTCCTCCTCCTCCTCGCGTTCCCCCCCCCCCGCCCCCCCCCCCCCGACCCCCTCGACCCCCTCCTCCTCATCCACTGCTTTTGCTTATGAGTGATACCTCCCCGTCGAACCCCGAAGCCAGTCGGAAGGGCGGGCTGGGCGTTTCGCTGGAGACTTCTCTATCACCTCTGAGCCTGAAGCTTAGAAACTGACAGCTGGCTTGCAGCGGGAAGGCGGGCCGTTTCGAAAACGTGGCTCTCGCCCCAGCGCCGCGCACATGCGTTTTGAAAATTTGCCCGAGCTCCACGGAATGAGGGCGCGTCGTTTTCAAAATGCTGTTATCGCCTCGGCTCCGCGCACATTCGTTTTGACATTTTCCGATAGCTTCACGGATTGAGGGCGGGTCGTTTTCAATAAGTGGTTCTCGCCTTAGCACCAAGCACATCCGTTTTCATTTACAAGAATTTCAAAGATCGAAGCCGGCTCAGTTTCAACATGTGGTTTTCGCCGAAGCGCCACGCACACCCGTTTCAAACATGTGCAAGAGTATCGCGGATGCAATAATTATGTTGGTTCGCGGTGTTAAAGCCCCAGGAATGGCGTTATGGTACGATTCAGGATCGTCAAAACGCAACTGTCAGGTTGATTCGTGGCGTTCAGGTCCTAAGAATGGTGTTCTGGCACGCTTCAGGATTTGCATACGGTTGCCCCCCAACGGGGCATTTCTCTCAGTGGAAGTGAATCCTCGTATAGGGCCTGTCCAGAGGGAGCCTGGAGGGAGGGTGTATCCCAACATCGTTGATGAGTCTTGGGTCTACTCTAGTCCTCCTCTTCCTCCTCTTCCTCCTCCTTCTCCTCCTCCTCCTCCTCCGCCTCGTCCTCGTTTTCATCCGCCCTGTCCTCCTCCTCCTCGACCTTTTCCTCCTCCTTCTCCTCCTCATTCTCCTCCACCTCCTCCTCATCCTCATCCGCACCCTCTTCCATTATTTTATTTGTATGTGGCTCCTTCCTTGTCGTTTCCCGAAGCCGGTCGAAAGAGCGGCTCGGGCGTTTCGCTTGAGATGTGTTCATCGTTTGTTGTTTTGAAGCTTAAAATTTGCAACGACTTCACGGACGGTGGGTGGGCAGTTTCCAAAATTTGGTTCTCGCTTTTTAGCGCCGCGCAAATTCGTTTTGAACTTCGCGGATGGAGGGCGGGCCGTTTTCAAAATGTGGTTATTGCCTTGGCGCCGCGCACTTCCATTCTAAATTAGCCTGGCGAAAGGACCCAACCACATGAAGTTTTGAGTGCCGCAGTTGTGAATATTGTCTGCGGCGGAGCTCCCTGTGGGGCCACAAAACGTGTGAGAGGTGTGCCGGAATGGGGGTGGAATTCGCATGCGAACCCTGCTATGGGGCCTTCGGTGGAGTCCCCTACGGGGCCACGAAACGTGTGAGGGATGTGCCGAAATGGAGTGGAAGCGCATGCGAGCCTTGCCATTGGGGGGGCCTTCGGTGGAGCTCCCATCCATATGGGGCCACGAAGCGGGTGAAGAGCATGCTGAAATTAGGTGTGGAACCGCACGCGAACCCTGCCACTGCGGGGTTCTTGGGTGGAGCTCCCCACGGGGGCCACGAAGCGGGTGAAGAGCATGCCGAAATTAGGTGCGAACCTTGTGATTGGGGTCTTAGGTGGAGCTCCCCACGGGGCCACGAAACGTGTGAGAGATGTGCCGAAATCGGTGTGGAACCGCATGCGAACCCTGCCACTGGGGCCAACGTGTGAGGGATGTGCCGAAATGGGGGTGGAACCGCACGCGAACCCTGCCACTGGGGGGGCCTGCGGTGGAGCTCCCGACGGGGCCACGAAGCGTGCGAGAGATGTGCCGAAATGGAGGTGGAACCGCACGCGAGCCCTGCTACTGGGGCCTTCGGTGGAGCTCCCTACGGGGCCACCAAACGTGTGAGAGATGTGCCGAAATGAGGGTGGAACCGCATGCGGGCCTTGCCACTGGGGCCTTCGGTGAAGCTCCCTATGGGGCCACGAAACGTGTGAGGGGTGTGCCAACATTGGGGGTGGAACCGCATGCGAACCCTGCCATTGGGGCCTTCGGCGGAGCTCCCTACGGGGCCACGAGACGTGTGAGGCGTGTACCAGCATCAGGTAAAACCACATGCAAACCCTACCAGTTGGGGCCTTCGGTGGAGCTTCCTATGGAGCCACGGAACGTGCGATGGGGTGCAAGGGATGGGAGGAGGGAGGAGGGGGAGGAGGAGAGAAATGGAGTCAAAAAAAGCAAAAACACGTGGCACTATCTCTTCAAAACGAGAACCCAACACAACAGGATTTGTTTCGAAAAGCTGAAACAGCTTCACAGATGGAGGGAGGCCGCTTTTTGTTAATGCAGGTCTCGCCTTAGCTTTAGCGCCGAGTACATTCGTTTCAAAAGTCGGCATGAGCTTCACGGATGTACGGCGGCCCCTTTTCAAGCTGTGATTCTCGACGCAGCGCGGCGCACATTGATTTTAAGATTTGAGAGCAGGCTCAAGGATTCTCGTGGTTAACATCCCAACAATCGTGATTAGGCGCGAAGTCGGATTGTCAAGGTGCAACTATTACGTTGATTCTTTATGTTGAAGTTCCAGAACTGGTGTTCTGGCACGACTCAGGGTCGTCAGGACGCAGCAGTATCGGTGTGAAGTCCCAGGAATGTTCTGGCACAGTTCAGGATGTTCAAACGCTTGTCTTCAACGTCGCCATCGTCATCGCCATCATGCTCATGTTCCTCATCTTCTTCCTCATCGTTCCCATCATCCTCCCCATCCTCATCCTCACCTCTCTCCCCTTCCTTTCCCGCTCCCTCCGATGGGTTCGGGTCGGTCGAATCGCGGGTTTTTTTGCCTCAGGGTTTATCGAGCCTTTTCGTCGGCCCTCGGCGGCTTCCAGCCTCTGGATGTTGTCCGCCAGGGCCGCATCCGACAGGTTCGGGGTTCGAACCTTGAGGTCAATCGAGCGTTCTCGTTGATTATTTGCGGTTTCCCGGCCTCGGGGTACCCTCCAGCAGCTGCGCTTCGCCGAGGGCGTGCGGAGGGTGTCCGCATCGTCCCAGACGGCCGCCGGAGACCCGGTTTGCGACCCGAGAGCCAGACGGCAAGGCGCTACTCCTGGCACGCAGGCCCCGAGAACTTGAAGAAGCAGGTCCAGGTCGGCCTGTCTGGACGCCCGAAATGGGTACGGAAAGAATGGGCACAATGCCCAACAGCAGTTCCTGTTCATGTTGAACAGGACTCGCTGTCGGCGCCGCCACGGCCTGTGTACATTTGAGACAGAAGGCCGCCTGCCCAACAGCGGCCGCTGTTGTTTTGGGACAACATGTGTTGTTTGGCATCGTACCCATTTTTTCGGTACCCATGTCGGGCATCCGCAGCCTGGGCTGCCAACAAAAATGGATTGGGGGCGAAGTAAGGGCCAAGGGCTTACAGTGGTTGAGCGTCCTTGGCCCTTTGGGGGTGGGCTTTCCAGGAGCGGCTCTGAGGGCTTCCAGGGCCTCTGGAGACCTCCAGGAAGATGGTAATGCGTCGCGGTCCAGAGCATCCCGACTTCGCCGACGCATCGCGGATGCATCCGCGATGCAGTTCGACCTTCCGACTCATCTGCTACAGCGGCCTCCAGGTCAAGGACGGCGTCCTCACCCTTCTGGTGTTGGCCGTGGTGGTTCTGAGCAGCTCGTTCCGCTTCCACTCCGCCGCCTGCCAGAATGCCAACCCGGAACAGGTGTATGAGGTGTGCCACCACCCAGTTTTCCAGTGGCTTGGAAAGGACACGTGGCCTTCCCTCCAGGGGGAGGAGGAAGAGGAGGAGGAGGAGGAGGAGGAGGAGGAGGAGGAGGAGAAGGGGGAGAAGGAAGAGGAAGGAGGAGGAGGAGGAGGAGGAGGAGGAGGAGAAGGGAGGAGGAGGAGGAGGAGGAGGAGGAGGAGGAGGAGGAGGAGAAGAAGGAAGAGGAAGGAGGAGGAGGAGGAGAAGGAAGGAGGAGGAGGAGGAGGAGGAGCAGAGGAGGTGGACAGGATGGCTGCGTTCGGATCGAATCTGAGCGCCATCAGCGTCAGGAGGAGGACAAAGCCAGCAGCGTCAGGAGGATTTCAAAACATGCATGGCCAGCGCATGATCTCGGAGTGTATTTTGCTACTGCCACAAGAGCAAGAGTCCACTTGGAGGGCCTTAGGAATCAAGATCCTGGGTAGAACCGTTCGGGCGGCCAAAGAGTTGGCCAAGACTGGCCACAAGCCGCAGGCGTACTGGGGAGCCGTGGCCATGGGCCTTGCCCACGATTTTGAAAAAATTGAGGGCCCAAGTTTCTAGCATGTGTGGCAGCAAGTGGGCTGGAGGTTGTGCCATCACCGCAAGTAGGATCAGTTGGGGCAAACGTAGTGACCCCCTTTTCCTCGGACACGTTGGAGCTTCTGCGGGCCTGGCAGGACCACTTCCCTAGGATCTTGAGCTGCGCAATGCCATTGGCATGGCCTGACAGGTTAACTTCAACAAGTTGCAAGGAGCAGAGCACCGTTGGCTACAAATCAAGGGACACATGTCAACCGTTCAGGCCGCCCTTCTCGACATGCGCTGGCAGCCCAACTCCCCAGGGGAGTGGACCGTGCCAGACGGTTAAAATTCATCGCTGAAGGAACCGAAGACCCAGACAGGCTGAAGTCTGAAGTAGGACCCTCCTTGGAGCAAAACAGATGGGCACAGGCCAGCAAGCATTTCGTGTGCTCTGGAGTTGAGTTCGGAATTGACTTCGCTGTGACTTGGGCCCATCTCAAGTCACTACGGAATAAAAGGGCTACACCGTATGGCCTCCATTTCAGACATGGTAGCCCAAGGGGCCATGTGGCCCGACCAACGTAAGTATGGGAACACGGCGCTGGGTACCACAGTATGCCCGAGTTGCAGAGTACCAAGCGAAATATGTTACCATGAAGTTTGGGGATGCCCCTGCAATAGCGACACTGCCGACTTGGAAGACGAAGGATGGTTGTGTGAGCAGCCGAAAGTACGGGTTGAAACGTACCCATACGTTTGACTGCGCGGCTTAGTACCCATTATTCGGACCATGCCCCGAGAGGATACCCTTCTACAAGAAGAGATCACTTCTTAAGAGGGGGAGTGGCCAGAGAGGGGGGCTGAGGTTCAGGCTGCAACCCGGCGGCTTTCTAGGCGGCGACGTATCTGGGGGAGAACACAGCGTTGACCTTCGCTTTCGCCGTGTGGGTTTGGTTTTCGCCATTTGCAGGGGCGAGACGGTCCTGGCATCCAATCGTGGCACCGTGTCTGGTTGGAGGCAGAAAGTACGCCGAGCCAAGTTGCTGCTAGCAATAATCGGAGCGTGCGCCAGGCCACGTCCGGCGATGCGACATACATTGCTGACGCTTCTTGCGCAGAGAAGGGCTTCAGAAGGAGACCCAATAGGAACCACAGGAGCAGCGCGGACCTTCGGGCACAGCACTGGCAGACAGCAGGAGAGCGCGAGGGTACCCGCAGGTGAGTCAGGGTCAAGAGTCACCTCGACAGGTCAGCACTCGACCTCGGCAGGTCAGCAGTGGCTTGCGAATAAAGAAGGTGATGGGTTGGCGGAAGCCTGCACGGGAAGCCCCGGTCCCGCATGGCCTAGCAGGCCAAGTTGGGAAGGCCGACAAGTTGGTTTGAAGGGTGCAGGGGGCACTTGGTAGCGGTTGCCCTAAAGGTGGCCGCAAGCGTCTCAAGGATTTTTAGGGGACCATTCTAAAAGTTGATGTGCACGTTGGGTCTGTAGTTCAAGCCCAAGCCTTCGATCTTCGCCCCATGAAACTTGCCGCACCCCCAAAGGATTGGGTGCAAAGCTTGCCTGGACACCGCGGGGAAACGATCGTTGGAAGAGTTGTCGGCCTCGCCCTGTCTGGGGGGTGGCAACCAGATAGATGTTTCGCACAAGCAGGAGAACTATTGGGGTATCTGGTTTTGCCGCCCGTGCGGGGCGCAGGGAGTAGGGACGTGCGTCCGACCAGCCAGACAGTGCGACAGGCGCAATAGTAAGGATTGCAAGGCCACGTTCAAAACAATCGGCCTTGGCTAGCCCCCCGAAGCTTTAGAGCACTAGCCTGTTGTAGCAGATTCAAGACACGCCTCCCAGACAGGAGCAGCGACACAGTCAAGTGACCCTATGCCGAGTACAGTCGGTCAAGGAGCCGCCTCATCGTCGGCTCTTGCAGCAGAGGCGCAAGCTGACCAGCTTGTGCCACTGCGAGAGAGACAGGAAGAGACGTTCAATGTCAGGCAATTTGACGCTGAAGGAGAGTCTGCAGCCTTCCTGCTTGAAGAGAGGGCAGAGACAGGAGGGGGACCACCTCCGCAGCTGCACCCGAAAACCTCAGCGAGGCCGAGGGAAGTTAACGTCTTGGAGTCGTCGGTCGTGGTCGCAACTCAGTCGGCAGTCGGCCCGCTGAGGCGATTGCGAGATCTGCTGCGAGAAGAAGAGGACACGCAGCCCTTGTTCGCCCCTGCATCCGTGCGAGTGGAGTCGAGACAGACTTAGACGAATGTACCGATTGGCAAGGCGCGCCCCGCAGGCTGCAGCGTGCACAGAGGCTGCAGTTTACCCGCCCGAGGCTCTCTGGCATAGGTCTCCCACTCAGGGCCTGGTGACACCCTCGGCCGTGGCGCCTCGCCTATTCCAATGTCAAACTCTGTGGAGTCAGCTGCCCGTGCAAGGTGCTGGTCCTGGTTCCTGTCCTCTGGCCTGGGGGGGTCGCGCTTCGCCGTGTCAGCCACCGCCAGAGGCAGTAGCACAGGGAGGGTCCTCCCTGTTCCTAGACCCACCGCGGCAGTCGCGAAGGCGACCTTGACACTGGATGGGCGTGGGCTCGCTTAGGTCACGGGACACTCGTCTCGCCAGGGAATCCCGTTTGATACCCTTTTCACGAGGTGCGAAGTGAACTTCGGTCGCGCCTCAGGCTGTAGCGCAGGAGGAGGAGGAGGAGGAGGAGGAGGAGGAGGAGGAGGAGGAGGAGGAGGAGGAGGAGGAGGAGGAGGAGGAGGAGGAGGAGGAGGAGGAGGAGGAGGAGGAGGAGGAGGAGGAGGAGGGGGAGGAGGAGGAGGAGGAGGAGGAGGAGGAGGAGGAGGAGGAGGAGGAGGGAGGAGGAGGAGGAGGAGGAGGGGGAGGGGGGGAGAAGGAGAAGGGGAAGAAGGAGGGGGGAACGAGACAAGACGAGCGCTGGAATCGCGCGTGCCCCGCTGGAGAGCCCGCGCGGGCCCAGCAGGGTATGGTGCGGAGGCCGCGGTCAAGACCTCAGATCGAGGGGCAGGCGATGGAGGAGGAGGAGGAGGAGGAGGGGGAGGAGGGGGAGGAGGAGGAGGAGGAGGAGGAGGAGGAGGAGGAGGAGGAGGAGGAGGAAAAGGAGGAGGAGGAGGAGGAGGAGGAGGAGGAGGACGCCTGACGCAAACGCCGAGGCAAAATCGCACCCGCGTGGGCGACCCCGTCGGCCCAGGTAGACTCGTTGGCAGAGCGATATAAAATTATGTTCACTTTCAGCGTTCGCCGGCCTGCCGGCGAGCGCCCACAGGCAATAGTCTCCGGCGGCGCCTTCAGGAAAAAGGATGAGCATCCAAACCATCCGCTTTGTCATCCCCCCGGCTCATTCACTCGTCATCTTTCTTGGCGGGGCTTCGACGGAGTCGAGGCGCGCAGTTATGGTGCACCAGGCCGTCGCCGCCTCCACGACCCCTTAGTCATCGGTGTGGGGGGTCCGCTCGCACGGCTCCATTTCGGATCGCGCACGCATTGGCCTGCTCGCGGCGGGTGGAGCGGTCGCGGCGCTTATGTTCTTATTCCTGTTCTCCTCTCCTCCTGATTGGGTGGGAAGGCGGGGACTTCGCTGGAAGAGGAGTTCGCCGGGGGACTTCGCCGAGAGACTTCGCCCCAAGGGACCGCGGCGTCGTTATGGCCCAGGCGGAGCTTGGGGCGGGGGCCCCAGCCCGTGGTTCGACGGAAGCGCGAGGCCTGGCGTGCATGAAGGCTTCGACTCGGAAGGAAGACCGGCGCCAGCGGAGGGTTTGGGGGTCTCGTGTTTGATCGGATTCTCCACGCGATCGGTTTGTTTTCCGGAGCGCAATGATTGTCTTTCGTGTTGTGGCATCGCCGTGTGTTCTTGGGGGTGCCGTGTGCCGTGGTCGCCCCATGGGCTGTGGTTCTGCCGCCTGCTGTCCTCTGGGGTGCCGTGGTCCCACTTCAGTCTCAAGATCGTCCGTCTT
This sequence comes from Prorocentrum cordatum, assembly GCA_963575745.1. Taxonomy (NCBI): domain Eukaryota; class Dinophyceae; order Prorocentrales; family Prorocentraceae; genus Prorocentrum; species Prorocentrum cordatum. Next base: position 252,281 of record CAUYUJ010015501.1, read on the forward strand.
GTGGCCGCAGTCTGTACTCACCGCGGCACTTATGTTGCGTTTCCCTTCTTGGATTGTTTGCCCAGGTGGATGTCAACAGCCTTCTTGGATGGTTCGTTCCGCATCAGCAAAACATGTTCGGATTACCAGCGCTTGCTTAGCGGTCTCGTGAGTCTTCTGGGGGCCTTGAAGAGGCCCCCAATTGTGCCATCTCGAGGCCCTCCTGGACAGTCTTGGGAAGTCAATTGAGATGTCTTGGGTCGCGTTTGAGCACCCCTGCAGCCAAGCAGAAAAAGAACGGAAAAACACATGTTTCATGATGCACCGCGTGGGGTGAGCTGCGCCCCCGGGTGGTACGCAGCTGCCGCCAGTCTTTCCTCCTCCCCCCCCTCCTCCTCATCCTGTGCCCTGGCTAGTTGGCACAGCGGCTTGGCGGCGCACTCCAAACTCCAGGCGATGTCAGTGTCCACGTCTGAATGTTTGATGCGGGTCGACTGGACTGCGCGGCCGACGCGAGGCGGCATTTAACTCCCGTTTCTGCGTCAACCCCCGCCTGCGCGGTGGGTCGCCCTGTTTCGGCACCCCAGCGCATTCACACCGGATTTACTTCCCCCACCGGCGTCGAGTGATTTCGCTTGCTTCTTTCCCCCTCCTTTAGCCCTTCCCCGACCTCTCTCTTGGCTTCCCCGCCTGACTAGTGCGCGCCGCTGCTCGCGAAGGTGGTCAGTGCGGGTACCGTCCAAGAGGGCTGGTCTGCGCGAGCGCATCTACATGTCTGCATCTGTCTGAATACGCAATTCGCCTGGACGCTGGACAGGCACATTTCGGCCTCGTTCGAAGGACAGCCTGTCCTGCCACGTGCGCGTTTTCGAGCAACTGTCCGTATTTCCGCCCCCCTCCTCCGTCTTCGTATTCCTCCTCCCTTGAACGTCCTCAGGGTCGTGCGAGTTGACCTTGCGTCTCACGGCGTTTACGCATGGGAGCTAGATTCCGTGTCTCTGGCGCATGCACAAGACAACCTTCATACGTTGCCGTAGCCGCGCCCGTTCTAGCCGATCTGCATTGACCAAGGTCTCGCGTGTTGGCTCGCCTATTACAGGTTGGCCCTCAGATGATTCCGCGCGTGCCTAGTGCATGTAGTGGGGGACCATTGGTGATCTCTTGGTTTTGGGCAAGATGTTACACAGCGAGGGGACTGTATCGGGCCTTCTCGGGGCATCTCTGGGAAACTCTCGTGTGCCACCTCGCGTTCCGTGGAGCTTCATGCGCTGTCTTGGAGGTCGCTTTGGGCCGCCCCGGCGAACCTGGGGGCTCGTGCCACAGCGAAGCCGCCCACAAGGGACAGTGGCCGCTCGAACATTTCCCCCCCCCGTAGGAGGAGGAGGAGGAGGAGGAGGAGGAGGAGGAGGAGGAGGAGGAGGAGGAGCAGGAGCAGGAGGAGGAGGAGGAGGAGGAGAGCGCGGCCCCTCCCCGTGCCCCCCTCCCAGCTGAGCACGTGCCTGGGCTCGTTGTGATCTGGTCAGTTCCCTCGGCTCGTCGCTTCGCGACCCCGCCTCGCTTGTGTTCGGTCCTATCTCGGGCCCTCCGGGGCTATTTCGAGGGGCCTCGAGCCAGACTCGAGGCCGCGCACAGAGCACGAGCCCGTGCCTGGGGCGACTTGGGGCATGTCGTAGTTTGGGGGAGCAAAGGCCCGAGAGGACACGCTGCAGCGGTGGATGCACGACGGCAGGACCGCTGACTTCCTCAACGTCTTCTCCTTCGCGTCCCCCCTCGCCCTGTGCGCCGCTGTGATGGCCCACTACAACTGCGTCCTCATAAGGAAGCAGGGCTGGCGGGCCGGCGAGGTGATGCTGTACGATGCCGTGTCCGTGGCCACAGGCATGCTTGCTGGCCTCGTCGGGATCGGAGGCGGGAGGGGGGAGAGGGTGGGGCAGGGGAAGAAGGAGGGAAGGGAGGTGGTCGGGGGCAAGAAGCCGAGGGAGGATAGAACCACCCCTGCCCCCGTCACTTCCGTTTGCCGAGCTGCCCCGGGCGTTTACCACGAACAGTCCTGCCCAGGTGACTTCTGTCCCCGGGTACGCCTGCAAACGGGCTTCGCTGGCAAGGGTGCTGATTGTGAGGGCGGCTCTTCTGCCCGCAGTGCGCGCGCAAACGGGAACTTCAGACGTCCGCGGGCAGCAGATACCCGCTGGCGCCGGACCCCCTCCCCGCACTTTCGGCGCTTCCCCCGGCGCGGTTCGCGCGGCGGGCAGAGTTCTGTCTGTGCCTCCCACATGGGATCCGAGTAGATGAGGTCGGCGGATAGCGCCGCACCGCCGATGCATCGGGGATGCAACTCGATGTGAGGCCCGATCTTCTCCGTGTGACATCGCAAACGTCGCCGATGCATCGTCAATGCATCGGTGATGCACCGGCAACGCGGCGCGGTTCTCCGACCCCATGTACTGGGCCCCAATTTGGTAGGCCTCTAGTTGGGGGGGGGAGGTGCCTGGCGCCGGTGGAGATCTTTCTTTCGTGAGCGTCGCAGGTGTTCGTGCGCTGGTCTGCTCTCCTTGGGGGAGGGGAGGCTGGAAAGAAGGGGTTCAGGGGCAACGTTAGGGTGGGACAGGCTGAGGGGGAGCAAGTATCGTTGAGAGGGGCCTGATAGCCCACCCCGCTCAGGACTGTGTGGTTTCGCTACCCAGGGCCTATCGGCGATATATCGCCGATACAGGGCGATGATTCCCCCGTGAGCCGGTCCCCTATCGTTGCCCCTAAGGGAAGGGGAGGTGGGTTGATCATCTCTCCGTTCCTGATCGTCATGAACCTGGAGCCCGCGGTGGCCGTCGCCACGTCGTCCACGTGCGTCATCTTCACGTCCTCCTCCACCACCTTGCAGTACCTTCTGACCGATCGCATCATCATGTCGCTGACGATCGCTTACGGGATCGCCAACTTGGCAGCGTCGTATGCCGGGACCAGCCTGGTGCACATGATCCAGGAGAGAGAGGTTGTTCCGTCGACCTCATCCTCCTCCCTTATCATCCCCCTCCTCCTGCTTCGTCGTCGTCGTCCTCGTCACCGTCTTCCCTGCTCTCGAAAGAGAAAACGGCATCAACGCAATTGTCGCAGGTCCTTGCGGATTTCGTGGATTGGCGCTGCGACCCCCACCTTGGCGCGCGGATCGCGCCAGGATCAGCGCCAGAGGCGCCGCGGGGGGGGGTCCAGCGGCGATCCAAGAACTCCGCGCGGACCTCTGAAAGTTTATGTTTATGCAGTTGTGTCTTCGTCGATGCTCCTCCTACAGGAAAAGCTGTCTCGTCGTTGGCACGTCAAGGTGATTATGGTGATGATGGTGATGGTGATGGTGATGATGGTGATGATGGTGATGGTGATGATGACGGTGAGATCCAAGAAATCAGAGCGGACCTCTGAAAGTTTCTAATGATGCAGTTGTTTCTTCTTCTGTGCTCCTCCTACAGGAAAAGCTGTCTCGTCGTTGGTACATTTCCTCCATCGTGGGCGCTGGAGTGTTCCTGAGCACCGTGCTCGCCCTCACGCAGATGGTGGGGCACCATGAGGGGCACTGAGCGGCGCGGCCTGGGCGACTGCGGCATCGAGCAGCAGCATCGCCACGCCGAGCATGCGAGAGGGAGGGAGCAAGAGAGGGGAGGGGTTAGGAAGGGGGGGGGGGCGGAGGAGGAGGCGGGGGCGGCAGGAGAGAGCAGGAGGAGGAGGAGACCAGAGGGGGAGGAAGGACGAGGTGCAGGAAAAGAAGGACGACAGGGAAGAGGCAGGAGGAGGAGGCGGGGGAGGCCGCGGAGGAGGGCAGGAAGCTGTCCTCTTGCCTCGCCGTCCTCCCACGCTTCCTCCTCCTCCTCCTCCTCCTCTCCTCCTCCTCCTCCTCCTACCTCCTCCTCCTCCTCCTCCTCTCCTCCTCCTGCTCCTCCTCCTGCTCCTCCTCCTCCTCCTCCTACTCCTCCTCCTCCTCCTGCTCCTCCTCCTCCTCTCCCTCCTCTCCTCCTCCTCCTCCTCCTCCTCCTCCTCTCCTGCTCCTCCTCCTCCTCCTCCTCCTCCTCCTCCCTCCTCCTCCTCCTCCTCCTCCTCCTCCTCCTCCTCCTCCTCCTCCTCCTCCTCCTCCTCTACTGCTTATAAATAACTCCTCCCTGTCGGGCGGGCCGGGCCGGGATGCCGGGCGGGCTGCACGTCGGGGGGTCGGTGGGGCGATTCCAGGCTTGAAATGGTCGGGCGGGGGGCCCCAAGAACAGAGGTCCCAAAGCCGGGTGGGGATGCCGGGTGGGGCGACGCCGGGCGGTTGGCGGGGCGGTTTCGGGTTGGAAATTGTCGGGCGGGGGGGGGGTGTCCAAGAACAGAGTTGCCAGGACCTTGCGGGCCAGTGGGGACGCCGGGGCGAGGCGGGTTGTGCCGGGGCGCGGTGAGGGTGTCCTTCGAACAGAGGAGGAAGGACGAAGGGGTTGATCTCAAATGCCTCTGGGGTCGGCGGATTTGCAACCGCACGGGTGGAGGGCGGGCGGCTTTCAAATTGTGGTTCTCGCATCAGCGCCGCGCACATACGTTTGAAGAGTGTACAAGTGCCTCACGGATGGAGGGCGGCCGTCTTCAGAGTGCGGTTCTCGCTGTAGCGTCGCGCACGTTCGTCTTCAAAGTCCGCAAGCGATCCACGGATGGAAGGCGGCTCCTTGTCAAAATTCGGTTCTCGCCCCAGCGCCGCGCACATTCGTCTTCAAAGGCCTGCAAGAGTTACGCGGGTGGAGGGCGGGCCGTCTTCAAAAGTATGTTCCCGCCCTTGCGCCGCGCACATCAGCTGCAAAAGCCTGCAAGAGCTTCACGGACGGAGGGCGGGCCGTTTTCAAAGTGCGGTTATCGCTGTAGCGCCGCGCGCATCCGTTGTCGGAGTGTAGAACAGTTTCCAGGATTCTTATGGTTGACGTCTCAGAAACTGCGTTGTGGCACGATGTGGGAGGTTTAACAGCCACGTTGATTCGCAGTGTTGAAGTCCCAAAAGTGGTTTTTTGGCACGACCCATGCATGAAGAGGGAATTTGGAGGGAGGGTTTATTGCAAAATCGTTGGTGAGTCTTGGGTTTACACTGGTTCTTTTCTTCCTCCTCCTCCTCCTCCTCCTCCTTCTCCTCCTCCTCCTGATCATGATTCCTCCTCCTCCTCTTCCTCCTCCTTGTTTCTTCCTTCCTCCTGCTCCGCGTCCGCCTCCTGTTGCTCCTCTGCCCCCTCCGTGTGTGAGCTGAGCGCCGGAGTGCGACCGCCATTGTACAAAAGCAGGCGGGCTCTTGAAGCGATTCCTGCTTCGCTGATGGGCATGGAGGATGAGTGGCACCAGGTTGTGTGTGCCCGCCCTCGCTTCATGAAGGCCGTGGCAGCCATGTGTTGAATGAAAAAGTTGATCCTCATCGTCCCCCTCATCTACCCCACTTCCCGCATTGCTATCAGCATCATCAAATTCTTTACGCTTCGCGTATCCCCACCAGCCCATCTCACAACAGCAACTCATGCGAAGCATGCCGACAGTCGTGTTTTTCAGGCGTGTGTCCGTTTGGCCCCGCATATCTCCCCTGTCCCTCCTTCCTCCCGCCTCCTTGTACATCCTCCTTGTGGGGGGAGCGGGAGAAGGACGAGGCGGAGGAGGAGGGAGAGAAAGCGCTCCTCGTGATTTGAGTCGTTTGGGGTTTCTCGTCCTGGTGTGAGTCGTTCGGGCCCTTCTTCCTGGTGTGAGTCGTTCGGGCTCTTCGTGGTGTGAGTCGTTCGGGCTCTTCGTCCTGGTGTGAGTCGTTCGGGCTTCTCGTGGTGTGAGTTGTTCGGGCCCCTCATCCTGGTGTGAGTCGTTCGGGCCCCTCCTCCTGGTGTGACTCGTTCGGGCTCCTCGTGGTGTGAGTCGTTCGGGGCCCGCGTCGTGGTGTGAGTCGTTCGGGCTCCTCGTGGTGTGAGTCGTTCGGGCGCCTCGTCCTGGTGTGAGTCGTTCGGGCCCCTCCTTGTGGTGTGAGTCGTTCGGGCTCTTCGTGGTGTGAGTCGTTCGGGCCCCTCGTCCTGGTGTGAGTCGTTCGGGCTCCTCGTGGGGCCTCTTGGGGGCCTCTTGGAGCCTCTTGGGCCTCTTGGGGGCCTCTTGGGGCCTCTTGGGGGCCTCTTGGGGGCCTCTTGGGGGCCTCTGGGGGCCTCTTGGGGGCCTCTTGGGGGCCTCTTGGGGGCCTCTTGGGGGCCTCTTGGGGCCTCTTGGGGGCCTCTTGGGGGCCTCTTGGAGGCCTCTTGGGAGGCTCCTGGGGGCCTCTTGGGGCCATCTTGGGGCCTCTTGCGACCTCCTCAGAAGCGCAAAGAAGCGCTGCCCCCTGAGAAGGACAAAATGAGCGCCCAAAACCTCTGTAAAATCAATGATTTTGCTATGAAGGAAGATGAGCGCGGCCCCCTCGGGAGGCCAAAATGGGGCCAAAACCATCGTAAAAGCAATGATTTTGGCTTCACAGAAGAGGAGAGGGTTTTTTCTCTATCCCCCCGTCGGGGCCAGAATCCTCGTGAGGGTCGTCGTTTTTTTGGCCCTCCCAGGAGTCGAAAAAGACCCCCCTGACGACCCGGCGAACTCCCTCTCCAGGCCCAGGGGGAGGGGGTAGGGGGAGGGGTAAACCCCTCCCCGAAGGGGAAGAAGGGGGGTTGAGGACAGAGGGGGCTCGCTAAACCACTCACGCCCTAAAGGGCTGGTGGGATTATCGAAGGCGCCTACGGCGAATCACCGCCGCCCCCTGCCTTTTTGGAAGCGCCTATGTGGCCGAACGTTGAGGCCAGACCTGCCAAGCTATCGGACCATGTGTTCCCCGAATCGGTGTGGAAGCCTTCGGGGAACACGTGGGCATCTTGAAGGTCATCTTGGCCGTTTGGAGGCCATTTTGACCCGTGCGGGCCTTCTTGGAGGACATCTTGGAGGGCTCTTGGGCCGTCTTGGAGGCCATCTTGAGCGTCTTGGAGACCTCTTGGGCCGTCTTGGGGGCCTCTTGGGGCCGTGTCTTGGGCTTCTTGGGCGATCTTTGGGGGCACTTGGGCCGTCTCGGGCCGTCGGAAGGCAGAAAAAAAGCAAATGCCACAATCCTTCAACCACCCATGGGAAATCAATGATTCTGGCCTTTTCGGGCCTTCCTGGAGGCCCTCTTGGAGGCCTCTTGGGCCGTCTTGGGCCATCTTAGGGCCATGTTCGGCCGCCTTGGTGGGCCCCTGGTCCGTCTGACGCCGTCGGAAGCCGTTTAGGGGTCTCTATGGGCCGACTTGGGGCCCTCTTGGAATGCTCCAGGGCCGTCTTGGATGCCCATCTGCCGTCTTGGGGGCATCTTGGGGCCGTCTTGGGGCCCTCTTGGGCCGTTCTGGGGCCATCTTGGAGGCCTCTTGGGCGATCTTTCGGCGATCTTCGAGGACTCTTGGGCCGTCTCGGGCCGTCGGAAGGCCGAAAAGAAGCAAATGCCAAAATCCGTCAAAAACCTTAGACACATCAATGTTTTGGGCCTCTTCTGGCCTTCCTGGAGGCCCTCTTGGGGGCCTCCTGAGCCGTCTTGGGCCAGCTTCGAGTCAACTTCGGCCATCTTGGTGGGTTCCTGGCACGTCTGACACCGTCGGGAGCCGTCTTGGGGGCCTTTCTGGGCCGACTTGGGGCCCTCTTGGGGCGCTTCGGGGCCGTCTTGGAGGCCATCTTGGGAGTCTTGGAGGCCATCTTGGGCGCGTTGGAGGCCTCTTGGGCCGTCTTGGGGCCCTCTTGGGGCCGTCTTGGAGGCCACTTGGGCCGTCATGGGGCCCTTTGGGGGGCCTCTTGGGCGATCTTGTGGGCCTCTTGGGCCGTCATGGGCCGTCGGAAAGCCGAAAAGGCGCAAATGCCAAATCTCTCAAACAACTAAGGAAAATATATGATGTTGGTCCTTTCGGGCCTTCCTGGAGGACGTTTTGGAGGGCTCTTGGGCCGTCTTGCGGGCCTGTTGGGCCGTCGTAGACCATCTTGAGGCCATTTTGGGCCGTCTTGGAGGAATCTTGGGCCGTCTTGGAGACGTCTTGGAGACCATACTGGGCCATCTTGGCCGTCTTGTGGACGCCATCTTGGGCCAACTGGAGGAAACAGAGGCACGACGGATGCGTTTTGAGATCCTTTCCGGGTGGCCGGCGGGACGGGCCGAAGCCCCAGGGGGAGTTCTTGTGGAAAAAGAACCGAAACCAAAAGCCATATCGTCTGGCACGCCAGGCACACCTGCGATGAATCGACAGTGGGCGGCGGATCGAAGACGCCTACGGCCCATCCCGCCACCGTGCCTGGGTTGTGGGTCAGAGTCATCAAGGATGCTTCTTGGGGTCTCTTCGGAGCGTTCTCGGGGGCATCGAGGGGGCAGTTGTGAAGCGGGTTTCCTGGTGGCCTCTGTGGGGCCTATTGCCTATTGGGGCCTTCTGGGGGCCTCTCGGTACCGAGGGCTCGAAGTGTCCCTTCGGGTCCCCCGTCTGTCCTCCTCTTTTTTCTCCTCCTCCCCGTCCTCCTCCTCCTCCCTCCTCCCTCCTCCTCCTCGTCCTCCTCCTCCTCGTCCTCCTCCTCCTCGTCCTCCTCCTCCTCCTCCTCGCCTTCCTCCTCGCCTTCCTCCTCATCCTCCTCCTCCTCCTCCTCCTCCTCCTCCTCCTCCTCCTCCTCCTCCTCCTCCTCCTGCTCCTCTTCCTCCTGCCCCTCTTGCCTCTCCTGCACCTCCTCATTCCGCCCTCTTCCCCCAGACCCCAGACCCCCTCGTCGCCAGCGCCGTCCCCTCGCCGCCCGTGCCCGCAGAGAGCGGGCGCCCTCGCGCACCGATGCCCGCAGGAGGCCCAGGCCGTAGAGCAGGCCCGCAAGCAGGCCTGAGGCCAGGTGCGGGCGCCCCGGAATCGCGGAGCCGCGAGCCGCCCCCCGCGAGGGGTCTTCGGCCGCTGAGCGGCGGTCGCCGCTGCCGCGGCGCGAGCGCGCGCGCGCGCGCGCACGCGCGCCAATCGCAGCGGCTGCTGCCTCTGCTCGCGCTGCGCCCGTCAGGTAGTCTCTCCGGCGGCGGGAAAAAGCGCCCGCCCGCGAGGGGCGGTCCGTTCGCTGCTGTTTCCTCCTCCTCCTCTTCCTCCTCCTCCTCCTCCTCCTCCTCCTCCTCCTGCTCCTCCTGCCCCTCCTTCTCTGCCTCCTCCTCCTTCTCCTGCCCCTCCTCCTCCGCCTCCGCCTCCGCCCTTTGAGAAAGGGGTCCAGGAAGTTATCCGCACACTTCGGGCCCTTCGAGGGGGCCCTTACCTCATCCAGGCCCAGAAGCTGTCAGAAAACGACTCGGGATGAGGAACCCTTCCTAGTGTACAGTAGTCATCCAGGGCCTGTTTCCTTCAGGATCCCCTCTCCCTCGCGCCATGGAACGCGCGTGCGCGCGCGGCAAGGCTTCACAGCGTGCCTGGCCCCACGGGTTTTCTCAGAAGACCAGCTGGCTCGAGTCAGGAAGTTTCTGTGTGTTGTTTCACGTGTGCTGTTTCGGTGCCTGGGGCCGCCTGTGCACTCCTCGTGGCGAAGACTCTACGCCCGAGGCCTGCCCCCACGTTCCCCCCTCCGCACCCGCCCTCCTCTTTTTCATGTGTCTAGCGTGCCTCTGCCCAGCGCGGCCCGCCAGCTGACCGACCGCGTTTGCGAACGCCTTTCCCGCTAACCAAACTGTGCTCGAGTCGAGGCCAGCCCCTCAAGAGGACTAGAAAGGTCTGCGGCGGGCGCCCTCGAGTAGGGTCCCAGCCTGCCAGACCGCCCACGGTTTCCGGCCCGTCGGCCCGTCCCGTTGGCAGCGCATGGGATGTTTGAGGTCCACGGTGACCCCACACGGCGCGCTCGATCAGAAAGGTTGCCAACACGAGGAGGCTCCCGAGAGTTTTCCACTTGGCATCGCTCGGACGTGTGCATTTTTTCTCGGCGAGAACCATCGAGGACCATCCTGCACCATCGATCAAAACAAACAAAAAAACGCACGAAACCGAAAAATGCACGGGAGATGGACGTCCGAGCGACGGCAAGTCCAGCGTGCACGACCTCGAACGATGTGAACCCCTGCCCCGCTCCCGGAGGCCCAGGTTGGCCGCACGCTTCCAGAGGCGCGCGGCGGGATGGCCAGCGTGCGAGGTCAAAGCTGCGCTCCAAGCCCATGGGCCTCGGGGAGGCCTGCCCCAGCTTTGGGGTGTTGGGGGTTGGCCGGGTTGGCCGCGGCATGGAGCGGCGCAGAATACGATGCGCCGTCGATTGCAGCTCAAGCATCCGAAGTGCGGCAAGGGGCCCACCTCGGTACAGGAATGTGGGGTCAGCCATCCTCCTGCCCCTCACCCTCTTGCAACTGTTCCTCCTGATCCCTGGGCTAATCAGTATCATCTTATTGTTCCGCTTGTTCATAATCATAGTGCCCATCATCAGCGTCATCATCATCATCATCCCCATCCTCCTGATCATCCTCCCTCTCCCTACTCCTCTGCCACGTGGTGTGGTATATCAGATCGCTCTTCGCGTGACAATGTGATGGCTGTCTGATCTGGAATGATGCCCTGGAGTTGGCCGCAGACGGCCTGAGCAATGGAATCGTCGGCCAGTTACCCGTTGATGGGTTACCGCGCGATTGCTGTACCTTGACTCAGGCCTTCGAAATTCACACCGTTCAACCCCGTTTGAAGTCACGCGCACACAAGACCAGCAGTGAAGCACCTCCCCCGTACCTGGCGCTCAGCACCCTCTACGTGCAGCACACATGAACATTTCTCGCACGTCCCATGTGTTCCGTCTGTGCCCACAGCAGTCACGAGCACCCTGGTGCGCACACATTGCCAGGAACGTTTCCACCAGCGCACCCCCAGATGGCGCGCATCTGTGCTGGAGTGAACAAGAAGAGCTTGATCGGACGTGCTTCGGTACACCCTTCGGTTGATCACATGTGCCCGTATCGAGCTTCGGAAGTCGACCGCAGGTTGAGTGTTATGTTAACCAGGTTTGCAAAATGTGTGTGCCGCATGGAGATGCGCGTGTATGTATAGGTGTGCCGTACAAGTCATAAAAAGAGCCGCTACGCGGGTGTATGTATCGATCTAGGTTGTTTCACCTATATTTTTTATATCCATCGATATTTTCAGATGGTCATCTACTGATGCCTCTCCCTCCTTCTCCCCTTGTCCCTCTCTCTCTCGTTCTCTCTCTCTCTCTCTCTCTATTTCTCTCTCTCGGTCTCTCTCTCTCTCTCTTTTCTCGCGCTCTCTCTCTCTCTCTCTCTTTCTCTCTCTCTCTCTCTCTCTCTCTCTCTCTCTCTCTCTCTCTATATATATATATATCCCTCTCTCTCCCCACCCCTTATCGCTCTCTTTCTCTCTCTCTCTCTCTCTTTCTCTCTCTCTCTCTCTGCATCTTGTGTGTACATTGTTTTGTTATCTTTCTCTCTCTCTATATATATATATCTCTCTCTCTCTCTCTCGCTCTCGATCGCTCTTTGTTTGTTGTTGTTTCATTGGTTTTGTTCTCTCTCTCTCTCTCTTTCTCTCTCTCTCTCTCTCTCTCTCTCTCCCTCTCCGCATTCACATACAGATGATGGCGCAGCTTCCGCGATCAGAAAGAGCGCGTTCTGTGGTCGCTTGGAGGGGGAGGGTTTGGAACCCGACCCCCCCCCCCTGGATGGAGGCGGGGGTTCGAACCCCCCCACCTCCCGTGACGGAGGGGGGTGGTTCAAACCCCCCCCCCCCGCCCCCCCCCTGCTTCCCCTCTCCTCGGGCCGACGCTTGCGTCGGCGGCGGCTGGCGACGGCGGCGGGGACGACGATTTCCATTTCTGGGCCGGCGTCGGCCGGCGCCTGCGGCGGCGGGCGGCGGTGGCGGGGAACGTCGACGAGGACGACGGTGGTGGTGGTGGTGGGTTGTGGTGGTGGTGGTGGTGGTGGTGGTGGTGGTGGTGGTGGTTGTGATGGTGGTGTGGTGGTTGTGGTGGTGGTGGTTGTGGCGGTGGGTGGTGGTGGTGGTGGTGGTGGTGGTGGTGGTGGTGGTGGTGGTTTGTGGTGGTGGTCGTGGTGGTGGTGAGTGTGGTGGTGGTTTGGTGGTGGTATGGTGGTGGTTTGTGGTGGTGGTGGTGGTCAGTTGTGGTTGTGGCGGTGGTTTGTGGAAGTGGTGCTGTTGGTGGTGGTGGCGGGGGTGGTGGTGGTGGTGGTGGTGGTGCGGTGGTTTGTGGTGGTGGTGGTGGGTTGTGCTGCTGGTAGTGGTGGTGGTTGTGGCGGTAGTGGTGGTGGTGTGGTAGATTGTGGTGGTGGTGGTGGTGGTAGTGGTGGTGGGTTCTTGTGGTGGTCGTGGTAATGGTGAGTTGTGGTAGTGGTGGTTGTGGTGTTGGTTTGTGGTGGTTTGTGGTGGTGGTGGTGGGTTGTGGTGGTGGCGGTGGTTTGTGGACGGTTGTTGTGGAGGTGGTGGCGGTGGTGGTGGTGGTGTGGTGGTTTGTGGTGGTGGCAGTGGGTTGTGTTGCTGGTAGTGGTTGTGGCGGTGGTGGTGGTGGTGGTAGATTGTGGTGGTCGTGGTAGTGGTGGTGGGTTTTTTTGGTGGTGGTGGTGGTGATGGTGAGTTGTGGTGGTGGTTGTGGTGGTGGTGGTGGTTGTGGTGGTGGTGGTTGTGTGGTGCTGTTGGTGGCGGTGGTGGTGGTGGGTTGAGGCGGTGGTGGTGGTGGTAGTGGTGGGGGTGGTGGTAGTGGCGGTAATCGTCGCTGCGTCCCCGCCGTCGCTGGCGCCAGCGCCGGCGCTGCTGGCCGCCGCCAGCGCCGACGCCGGCGCGAGGGGGGGGGGTTGAACACCCCCCCTCTGAGCTGCCTCCGGTCATCGTCGCTGCGTCCCCGCCGTGGGCGCTGCTGGCGGCCGCCACCGCCGGCGCCGGCGCCGAGGGGAGGGGGAGGGGTTTTTGAACCTTTCCCCCCCCTTGGCAGAGGGGAGCGGGGGTTCGGGAGGGGGGGGGTTGGGGAGGAGGGGAGTCCCCTTGGTTTTGATTGGCGGCGCCGAGTGTTGGGGGGGGGCCCACCCCCTGGTTTGAAACGCGCCGCCGAATGTTCCCAGGGCAAGCGCCCGTGAAACGCGTTCTCTCCGCGATCAGAACATGTAAGGCGGGTTGTAATTAAGTTGGTGAGTATGATTCTTTGTTCCTCTGTCATCGGCCATGCTATATATGCGCGAGTGTGCTCGTGGTGGCTAAACTTCGCGTACTCGCAGCATTAGTTAGCAGCGTAACAACATGTGTTGGTTGGCTACACAAGACGAGCAATGATGCTCAGGACGAGAGCAACTTACTCTACATTACTGGATGTTCACCTTCGTCCTCCTACACCAAGTGTCCTCCCCGACGCCATCCCCCAGTTTCTCCTGCTCCTCCTCCTCGTCCTCATCTCCTAATTCTTCGGCCGCTACCCATCCTGACTGAGTCTCTCTCCTACTATCTTCTTTTCTCCGCCACGACCTCATCCTACTCATCCCGTCATGCTCCCCCTTTTGCATCCCATTCCCAGCTGCATCCTCCTCATCATCCAGTTCCTCCTCCTCCTCCTCTTCCCCCTCCTCCTCAACGTCCTCTCATCTCTGGGGCCCGTGAACCGTTTTCCGGCTGTGTGCACAACAACGAGTGTTGTTCCGCTTGCATTGGGCACCCCCCGTTTTGGAGGATTTGTCTAGTCCGATCCTTTCGGATCAACCACAACCAGGTCGTTGCCATCCCTGATGTCCCCGCGTTGGGGGGCCATGGGTTCCAAGGGAAGGTCGAGCGGCTTTTGAGGCCTGCGGCTCGTGCCCGGGAGTCTCCGCTGCCCTTCGTTGGTGGTTCGCGTCCGCCCATGGGTGTCGCGCAACCTGTATCACGCACCCCTTTCCGTTGGCCGCCCGTCGTCGCCTCCCTCTGGGTGTGGCGTGGTGTTGCAGTGCTTCAGGGAGCCAGAGCGAACGGTGTTGTCGTTGTCGTCGTCGTCGTGGTCGTGGTCGTGGTCGTCGCCGTCGTGTCGTCGTCGTCGTCGTCGTCGTCGTCGTCGCCCCCCCCCCCATCCCATCTGAAAGAAGGGGCGGGGAGCCCGAGGGACCCTGGGACCATCCCAGCTGGGGGGGAGGGGGGGGTGGCCCGTGGGCCGGGAGCCCGGGAACATATATGATTCTGTTGGGGGGGGGGGGGGCGAGTGGGTTGAGCAGTGTTTCAATGAGCTGTTTCCCTCTCCAGGGTGTCCCGCCAGAGCGGCTTGGAGGCCACCTCGCGAGGTGGATGGACCTATTCGGGCCGCGCTGGGCTGAGGGGACACTCGAGAAGTACGGTGTGCATGGCAGACAATTGCACGCACTCAGCTACAACAGCAACAGTCCCGCCGGTGTGCTCACGAGCGACCGATTGGTTGGAGCTTCCCATTACCAGGTACTCTCCAGGCCATATATTGGATACAATCTGACAGTCAGTTGAATGTAGATTGGGTGTGTGGTGTGGCTGCATGTGAGGGCCAAGGGAGTGTTGGCAACACAAGGGATGCAACGAGCACTGTACCAGATGTGGCGCGGTGGGACCGTGAGGAATGCCAGGAGGAGAGCGGGTGGAACACATTCCGAGGAAATTGAATACAAGAGCCGATGCATTAGCCACATCAGGGCTGCGACGGAAGAGGAGGGAGGGAGGGTTTACTATGATGAGTACGACATTGCAACGGGTATTATGTGTCCCTTTACATGTATGGGTGCAGACAGACCGTGAGCGCAGGCAGGGATCAACGGGAGAAGGAATGGACGTACGTGTGCGATGCAGGGGGTCTGGGACGACGTTGGAGTGGAGGGACCTGTATCACGAGTCTATGCACTTGGGGGAAAGAGGCACTGTGTTGAAGGCGGAGCATTGGCGATGCAGAAGGCGGTGGCGTTTATCCAGGGGCAGTGGGAATGTTTGCATGAACACAGCCTTGCCCGGTTCCCGCAAACGTCCGACCATCCACAACCAGTGGACAAACGGCCCTTTGCCAGGTAGTCCCAAATCCACGTGCAAGGGGGTTCATGTAAATGTCACGGCAACGGTGCGGATCGTGTAGAGGTATCAGCAATGTGTTGCGAAGTGATTATGATGATTGCGTTTGTGACGGTGTGCAAGACATGGGGATAGGGAGCAGGGGACCCCACCACCAGCGATGTGACGGTACAGTGCGGTATGTTACGCGAGGATCACGTTCCGTGTTTTGCCTGAGCGCGGGGGGGAGGATTTGCGAGAGCGTTGAGCGATCATTTAGGCAGCGCGTGGTGTTGGCGGGATGGTGTCACCTAGTTGGTTGCCAGCTTAAAGTTAATCAAAAAATGCCAGGGTAGCTTCTTTTTGCATTTTCGGCAAGGTTATTGTTTTCCTCTTGTGCTCGACGCCCAGGGAGGTGACGTGAGCTTGAGGTTTGTACCCTGTTTGAGGGGATGTGGCTTTACTGCAATGATATGGCGTCATTCCGCCCGCGGTGAAGGGTCAGGACCCAAGGCACAGACACATCATGGGGATCAGCGTTCCCCTTCGTCATCCTTCTCCTTCTGCCGCTATTCCCTCCCTCTCCTATTTTTCTGTATCACCCTGCTTCTTATCCTGTTGCTCCCATCATTGTCCTCCCCCATCCCTTCCTCATCCAACCCTGTGCTGCACTCTCTCCGAATTATTGGCCGATCCGCATCCTCCTCTGCATCCTCACTCTCCTCATCATCATCCCCGCCCTCCCGCTCGTCCTGTTCCTCCTCGTGCTCCTCCTGCTCCTCCTCGTCCTGCTCCTCATCCTCCTCCCTCTCTTCCTGCTCTTCCTCCTTCGCGAGCCAGGAGACTGCATGTCGACGACGGCATCGCCGGAGATGTCAGAAGATTTGAGATGTCTTCGTCAGAAGCCTCCCGTTGCCATCGCGGCCCAAGGAGCCAGCAGGCTCAGCATGCCGCGTCCCCCCAATTGAGACCCACGGCGGTTTTGCCGCGCCTACGCTCCATTTATGTTCGGACTTCATGCCGGTGCAGCTCGCACACATCTGATCATCATGGCCACTGCGGTCATCCGCCTCCTCCTATTCCTCCGCTTCCTGCTCCGCCGTCTCCTCCAACTCTCCTCCTCCTCCCCCTCCTCCTCCCCCATGTCCTTCTCCTCATCACCCTCCTCTTCCCTCTTCCTCCTTCTCCTTCCCCTCCCCTTCCTCCTCCTCCTCCTCCTCATCCTCCTCCTCCTCCTCCTCCTCCTCCTCCTCCTCCCCCTCCTCCTCCTCGTCCTCGCACACCTCATGATCCTCCTCGCCCTCGTCTCCGCCACCCTTCTCCTCCTCCATACCCCTCGCTCCGTCCATGGCTCCTATACCTCAATCCTCGCCGTCCACGCACCACACGTGCCGGCATGGCAGGCGCAGCGTTTCTCGCTCCAGGCTTGTTCATTGCTTGTGATTCAGAAGCCTGAGAGTCCAACCAGAGTAAAAGGTCTACCCTTCCCTCGTTTTCTCTTTTGGGGCCTCCTGGGAGGCCCTCGTCGCCACCGCTGGATTCGCCTCGGAATTCTGGTCAGAACGCACCCAGGGAGGTCCAGGGAGTGGCAGTATCGGCACCTCTGGGTTCTCCCAAGGAAGGAGCGCGGGTGGTTTTCACAATGTGACTATCACCTCGGCGCCGCGCACATTCGTTGCAGAGGCGCTCAAATGCTACAAGGGCGGAGGGCGAATGGGCGAACAGGTTTCACAGGGTGGCGCTCGCCGTAGCTCCGCACACGTTCGTCTGAGAAGCTTCTTGCGCATGCACGGACAGAGAGCGGTCGTTTTCAAGATGTTGTTCTTGCCGTAGTTGCGCGCACATCCGCCCTGAGAGATCATGCAGCCCCCTATGTAGGACGACCCCTTTACAAAATGAGGCCCCCGCTTCACCGTAGCGACGTTTTGGCCCATGCCACTCGGGTCAAGCCAACGCGACGCAGGGCACGATGGGACCGACCCCGTTCGGTGGGCCCCGCCTCCGGCGGAGGACCAGCCTCACACGGCGAAGGGCGACCTCCATGTTTAGATCGTCCTATTGGGGTCGGTTCAGGGCGAAGTTCAGGTCGGAGACCCACGTGGCGACGGGCGCACAGTCCAAGTACCATGACGAGGACGATGCTTCCACCACGGCTAGCTTCAGCAGGTCAAGCATCCGAACACTCAGCGAGTTCGACGACGTGCTGTGCCGAGCCAGCAGTCGCTCTTTCCCCGGCGAGGACGTGCCCGGCGTGCCAGAGTTGCCACGCAGCCCCCGCCACTCAGGGAGTCCTGACAAGAGCACGCGCCAGTCTTCGCCGAGGGCGGGAAGCCAGGGTTGGACGATGAAAGATTTCGAGATCGTCAGAAAACTCGGAGATGGAAGCATGGGTTCGGTTTGTATGGTCAAGCTTGCCAGTGGCAGATGCACCACTCCGTATGCGCTCAAAATAATCGACAAAGGGCGCGTCGTGAGGGAGAATCAGGTTGCACGCGCGATGCAAGAGACACAGCTCCTTGGGCGTGCTAGCCATCCGTTCGTCGTTAAATTGATGGGCGTGTTCCAGGACGATGCGCGCCTCTTCATACTCACGGAGTGTCTTGGCGGCGGCGAGCTCTTCTATGCCATCCGAAGCGAGCAGTTTGACGATGCGTGTGCGCATTTCTTCGCTGCTGAGATCACGCTTGCGCTCTGTCAAATTCACAGTTTGGGCATCGTCCACCGTGATCTGAAGCCAGAAAACGTGATGATCGACTCGTTGGGCCACGCGAAGTTGATCGATTTCGGGCTCGCTAAAGTAGTCGAAGGAAGCACGTACACAGTATGCGGAACTGCGGAGTACAGGGCGCCAGAAGTATTGTCCCGAATTGGGCATGGCAGGTGCGTAGACTGGTGGGCGCTTGGTATCCTGATCTTCGAAATGCTCGCGTTCGAGACTCCTTTCGGGGGGCGCACCGCGAAGGAGACTCGCGAGAAGGTGCTCAACCATGACCCGCGGTGCCCCCCCTACTTCAGCAGCGTGACCAAGAGCATCGTCTACCTGCTCCTGATCAAAGACCAGACGCTGCGACTGGGCAGCGGCGCCGACGGCAGCCAGCGGGTCCAGAGCCACCCGTGGTTCTCCACCGTGGAATGGGGCGACCTCCTCCAGTCGGGTGTTGCCAGAGGTGTCCCTGGCCCAAGGTGTCCCCAGGATCTCCAGGGAGCCCCAGGTGGCGTCGACAGCACCCCTCGCGAGGCCCCGAGGGCCCCAGGGGCTCAAACATGATTTGAAAAGCTGGAGGCACCTGAGCGACGGCAGAAAATGGTGTCGTTCGCCGACATTGGCGCGCAAGTGGCCCGCGTAAGGTCGCGCGGAGGCGCCCTCGTTCCCAAGGTGGCATGCCGCGCTGGCGGCCCGCGTAAGCCGCAGCGTAAGGTCGCGTTGTTTCAGGAGAGAAGCACAAGCACGAACACAAACAAACGCTGATTCCGATCGAAATATGAGAAAATCCGTGAGAAATAGGGAGAAGAGGAAGCTCCAGGAGATGTGGAAAAAGATTGGAACTCCTGGCATCTGCGATGGTTCATGTGTGTCCCTTGGGGCCTGGGGCCCCTGCTATGTCGTCTCGCGTTCGCAAGGGCCCTTTCCTTCACCAAGCGCGTTCCACTACTCGCGAGGTGCTTACTCGAAAAAGGTCGAAAAACACGCGCGTGCATCGGTGTAATGCATGTCACAGATCCCCCCAATGGCGGATCCAGGCCCTCTGCGAGAAGTTCCTTTCCGAGTAGTGGAACGCGCTCGTCTGCTCCGCCCGCCGCCCACCTCGGGCCAGGGACGCCGTCCGCAGCGCCCGATCCAGCAGCGCGGCGCCTCCCCCTTCCTGCCCGGCGTGCGCGGCGGCGGGACCCCCGCGCGCGGCAGCACCCCCGAGCCGGGGGCCGCGCACCGCGCCGCGGGCGCCCCCCCGCGGGAGCCCGACGCCCTCGCCGCGGGCGGCCTCCCCCGGGCGCAGCAGCGGCTCTCGGGGGACGCCTGACGGGCTGCGTCGGGGCCCAGGAGACTCCAGGCATCCCAGGTGGGGTCGGGGGGTCGCGCCGCGTCGCCGATGCATCGCCGATGCAGCCCGATGTGGGGCCCGATGTGCTTCACGTCGACGTCGCCGATGCCTCGCCGACGTCGACGACGCGTCGCTGGTGCATCGCCGATGCATCGCCGATGCATCGCCGATGCACCGCCGATGTAGTGGCGATTCGGCGCGGTCCTCCGACCCCATCTACTCCGACCCCATCTAGGAGGCCTCTAGAGACGGGGGTCCATGCAAACGGGGGTCAGCCAGAGCGCCGGGTCTTGCAGGATGCTGCAGAGCTGTAGGGCTGCATTGGACCGGGTTGAGGTGCAGGATCCTGCAGGATCTGCATGATCTCGCAGGATTCTGCAGAGCTTGACTGACCCGGGTTTGCATTGACCCGGGCCAGTAGAAGCCCGATTACGGCAGGTTCGCGTCGTGTCGAGCAGCGGCGACCCCGCCGCCAGCGCTCAAGGTGGAACGCCGGCGGCGGCCCGGAATCTGCCGATGTTGAACCGATGGCGCCGCCGGCGGCGGCGGGGACGTTTCGGAAAAGTCCGATCGTCCCAGGTTGAGCCATCACCGCGGTGTCAGGAACCAGCGCCAGGGTCGCCACGACACGAACCTGCTGTAGGCCTCCCCGATGGGGTCAGAGCAGATGTGGTCGGGGGATCGCACCACATCGCCGATTCATCGGCGACGCGGCTCGATGTGGAGCCCAATCTTCTCCACGCGGACGTCGCCGCTGCATCGCCGACGTCGCCGATGCATCGCTAATGTTTCGACGATGCATCGCCGATGCATTGGCGATGCGGCGCGATCCTCCGTCCTATCTACGGTAGGTTCGCGACGTGTCGACCGGCGGCGACCCCGCGGCCGACATTCAACATTGAACGCCGCCAGTGACCCAGAATCGACGGCCGATCGTTTAAGGTTGAAAGATCCCCGTGGTGTCAGGAACCAGCGTCGAAGTCGGCACCGAAGTCTAACCTGCCGTACTTCGGCCCCATCTGGGAGGCCTCTATCTTACGCTCGCGCGCGCGGCGCGCCAGCACCAGGACATGGGGAAGCCTGGCGCGGCTGCCTGGTCATGCACGGCGTGAGGTTTTGGCCCGGGGACCTTCGAAGAAGGGGCTCGGGATGAGAGACCAGTCCTGGAGAAAGGATCGGGACTTCTGGGAGCTTTGTGTCGGAAAGTCGGGACGTCGCACACTTGGGATAGGGGAGGAGGTGGGTGGATGGTCAGAGGAGGGCCAATCAAGGCAACGGTAGTCGGCCTTCGCGGGGGCGCCCTCGTCGCCATGGTTGGACGCAGCTCGGAAGCTAGCTGGGTGCCGTGGCTGGCGCGCTTGGACCCCGGGAAGGCTCTGGGGTGATCGATTCGGGCTGCCGCTGTCTCAACTCGCCCTGCTCTGAGGTGGGGCTGTGGGCGACGGAGGTCAGAGGCAGCGCTTCTGACGCGCGCGTTTGGCGCGCCCGCACCGGGAAGGGGGATGCCTGGCACGGCTTGGGGGAGGGAGTGGGCGGGTGGGGCCGAGCACACGGGGACAGCAGCTGCGCAGAAGTCCAGGCCAGAGCGCCCACCAAGAAGCAGAGCTCCAGCCGTCAAGCATCATGGCCAGAGAGATCTTAGGACGGGCCCAGAGATCCGACGCTCCAAAAAGATTGGAGCGGACGGTTTGGGACTGTTTTCGACCTCCGGGAGCCCCTGCCAGGGCTCGTTTCGATTCCTCCGATTCGATTCGATTCGACTTCGATGGATTCCGATTCCGACTCGATTCGACTTGGGCTTCCGATTTGGATTTCGATTTCAAACTGGAGGCATGCTAGCCTGCCGATGTCCGCCGATTCGACTTTTCCCGATTCGGCTGCCGATTTCCGCCGATCCGATTCGTGTCGATTGCCGATCCGATTCATCGGTTGGATTCTGGGCTCTCCTGCCCTGCCAGGCCTCTGGACCGTCGGGAAAACGACTCAGGACGAAAAACCGGCCCGGGGGGAAGTGGTCCAGACCTCCAGGGCCCACGCATCGAAAGGTCGGAGCAGCCGGATGTCCGGGATTGGGACGGGCGTCTTCGTAGCAGCATTGCTCTTTCGTGGTCTGCGTCGCTTGCGGCATACCGCCGGCGAAAGAGAGCAGTGGGCCGAGGGTGGCGGATGCCAGGGGTAACGCCAGGGGCGGGGGACAGGCTCGGGGGAGAGGCGCAACGAGCCCCCAGTCGCCCATGGATCACCGACGGGGTGGTGCAGTTCATGAGTACAGCCGATCTGCGAGGCCTCTTGCAGGAGGGGAAAAAGCACGCAGGCACAATTCATCGTCGACTCCCAGGAAAACATGGGAAAAGATATGGGAAGTGGGGTGAAGACAAAAACCCCGAAGGTATGGGAAAATACTGGGAATCCTGTGATTTGTGTGTATTTTTTTGTGTGTCCCTGGGCCCCTCTACTCTTCCAGTTGCAGGTCTGCTTGTGGCGATGTGTGGTGGCGTGTTGGCGGCACTCCCGCGCCCGCCCGGCGCGCAGGGCAGTGGTGCCGCACCACCGCAGCAGCGGACATCGGGCACATGTGGGCAGCACCTTCGTCCATTGGGGGGTGGACAGAACCCCCAACAGTGACACGTCGATTAGTGAATTGTCCGTTTTCGGTTTTCGAGAGGGCGCCGTGGCCGTTATTTTCCAGGCTTGCGCCCGCCAGGTTTGGGCCTCGGGTCGTTTTCACTAAACCACGTTTTGCTAAAGGGGGGTCTGTCCATCCCCGATCCATGCGACCCATGACTCTGCCAGGTCGATGCTTCCCCCCTGAGGCAGCCCCCCCTCCCATGATCGTTGCCCCTCGGAAGGGGAGGCGGGAAGGGGACGCGCAGGTCGCAATGCCCAATTCGCATCAACTATGTGAGACTTGCCTGGCTCGAAATTCTCAGTGGCACGCCCCACCTATGGGCCTTGCATGCCCTGGGTGCAAAATTCGAGGTACATCGCATATTTCTTCATATCCGCGTGGACATAAGCTCCACGCTGCCGAGTATCTTTCGGACGGGGCAGCTTGGCGACAGGCCCCAGATGGCAGGCCCGCACTCTCCCAGGCGGGGTGGGGTACCTGGTCCATATCGGCGGTCAAGGGGCGATTTGGGGGGGAGGGGGGCGGACATTCCCCCTGAGCCCGCGATTTACAATGAGGATCTATGCGCTTCAACCTTCGGGGCTTGTTCAAACAAGACGCGCTTCGCCCCGAAATGGCTGCGGAAAACGTGCGACGTGTGAAGCGACGCCTGACATGGACATGCCCATTCGAAAGAAGACAAAAGCGGACAAATCGTGCCCCGTCTCTCTCGGCTAGGACGAGGATAGATCCCTTCTGGAGCGTTCTGGAACGCTTTCAGAGCGTTCTAGAACGCTCTGAGAAGGCCGCGGCGCTCGATACATCCATGAGAACCGCCGGATCTCAGAGATTCTCGATTTATCCTCCCCCGATGTTATCTTCGTCCTTCGTCCTGGCTTCGTCTTAACCTTGCAGGCGGCTCCGAAGGCTTCTTTATGAGCTGCTCCAATTTGGGCGCAGCTCGCCTAGGGCCAGAGGGCCAGAGGGGTGTTTCTCATAGGCCTTCCAGACTGAGCCAAACTAAAAGGCTTTCACTTGTTATCAGCGACCCAACCATGGCAATGGCAAGGTCACTAAGGGCTTGACGACGTTTCGCCGGTCGACTTGTGGGGAGCGAGCCGGATCAAGCAAGACAGCTACAGATAGATCAAGGTGAATCCATGCAGATTTTGATACACCCAGGAAAATCTTTGTAAATTCTGAGCAAATCTTGGGCGCCCCAGCGCGAGTCGATGGACGGCAGAAGTCGTCAAGCCCTTGATCACAAGGTGATGCTAGATCGTGCTGCTACCTTCGCGGAGGCGAAGGCCCCCAGGTGGCGGCGCGAGGCCGGCGAGACTCGGCCGCACACCGTGTGCCGGTTCTCAAATCTGCTCTGCACGGCAGGAGCAGTGTCCCGCTGAGGAGCCGCCTGCACAGCTTGGGTGCTGCACAGCTGAGGCGCCGTTGCACAGCTCGCACCCATAGGGCGACGTCTGAGACGCACTTCTTGCACGCTCAAATGGCCGCGTTCGTGGTGGCTCCTCTTCTGCACGGGTTTGGACTCTGGCAGTCCCTCCGACCATCAGCCACGCTTACTCTTGTTTTTCTTCTGCGCTGACTACATCTGTCTCTTGTCCTCCGCCTCTCCCTGCTCCCAGCTGGCGCAGGCAATACGCATGCATGGATTATTTTTGAAGTCTCCGAGTTCCCGCGGTCTCGGCCGGGAGCCTCTTTTGGGGGGAGCATCCAAGGTTCTACGCCGGGGGGCGCCTAGACGGTGTCCTGATATTTGGCAGGTAGTGCGTCTATATTGCAGCTCGACGCTCGGATCGCCTCTGTCTATAAAAAAGCTCTCGCTTGAAACAGCTGCAAACATCATGCCATGATGTGTAAACTTGCGCAACAGCTCCACTGCTGGAGCGTCGTCATTGATCGACAAGGGGTTCTCTCTGGGCACTGCCTTGAGTGGTATGACTCTGGCCATGAGCATTACGTGTAAAAGCGTGAGACGCCATCAAACAATACGACCAACGCTGCACGTATGGAGGGCGGCCCCTTCTCCAAGCGGGGCTCTCTCGGCCCACGTCCTTGAACCCCGTTGAACGCTTGTGGTCCTGCCTCTTCGCCTCTTCGCGCTCCTTGCATCGAAGAACACAAAACTGCATAAACATCAACGTTTGCAGCTCCGCGCGGAGTTCTTGGATCGGCGTTGGACCCCCCCGGCGGCGTCTCCAGCCGCCGCCCCCGGCGCATTCCGCGCGCCAGGGAGGGGGGGTCCAGCGCAGATCCAAGGAATCCGCGCGGACCTTCGAAAGTGCATGTCTATGCCGTTTTTCGTGCCTGCAGGGCAGTTGCCTTTCAAGACGCGAGCTCGTGCCAGAAGTCGGCGGGTCGCGTGGGGCGGTCGTCCTTCGAACGCCTCCCGCGGGCGACAGCGAGCCCCTGGAGGGGCTTACGAGGCGGGGCTACGGGGCCAATCGGCGGCGAAATCCGAACCCTACCCTTGCCGGTCCACGACGCAGGCAACTCGATGGGCGGCGGGGGGTAGGGTTCGTCCTCTCTATTGCGTAGCGGCTGCAAGCCGCTAGACGGGGACAGGGGCCTAGTCAGAGCGTAGACCGTGAAACTTGGGGAGCGTTGGAAATGGCCTCAAATACGAGGCGCGTGGACAGGGTCTGCCCGCCACTCTCCGGCAGCATGCTGGCCTAAGGACCTCTTGAAGCAGAGACTCTGGACATTGGCTTGGCTTCTGTGGATCCTCATTCACCTCGGGCGCAACGTGTGGCCTCCCGCCCCTGCGAGTGGTCGTTTGCGTCACCCGCTTGCGAGCTGGTGGTCTTATCGCCCCCACTCCTCCACGGCCCCAGCCTTCTCGCTTAGCGAAGTGATCGCTCAATTATTTCTCTCTCTCTCTCTCTCTCTCTCTCCCTTGACATCCGCGGACATGGTTGTTCGACCCGCGTCCCGAGAGGTCCCGACCGCTTCACAGGGGGTAGCGTTTCGTCCCAGATCCATGCTTGATTGTCCCGGGGCCCGAGAACGGACCCGACGAGGGGCCGAAATCAAGGAAAACGCCCAGTCTGAAAAAAACATCGTCGGAGATCTTGGCCTCCTCCCCTCCCCATCCCCAGGGCAGCAGTAAGGGGGATAGGCTCAGGGGGGACAGCATCGACCCGCGGTCACCCACTCATCGCCGATGGGCCAGACAGCGCGCGGGTTCACTGGCGGAGGCATGTCGCCGATCTGTCGGCGATGTGTCACCGATTCCAGCTCGATGTTTCCCTCCATTATCCGGTCACTCCTTCACTCCAGGCCTCCCAAATGGAGCCCGAGCAGATGGGGTCAGAGGCTCGCACCGCTGCGCCGATGCATCGGCGATGCGGCGCGACGCGGAGGCCGACCCTCTCCACGCCGAGGTCGCCGATGCATCGGCGATGCGGCGCGATGCCCCGACCCCGGGTGCTCGGACAACGATAACAACGATAACAACGATAACAACGACAACGATAACAACGATAACAACGATGACAACGATAACAACGATAACAACGTGCTCGGACCCCGTCCGGGAGGCCTCCGCGAACGTTGCCCCCGAGGTCGCCGCTGGGCCCGCCGCCGCGCTCAGCCTCGACCTGGTGCCGGCGGCCGCTGGCCCGGCCGGCCCCCGCGGCGCGCCGGCGCCCGCTGCCGAGGCTCGGCCGGCGCCCGCGGGCCCGGCCGCGCCCTCGGCGCCGCCCGTGGCGAGCTCGAGGGGCCTCCCCGAGCCGTGGGCACCGCCGGGCTCTGCGCCGCAGGGCGCCGCGGGCGGCAGCGGCGGCGGCGCCGCCGCCGGGCCGCCGAGGTCGGGCTCCAGCGGCACGGCGCGCTCTGGGGAGGCGATCGGGGCTCACGCACAGCGAGCTCCTGGCGTCTCGTTTCAGTTCGAGCCAGGCGTCTGCGCCCAGTTTTCCGGGCCCTGGGGCCCTCACAGCCGGGTCCGGCTCGCAAAGTGGCGCAGAGAGATCGGCTCTGGGGGTCTCCACTCGTCGTGCTTACGATGTTTCCAACTTTTCGCGCCGTCTGATCTCAGGGTAACTTAACGGGGATCAGCGCTAACAGGGGGTCGATCCTGGCCTGGACGTCCTCCAGGATCCTGAGGTTTTTTCTGGGTGCCACCTGGGCCTGTGGGACGAGGAGGTCGACCCCTGGGCCGACCTTCCCAACTTTGTGGAGTCCTCCCCTCCCTCCTCCAGCTAGTCCCCTCCAGCGGACCTGGATTTGGGAGCCACGCGGGGCTGATCCCTCCCTTCCGCCCTCCGCTGACCCAGGCCTGGAAGCTGCTGAGCGGCCGGCCAGGCTTCACGGCAGGGCCGTGGCCGACCCAGGTTTTTGCTGGCCCGTGCGCAAGTGCGTCCCG
This sequence comes from Prorocentrum cordatum, assembly GCA_963575745.1. Classification (NCBI taxonomy): domain Eukaryota; class Dinophyceae; order Prorocentrales; family Prorocentraceae; genus Prorocentrum; species Prorocentrum cordatum. The sequence continues at coordinate 278,246 of CAUYUJ010015501.1, forward strand.
AGGCGAGGACGCGGTCCCTCGATCGCGTGTGAGGGTGACTCTTCGCCAGCGTCCCCTGTGGTGCGGGCCCACGTCGCTTCGCGGGGGCGCCCTGGCCGCTTCCTGGCGCCGTCGGTGCCTCGCCGCCGTCGGTCGTCGTCCGTCGCCCTCCTTCGTCGTCGGGCGTCGTCGGTTGGCCCCCCCGTTGCGCTTGCGCGCCAGGGGTTCCTCGCGGGAGCCTTGAGACGGGGGTCAATGCAAACGGGGTCAGCCAGAGCGCCAGAACTTGCAGGATCCTGCAGGGCCAGGGGTGCACTGACCCGGGCTTGCGTGCAGGATCTTGCAGGATCCTGCAGAATTTTGCAGGATCCTACAAAGCCTGACTGACCAGGTTTGCATTGACCGGGGTCATTAGATCCCCGACCACTGTGGCCCTCCGACTGCGGAGTGCGATGCGATAGCAGCAGCCTGCGCGCTTGGGTTTGGCCCCGTTCCCCCCCCAAGAGCCGCGCACCAACGGTCATCATTGCCTAGAGTCACGCTTGCGCGCAGCCGACGCCCCGCCACCTCAGACTCCAGGCCGCCCAGGCTCAGAGGCGAGAGGAGGACCTGGAGATCCGACGCTCCAACAGAAATTGGAGAGCGGGCGGTTTGGGGCTGCTTTCGGCCTCCGGGGGCACCTGCCGGGCCTCGGGACCGTCCGAAGAAGACTCGGGACGAGAAACCGGCCCTGGGGACGTGGTCCAGACCTTTTAGGGCCCACGCACCAAAACAAACAGAGCAGCCAGATGTGTGGTGATCGTTTCCTCATTCACTGTTTTGCCGACCGGCGCGGGCCGTCGCACCCTTCCCCCCCCCCCATGGAGTGGATTTTGGCTGCTTCGGGCGCCTCTCTCAAGCGGGTGGGGTCCCCCCCGCAGGACGCACTGTTGCAAGCAGTCGCATTAAGCAGAGGTCCAGAGCCAGACCCCCCCCCTCCCCCCTCCCCGCGGGTGGGGTCCCCCCCGCAGGACGCACTGTTGCAAGCAGTCGCATTAAGCAGAGGTCCAGAGCCAGACCCCCCCCTCCCTCCTCCCCCCCGTGCCGCCCAATGTCGAGACGCCGCATAAGAAAGCGCTCACATAGGGGACGTGCATGCACACGAGGCGTTCTGGCAAGGGCCTCGCCTTCGAGGACAGGAGGAGTTGGCACCTCTTCCTCGGCGGAAGGGCGGCGCAAGGCCGCGGGCGTAAAACGAGGCCGCCTCCGCCGGCGGAAGCTCGGAGGAAGAAGTACAAACTAGCCTCCAGAGAGATCTTCCTCCTCCTCCTCCTCCTCCTCCTCCTCCTCCTCCTCCTCCTCCTCCTCCTCCTCCTCCTGCTCCTCCTCCTCCTCCTCCTCCTCCTCCTCCTCCTCCTCCTCCTCTCCTCCTCCTCCTCCTCCTCCTCCTCCTCCTCCTCCTCCTCCTCCTGGCAAGGTTGTTTGGTTCACGGGCCTGTGAACCCGCCACAGAAATCCTGGCGGGTGTCGAAAAGTGCGCACTGCGCGAGCAGTCGTGCGACGAGGCTGGCCTCGTGGACTGGGGGAGCGTGTCCATGTGCGTGGTTGGGCGCGTACGTCCTGTTCTGTCGGCTTTCGACAGACTCAGGGGCAACGATCGAGGGGGGTAGGCTCATGGGGGAATGCGGCGACCCCAATCGCCCACTGATCGTTGATAGGAGCCAAACAGCCCAACCCCGCCCAGGAACGTGCAGATTGGCTATATCCCTCTGAGCCAGCCCCCCCGTATCGATGTGAGGGGCCGCAGCTCAGAGAAGGGTGAGTTGAGACAACGGCTGTTGGCCTTCGGGGGGCCCTCTCGTCGTCGCCACGGCTGGACGCAGCTTGGAAAGCTGGTGCGCTTGGACCCTGGGAGCGGTCAGGGAACGATTTTGAGTTGCCGTTGTCTCCACTCGCCCTTCTCCGAGCATCACCGATTCATCGGCGATGTGGAGCCCAATTTTCTCCGTCCGGCCGTCGCCGATGCCTCGGCGAGGCGGTTCGGTGCCCGACCTCAGTTGCCCTGGCCCTATTCCCAGATCGCCGACAATATGATTACTTGTCCAAACAATCCTGTGGTGTTGGGTGTTGGGTCCACGTTTTGAACGCACAGCGCCACGCGTCACCTCCTCCCGCCCTCCTCCACCCCCTCCCTCCTCCCACCTCCTTGCCTTTTGCCCTCCGCGCCAATCAGCAATTCCGGCACACCCTCGCACACTTCGTGGCCCCATAGGAAGCGCCAAGGAAAGCCAAAATGCCAGCGCTCGCATGGCACTACCGCGCTCACTTCGGCACACCCTTCACGCGCTTCGTGGCCCCATAGGGAGCTCCACCGTGGACCCGGTGGCTGCGAACGCATGGCACCACCGCGCCCACTTCGACCCCCCACGCGTTTCGTAGGAGGGCCCCAATGGCGGCGTTCGCATGACACCACCGCGCCCACGTCGGCACATCTCTCACACGCTCGGTGGCTCATTAGTGAGCTCCACCGAAGGCCCCAGTGGTTGCGCTCGCATGGTACCACCGCACCCATTTCGGCACGCCCGTTACAAGTTCCGTGGCCCCATACAGAACTCCGCCGAAGACCCCAGCGGCTGCGCTCGCATGGCACCACCGCGCCCATTTCGGCACACCCTTTACACGCTTCGTGGCCCTAAACTGACGAAGGACGTCCGATGTCCTTCTTGAGGTGAAAATTGCGACGAGAGTTCACGAGATAACACCGGCTCCGCCGAACGGACGGCGTCTGGACGATGTGCGTGCAGCAACCGGGAGGAGAGAGATGTATTCATGTTGAGTAGGGCCCGCGATCGCGGAAAGTTGGTGAGAGCGCGCGAGAGCGCAGGGCCCATCTTGGGAAGTTGATGACCGAACCCCCCTCCCCCGTAGAATATCATCACGGGCGGGTTCCTGTGTCCGCGGATCCGATTTCTTCATGCTCCCCGTGTTAAGGGATAGAAATCGAATCCGCCGTAAAAAAAATAGGACCGGACGCGGATCCAGAAAATCCTGAATCGGATCTGCGCGGACGGAAATCGGATCCACCGAAACAGAAACCAAATCCAAACTTGGTTCCGCGCGAATCCAATTGGTTCTCACAGCGGTTATCCCACGCGCGTCTGCTCAAGACTTCAATCCGTCGTTCTGGGCCCAAGAGGAAAAAACTCTCGCCCTGGGGATGTAGGGAGTTCCACCGAGGGCCCCATTGGCTGCGCTCGCATGGCACCACCGCGCCCATGCCGGCACACCCCTCACACGCTCCACCGAGGGCTTGGCTGCGTTCGCATGGCACCACCACGCAAATCTTGGCACGCCCCTCAAACGTTTCGTGGCCCCATAGGGAGCCCCAAGGAAGGCCCCAGTGGCTGCGTTCACATGGCACCACCTCGCCCACGTCGGCACACCACTCACTATTTCGTGACCAAATAGGGAGCTCCACAGAGTGCCCCAGTGGTTGCGCTCGCGTGGCACCCACACGCTTCGTGGCCCCACAGGGAGTCCCACCGAAGGCCCCAGTGGTTGTGTTCGCATGGCGGTACCACACCCACGTCGGCACACCCTTCCCACGCGTTCGCATGCTCCCACCGCGCCAATTTCGGTACATCCCTCACACGCATCGTGGCCCCATAGGGAACTCCACCGAAGACGATACTCACAACTGCGTTGCTCACAACTGCATCAGGTTTAGTTGTTCCGCCAGGCTAAGTAAACTCGGGGGCGTTTCTCTTCGGTTTCGGCCACACCACCGGGCCCATGAACGGACCCCGGGACCATCAATTATTCCGACGGTGTGACCCCACACGGCAGTTTGTTTAGCTTGCATTTAGCCCTCGCCCTGGCGAGTACCCTCCTATCGCCCTCTACTCTGCCCTCTCCTCTTCCTCCTTATATGTATCCTCCTTGTCCTCCTCCTCATCATTCTCACTCTCCCCTACCCCGTCCCCCCTCCTCACCGTCCTCCTGCCCCTTCTCCATGTGCACCTCCCCTCCCCCCTGGCCGGGGCAAGCAAGTCGATATTCCTCGGCACCGTCGCCGCCTTGGTCAGCACGCGCGCGTTCGCCAACGGCTAGATCGCGAAGCCTTTGGGGTACTCCCGCGGGCCATGCCTTTGGGGCAACCCCGCGGGCCGCTTGGGCGCGGGGGCGGGCCGTCGGGGCAACCCCGCGGGCCAGGCCGTTGGGACACCCCCGCGGGCTTCGAGGTGGGCGCAGCCGCGTTCAGGCGGGGGGCAGCGTGAAGCCCGGACGTGTTGCGAGCTACTCCGCTTCGGTCCTGGAGTTTTCCCTTATCTCGTCGAATTCCCGGAGCGCCTTTCCGCAGGGACGCTGGCGGCCCGCGTTCCACGAACTCCCGCGTGGGCGGCCGCAGGGCATGTTCCGCATGCGCGTGGCGCGGGAGAACATGACGCAAAGGTGCAGCCACCATTGTTCGTCCGACATGCCCGCGCGACCAGCGCCCTCATCCCTGGCGCACCCGATGGTGATGCCATCGCCGCGTCGGGGACTGGGTTCGGCTGAGCGAGTAGCCTTCTCAAGAGCACAAAAGTAACCTTTTTTCCGGATTGGCCCGCGAGGGTTCGCATCACCCTTCGCTCGTGAGAAGCAGCCCAACACTGACGACAGCTACGAGATCCCAAGGATTCGCTCAGATTCTAACATGGAGCTGCGGGCCACATAGCGAGGAGGCTCCCGTTCGAGACTTCCTCGCGATTCACTCGCACACGAGGCTCCCTCCTCAAGATTCAAGCTTGGCTGGGGGACCCGACATTGGCGACAGGTTTAGGTTTCGCACAACCCGCTCGGATTACAAACATCCAGCGCGGGCCCAATAAGGAGGGGGCCCCCGTCTGAGATTTCTTCGCGATTCACCAACAAATGAAACTCCCGTTTTTTAGGTTTCCTCCAGATTCAGGCGCGAGGGGTCCCAAAAGTGACGGACAAGTGACGACAGCCGCAGAATCTGGATAACCCGCTCCGATTACCAACATGCAGCGCGGGCGGGTCCCATGGGGAGGGGGGTCCCGCCTGAGGCTTCCTCGCAAATCACTTACAAACGAGGTTTCCGCCTGATGCTGCTCCAAAATTCAAGCGCGAGGGGCCCAAAAGTGTCGACATTCACGGGGTTTGGATGACCCGCCCCGATTACCAACATGGAGTGCGGCCCCATCGGGTGGGGTTCTGCCTGAGACGTCCTCGCATTTCATTCACAAACGAGGTTCCCGCCTGATGCTTTTGTCCAAAACAAGCGTAATGGGGCCCAAAAATGACGACATTCACAGCATTCACAGGGTTTGGACGACCCGCTCCGATTACCAACATGAAGCGCGGGCCCCACAGGGAGGGGCCCTCGCCTGCCGCTTTAGGTTTTTTGGAAGATTCAGGCGCGAGGGGCCCAAAAGTGACGACAGCCACAGAATCTGGATGACCCGCTCCGATTACCAACATGAAGTGCGGGCGGGCCCCATATGGAGGGGGATCCCGCCTGAGGCTTCCTCACAAGTCACTTACAAACGAGGTTCCCGCCTGATGCGTCTTCAAAATTCAGGCGCGAGGAACCCAAAAATGACGACATTCACAGGGTTTGGATGACCCGCTTTGGTTCCCAACATGTGAAGTGCGCGCCCCATGGGGACGGGGGGCACGCGTGAGACGTCCCCGCAATTCATTCACAAACCAGGCTCCCGCTTGCAGGAGCCTGTGACTGTGTGAGTGTGTGAGCGCGTTTGTGGGTGAGTGTGAATGAGTGTGGGAGTGATGTCGGTGATGATGGTGATGATGATGAGTGGGTGCGTGAATGAGTGAGTGAGGGATTGAGTGATGATGAAGATGCTGATGATGGTGACGAGTGCGAATGTGTGAAGTGGACAAGGTGTGGGTGAGGACTGCGCGGGGTGTCCAGAGAAAACAAGAGCCCCACTTAGGATGCGGTGAAAAAGATCCGGGGCGAACACCCACCCCCATGGAAGGGGTCAGTTCCTTTGGGACCGCGGTCCCCCTCCTCCTCCTGCTCCTCCTCCTCCTGCTCCCCCTCCTCCTCCTCATCCAGTGAAAAACGCAGGTCCACGGATGGCAAACTCTGGGAGGCATCCAAAGACTTGGCCGCCCCACCCGCCCACCCCTGTCGCCCTGTCCCCTCCTGCGCGTCGCCAAGGACTGGGCGGAGCACCTGCAGGCCACTGCGGACTGGCGGCTGCGGCTCCAGCCCGGCGCGCTCGGCGTGCTGGGCTTCTCCGCTGTGCCGATAACAGTCTTCTTCTGCGCCGCGCGGCTGGTCGACAGCAGCTCGCCGTCGGTGTCGCGGGCGGGGCTCCACAGCTGGCGTAAGGCCCACGTCCACTCCGACAGCGAGGGGCTGGTCTCGACCCGGTCAGGCGTGCTGTCGGGGTCGTCGGGCGCGACAGGCTCAGAGCCTACGTCGCCTCTGCTGAGGTTCAAAGGAGGAGAAGGTACGTACCCATACCGCCACCCTCGCCCCGTTTTCGCCTTTGGGGGACTTCTTGGAGGCCCTCGTCGTCACCGCTGGATGCGCCTCGAAATTCTGGTCAGAACGCACCCCGGGAGAGGTCCGGGGAGTAGCGGTATCCGTACCTTTTGGCTTTCCCAGAGGTTACATGTGCAGGTCATGCTTTGCGCAGCGCCTGTACGTCATTATCGGAGGCGCTTGCGGCGAGCCACCGCCGCCCCCTGCCCTGTTGACACGCCGGTTGAGGCCAGATAGTTCAGGAGGAGCGGCATGAGGTGTTCGCGCTTGCGTGACAGGGCTTAGCGCGGCATCTAACAGAAGCGAGCTTGCATTCCACAGCCACGTTCCTCCACCTGTTGCCGCAACGACTCGGGGAACACGGAAGCGGGGATCCGCAGGAATGCCTTCAAAGCGAGGCGCCTCTGACCGAGAACCCGATCTTCGATGTTGAAGACATGCAGGAAGTGCTTTCAAAAAAGAGTTCCTGGAGGTACCTTCTGGGCTCGGACTGGGACACGCCTGGTGCGCCCGGCGCGCGCGGGCAGATCCTCGGAAAGGGTCCCTCCGGGCGCGGTGGGGCCCGGCTCTCGCGCGCCAGGGGTCGACTTTGGGAGGCTGTCTCGAGCGAGAGTCCCGGCCTGGGGCAGCCGGGGGTTGACTTTGGGAGGATGTCTCGAGCGAGAGCCCTGGACTGGGACACGCCCGAAGCGCCCCGGCGCGCCCTGGGTTTTCTGAGGACGTCCCACGCGAGGACGCCGGTTTGGAGTGCGTCGCAGCTCTCTGAGGAGGCTCGGGGGACCGGGTTTCTGAAGATGTCCCACGCGAAGGCGCCGGTTTGGAGTTCATCGCCGGATTTCCTGGATTTCTCGGATGTCCCAGATTTCCTTGAAACGGAACTGGGGGGGCGGTTGGCGGGCCCATTCTTTCGGATGCCAGGGGTCAGGATGACGAGAGTTCTCTCAAGACAATTGCCTCAGATTAGACAAGGCCGCTCCACGAGTTGATACACAAGAAGATCCTTGTGGCCCTCCCCCTGCACAGGCCTGCTCTGCTGCGGAGCACTGTCTCTTAGACGAGGCCCCTCCCCAAGCTGATAAAAAAACGGTTCCTTCGTGCAGTACGTGCCCCTTCCCCCAGCACAGCACCGGCTATTAGACAATGTCCCTCCCCAATCTGATTACAAGATCTCTTTGGTGCTCGACGCGCCGCTGCTCCTACACAGGCTCCCTCCGCTGCACAGCATTCTCTGTTAGGCGAGCCCCTCCCAAAGCTGATCTAATTATCTCGCTTGGTATTAGACGTGTTCCTCCATCTCCACACCACTCTGTATTAGGTAAGGGCCCCCCCAAGCTGAATTAAAACGGCTCTTTGGTGCTAGACGCGCCCCTCACACTGTGCAGGCCTTCTCTGTTGCGCAGCACCCTCTATTCGACAAGGCCCCTCCAAAAGCTGGTCAAACACAACTCCCTTGTGCTAGGCGTGCCCCTCCTTCTGCACCGGCCCCTTCTGTTCCCCTCCTCGTGCACGGAATCATATATCAGATGAGGCCCAACTCAGAATCAATCAAAACAATCACGTGGTGCTAGACGTGCCCATTCCCTTCACAGGCCCCCACTGCTCGACGCACCCTCCTGCCACGCAAGCCCCCTCTGTTTCACTAGGCAATCACGTCCCCATGCTGATTCAATGAGCCCCTTGAAACTAGACGTGCCCCTCTTCCTGCACAGCCCCCTCTATTAGACAAGGTCCTTCCCAAGCTGATCAAAACTCTGCTGGGCAAGCCGTTCGCAAAGCTGAGTCTGAAAGAAAGCCTTTGGATACTAGACATCCGCCTCCTCCTGCACAGCAGCACAGCACCCTCTATTAGACCATGCCCCTCGCCAAGCTGATCTTAACACAACTCCTAGGTGCTAGACGTGCCCCTCCCCCATCACGGGCCCCCTCTGTTGCATAGCACCTTCTACAAGACAGGGCCCCACACGCCACTCCTCCTGCACAGCACCCTCTATTGGACAAGGGCCCTCCCCACGCCGATTACAAAAATAGCTCCTTGGTGCTCGACGCGCCCCTCCTCCCACAGGCCCCCTCTGAAGCACAACACCCTCTTCTAGGTAGGCCCCTCCCCAAGGTGATGTTTAAAAAGTGTTTGAATTGTGGACGTGCCTGTCCTCCCGAGCTAATGAATAAAGCACACTGTGCCAGAGGTGCCCCTCCTCATGCGCAGGATCCTTGTGTTGTGCAGCACCCTCTATTAGAAAATGCCCATCGCCAAGCTGATCAAAAGCAAGTCTTCAGTGCTAGACGTGCCTCTCCTTCTACACTGGCCCCCCTCTTCTGCACAACACCTCCCTCTGCTAGGCACTCCCCTCCCCAAGCCGATTCACAAATCCCTGTGGGCACTAGCCGTGCCGCTCGCCGCGCCCTGCACGGCATCCTCTCTTGGACGAGGCCCTTCCACCCCCCCCGATCAAACAGCAGCTCCTCGGTGCTGCGCGCGACCCTGGCTACGCAGGCCCCCGCCGCTGCACAGCACCCTCTGCCGGGCGAGACCCCCCCCAAGCTTCTGCAAAAATCTCCTTTGATACTCCAGATTTCGTAATAAAGGGAGGGGGGTCTCATTTCGGGGGGGATCTCTTCCAGGCTATCTTGGAGGGCCGGGGGGGTCTGGGGACGATGTTTTGGAGGGTTCTCCCGCGGGGGAGGTCTGAAGTGGCTTGTCTTGGAGGGTCCAGACCCCCTCCCTTTTATTACGAAATCTGGGGTACCAGGTGTGCTCCTCCTCCTGCACAGGCCCCCACTGCTGCACAGCGTCCCCTATGAGACAGGGCCTCTCCCCACGCGGATTCAGACAGGCACGCGTTGGTGCTAGACGTGCCCCTCCTCCTACGCAGGCCCCCCGCAGCTGCCTTGCACCCTTTGCTAGGCGAGCCCCTCCCCAAGGTTTTGCCAAAAGCTTCTCGATACTAGACGCGCCTTTCCTTCTGCACAGGCCTCCTCTGCTGCACAGCACCCTCTATTAGACAAAACCCCTCTCCCCAACAATTATGAAGTGCTCGACGTGCCCTGGCCTTGCACGGCACACTATTAGAAAAGCCCGTCTCCAAGCAAATTAAGCAAGTCTCTGTGGTGCTAGACGCGTCCCTCCTCATACGCAGGCCCTTCTGCCGCACAGCACCCTCTGCTAGGCAAGCTCATCCCCAATCCGATTCAAGAAGCTCCCTTGATACCAAACGTGCCCTTCCTGCACTGGCCTCCTCTGTTGCACCATACCCTCTATGAGACAAGGCCCCTCCCCACTCTGATCACAACAACCACTTGGTGCTAGACGCGCCCCAGGCCTCCTCTATTGCACAGCACCCTCTATTAGACAATGACCCTCCCCAAGATGATTCAAAGACAACGCCTTGATGCTAGACGCGCCCATACTCCTACGCAGGCCCCCGCTGTTGCACGGCAACCCGTGCCAGGCGAGCCCCTCCCCAGATTTGTGCAAGAAGCTCGTTTACTTCCAGACGTGGCCCTCCTTCTGCACAGGCCATCTCTGTTGCACAGTACCCTCTACTAGACAAGGACCCTCCCCAAGCTGGTTCAAAAGCTCCTCAGTGCTAGACGTACCCCTCCCCCTTGACAGGCCCCCTCTGCCGCACAGCAACTTCTGGCAGGCAAGGTCACTCCCCAAGCTGCTTAGTCAAGATCATGTGTGCTAGACGTGCCCTTCCTCCTGCACCATTACATGTTGTTAGACAAGACCCGTCCCCAAGCTGACGTAGTCAAAAGCCTTTGTGTACTAGACGTGCCCCTCCTCCTGCACAGGGCCCTGCGCGGCACCCGCTGCTGGGCGAGCCCCATCCCCACTTTGATGTAAGTACATTTGTTTGATGCTGGACGTGCCCCTCATCATGCACAGCACCCTCGATTAGACATGGCCTCTCCCAAAGCTGTTTTTTTGTTTGTTTTAGAATTATTGGTTCTAAACGTCCCCCCCCCTCCCTGCGCAGGCCTCTCCCTGAGTTGCGCAACACCTCCTATTCGACAAGGCCCCACCCCAAGCTGATTAAAACAAACTCGTTCCTGTTAGACGCCCCCCTCCTTCTACACTTGCCACCTTTATTGCCCTTAAAGAGGAGGGGTGTCGAGGATCGAAAAGCAAGAGCGAACGGAAAGAAACAGCACGGATGCGCAGGTGCCTTGACGAGCCCGTGATTCAGCAATTGCATGAGTCAGAATGGTTATGATGATGTTGTTGTTGGTGATTATGATGGCGATGTTGATGTTGATGTTGTTGGTGATGGTGGTGATGACGATGAAAACGATGATTACGATGATGAGAGTGATGATGTTGTTGATGTTGGTGATGATGATGGTGATGGTGATGGTGGTGATGATGGTGTAACGATGATGATCACGATGATGATGACGATGATGATGATGATGATGATGATGATGATGGTGATGGTGATGATGATGATGCTGCTGATGGTAATGGTGATGGCGGTGATGATGATGCTGATATTGGTGATGGTGATGATGATGATGATGATGATGATGATGACAACGACGCCGACGACGCCGATGGTGATGGTGATGGTGATCAGGATGGGGATGAGGATGTGGATAAAGATGGTGATGGTGATGGTGACGGCATTGATGATGAAGAAGCTAATACAGATGGTGGTGATGGTGGTGATGGTGGATGGTGATAACCGTGACGATGACCATGCTGATGCTGAAGATGACGATAGTAACGCTACGAGTGAAGAATAACAGGAATACTAGTAAGAATCATAATGATGATGATGATGATGATGATGATGATGATGACGATGACGATGATGATGATGATGATGATGATGATGATGCTGATGATGATGATGATGATGATGGCGATGCTGATGATGATGATGAGCATGATGATGGTGGTGATGATGGTTATGATGGTGATGATGGTGATGATGGTGGTGATGATGGTTATGATGGTGATGATGGTGATGATGGTGATGATGGTGGTGATGATGTTGCTGCTGATGATGATGATGATGATGATGATGATGATGATGATGATGATGATGATGATGATGATGACGAAGGTAGCCGTTCCTGATCTGGCGAGCGTTGCCTTCTTTTCTGTTCGGGAGCTCCGCTGCTTCTGATTTCGTCTGCGCAGGTGCCGCGGCGTTCTGGCGTCCTGTCTCTCGGGGCCCCCGTCACCAGGCCAGGGGCCTCCCGAGCCTCACGCGGTTGTGTTCCCCACGCGAGAGGTGCGGGCGGTCGCCCGCCCGCCCGGGGCTTGCTGTGCAGCCCCGCGCTGCTGGCCTCGTCGTGCTGTGCTGAGGCAGCCGTCGACAGCAAGAAAGGGAAGAGGCGGGAGGGAGGAGGAGGTGGAGGAAGACGAGGCTGATGAGGAAGAGGGGGGAAGGGGAGAGGAGGAGAAGGAGAACGAAGAGGAGGACTCTTGGGGCTATCTTGGGGTCCTCTTGGGGGTCCTCTCGGGGTCCACTTGGGACCGGCTCTGAACTCCACTGGGGCTCCGCGGGGGGTGTCCTGTGGCTAGCTAGGGGTGTCTTGGGGCCTTCTTGGGGCGATCTTGGGCCCTGCCCCCCCCCCCCCCCCTCTCGGAAGCAGAAAAAGTTATCTTGGAGGCCTCCTGGAGCGCTCTTAGGGAGCGGGGCCTCCTGGGGGTTCTTTGGGCCATCTGGGACCCCTCTCGGGCTCATCGTGGGGCTCCTTGGAGACATCTTGAGGCCTCAGACGCCCATGGGAGGCGAAAAGACGAGAATGCAATCACATTGATGTTCTTCAGGTTCAGGGATGGCATTGGCCTCTTGGAGGCCTCATCGGGGGTATCCGAGAGCACTTGGAGTCGTTTTGGGGCCTCTCGGAGTTGTGCCAGAGGCTATTCTTAACACTGTCCGCTGTTTCGAGCCATCTTGGACTCCATCTTTGGGCGTCGGGGGGTATCTTGAAGTCATCTTGTGCCCCCAAAGGGCGTCTGACACCACGCGGGGGGGAAGTCGCCCAGACCCAGGGAAGGAGCTAGGGGGAGAGGTCGAGACACCTCTCTCAGACGCAAACTGCGCGGCTTACTCCCACCCGCCTTCCCAACCAATAAGTGCTACCCGAGTCTCAGCATACGCAGCAGCCGTCTTTGGATGGACAGCTACTGGGGAACAGAACAGACCTCGGATGCGCGACGGTGGAGCGAGGTGCGCCACGCGTGCTTGGCGCGCCACGCGCACGCGCATCAGGTGCGCCAGGTGCGCCACGTGCTCCACGTTCGCAAAGTGTGCGGCATGCTTCAGCCTCGCCAGGTGCGCCACGTTCGGGGCACGCGCAGAGTGTGCCAGGTGCGCCCGCGCACGTGACAGCACACGTCTGGAAACATGCAAGCCCCCACCATGTTTGTCGTCGAACCAATGCACAATCGTGTCGGGGTGGCCATCACGGTGTCTGGTGTGCCCACACAGGGGAGGCAATGTGCCATCACCACCGCCGCCCCTGTCAAAAACCAATGGGCAGTGATCGCGGGATACCCGCGCATGATCCAGATTTAGCCACGATGTGGATTGTGTAACTATTGTGAAATGTTTTTGGGCAGGGATGGTTGGCCTTCAGCAGGCAATATGCGGGCACCCCCGCCGTCACTTTCAAAACACCATACAGAGTGTTCGCGGAGCCCACGAACATAACCCAAGATTTTGTCCCAGATGTTTTGTGCGTTATTTTTGGAAAGGGGTGGTGGGGGTGTGTTGGCATGGGGCCTGGATGGTCGCCTGTCGAGTGGGGAATAAGGAGCAGTGATCAAGCTACCCCCCCCGAATGACAGCCGTCTCGCTCATTCCCGCCCGCCCTCCCACCACAGAAGTAGCACTCGAGCCTCAGCATGGGCAGGACCCGCCATTGACTACATCAGGAACCAATGTAGACGCTGGCCAGGCGCGTTACGCCCGCGCGGTGCGCCGCGAGCGCCAGGGCACTCCCATCATCTTTGTCAAATAGCAACTCAAAGTGATCGCGCGGTACCCGCGCATGATCGCCACTGGAAAGTGTATCTAGTTTTGTTTTTGAAAGGGATGGTGGGCCTGCGCGCAGCAAGCAATATGCCGGCACCCCCTTTTTTTTGCATCCTTGTCTCACGACCATGCAACGTGATCGTTAGGTGCCCGCACATGGTCCAGCCAGATGTTGCCGCAAAGTGCAAATTGCATGTTTTTACAATGGATGATGGAGGAGATGTCATGGTTCCAGGTTCGCCCCCAGAGAGGGGAAGAAGGGGGTTTAAGCTTGAGGAGGGAGAGGAAATCATTGTTTTACCGCCTGCGGCCAGAGGCTGGTGGGATTTGTATGTCAGCGCGTACAGTGGAAACCCATGCCAAGAAAGACCCTGCTTGCCTCCAGGGTGCCTAGGTTTCTTTGGTTTCTGTGGTTCTACGATGGAAAGCGTGACGTTCCCACATGGACGTGCTGGGGTCTCAGGGTTGAGTTTCTTATGGAAGGTATCTTGTGGTCGAGCTCCTACTCTATGAGGTGCAAGCCACCAGGTACCAACCACATGGCGCCGGCCATCTTCAGCGCGCCAACGTCCGACGGTGGCAACCATGGCCGCTCGCTCACAGCACAAGTAGGACCCCTAGCGGAAGCACTGTTCGGGGAATGGCAGTTGGTACGATCACCCGTGCTTCGCGGCTTGTTGGCCCCGCAAGGGTGCTGGAAGATTTTTCGGTTTCGGTGGTCACAGGGCTGATCACTTGTGCCGTCAGCGATCTAAGTACAGAAGTTCGCCGTTGGGTGCACGCTCTGTAGTTGCACATCGCGGTGTACAAATCTGCATGTGATGGCGAGTCGCAGTCAGTTCATACGACAGCGTTGTGTTCCAGACTAGCTGGAGCGAAGTGTAGCGGCTCTTTGCCCTCCCCCGCCTAACTTGCCGCGTTTTGAACACTAGCGACCGCATGCTGTTTTCGCTCAGCGAAGTATCAGAACAAGTTCTGGCACAAGTTTGCAACGTGTTGGACGTTTGCTGTGTAGTTCCACCGTCTTTAACTCTTCCTCAGTAGCAGAGGGTGACGTCGGTCGTTTTGTCTTCGTGTTCAGGCCAGTCTGAAGAGGTGACGCGGACGCCCACAGATTGCGCAGCCGAGCCTACAAGAGAAAGCGCTGTCGGGCATCGCAGCTTTGAGGCCGTCACCAGTCATGCTGTGGAGCCCTTGCTACCTACACCTCCCAGGGTCCCCTAGCACCCCTCTGGACTCGCAAACAGCCTCCTTCGCCCCGCTCCCCCTCCCCTTCCTCCCCCGCACTCCCCCCCCCTCCCCCCGAGGGGGGAGCCTTTTCTTTGGCCACAAGGGCCCCGCGAGGGCCACGGTTGGCTGGCTGGCTGGAGAAGCCGCGCCTAGACGGCGCATCGTCAAAAATACCACACGATAGTACCAAGACCACGGGAACATTAAGAAAGCAACATCGCAAATGCAAGCGCGATTGAACGCAAACATTGCACGTTGGTCAACGCTGGGCGGCGGATGCCAATACATTTGCGAATCAACATGCACGAAGAGAGAGAGAGAGAGGGAGAGAAAAAAAGAAAGAGAGAGAGAGAGAGAACGAGAGGCAACAGCGACGAGGGGAGGAGGGCACTTAACTAAATTAGCCTGCAATACTGCACCACTGCGGCCTCCCATTGGGAGGGCATACTTCTCAGAAGAACGTGTAAACGATCCGGACCGTCCCCCACCATGTTCAGAGCGTGAGCGTACATTAAAGCTTAGGTCGTCCTCGTCTACGCCGAAAATTCCACCATCTGTGTAAGACCTCGCGCGCTTGCCCTTCTTGGAAGACCATCTGTCTAGGCAACGTTCTAGGCAGATTCCGGGCAAGCTTCCCATAATAGTTGAGTTGTTTCTGCAACAAAGTTGTCGATAGACGCCCAACGTTGTTTCGATCTTTTACTTCAGTGTTGCTTACCCTCGAAATGTAGGCAGGCGGAATGGTATAGATTTCCGCAGGCACCGAGCGTGAAAACCGTCGAGTGTTTTACGATCAGCGGCGAGAAGCAGACATGATTCAAGCACACCATTACAGCACATTCGAAAAAAATACACGTTTCAAGTATCAAGGTTTTACGTTGTCGAGATACGTTGGCGTGCTTCCAAACAGTGCTGAATTGTTGGAAAGACCCTCTCGCTTCACCGATACGTCTTGTCAGCTCTGTCTTGGGGTTCCCGTCAATACTCAGATACCCGCCCAAACATACAGCATTGTCTTGGCGCTGAATCGGTTCATCTCCCGGCCCAAATACTGTAGCAGCGTTCCCAATACTTAACAGTATTATTTTGCTGGCGCTGAGCTCCAAGCCGAATGCTCTGCCAATGTCTGCAATGATGTCTAGATGCGTCTGAAGAGTATCCGGGTCTTCCGATGCCAGGAGCGTGTCGCCAGCGTACAGTATGTCATTCGTAATGAGATGAGGTGTTTTGGGTGTCGACAGGCCGTTGCTAATCATTCTCTCATCCACAGTTCGTAAAAGAACAGGCGTGACGATGACAAACAAATAAGACGATAAGGGACATTCTTGAGAGATCCCTGCGTTCTGCGACATCTGCGAAGATGTTGCGTCTGCCCCTCATACGACGAACTTGCGGGCGGTATAGATACCACTGATCATCTCAATCATGTCTGAATGTATTCCAAAATGCCTCAAAGCGTGCAGACTTGATACGATCAAATGTTTTGGCCCAATCCAGGAGCAATAGCATAAGCTGCCCAGCCCTATCCTCTAGAGTCGCATCGATGAGCCGGCGTGCCACGAACAATGCATCAGCAGACCCACGACTTGGTTTACAAACCATATTGAGATTGTCGGTGTCGGTCCTCCACTCCTCCTGATTTGAGCCTGTGCAAAATAATGCTGGCGAGTACCTTCGAACCAACGGCCAGCAGCGATATTGGTCTATAGTTGCTTGGTTGCGACGCGTCGCCCTTTTTGAATATTGTGACTGTAGATGCTTCTCTTCACTCTTCTGGCACTTCCCTCTGCTGCCAACACCCATCGCAAAGTTCCCCGAGTATTTCCAAAGCTGCATTGTTCCGCCACAGAACTTGCCAGAGATCCGGCGGCACATCGTCATTCCCAGTTGTTCTTTGAACCGTCAGTGGTTTGACTGCTCTGCGAACTTCTTCGAGTGTGATATGCCCCCAGCTAAATGTTCAGGGAAGCCGTATTGCGCTGGACTTCAGGAAGGATTTCGGGCCCATCGTACAGTTGCCATTGCACGTCCTCCAAGCAATCTGCCATGGTCTCTGCCTTCTGATCGGCATCTACTAAGTCACCATGTTTGTCTCGCAGCCGCCCATGGCGAGGTGCTGGCTTTTCCTGAGGGAACGGATCGCGTTCCAGACTCCATTTTAAATCGCATCGTCGAGCCATTTCTTCTTATCAGCGCGTGCAGAAATTTGCACTTGCTTGTTCAAAGACTTCATCACAGCTTGGCTTCCAATGGATCTTGTCCGATTTCGTCTTTCAATGAGAGACAACGTCCGCGAATATATCCAAGGACGGTGCGGAGTAGCGACGACGGGTAAGTTCTCCATGAAGGATTCAAGCATACATTCTGCAATGGTGATTGCCTTCTGTGTTGTAAAGAATAGGTTGGTTGCTTGTTCCCCACTTTGTTGATGAAGCCCTCGATGTAGTCTGCGGCTATACGGTTGCGTCGCAATGCGTTCCAATTTCGTCGTGGCTGACGTAAAGCGCGGACGGTAAGGGACATGTCAATGTTCAAATCCACAACACATACGAAATGGTGTGATTGAAGAGCTCTGTGCCGGTCTGTCTGGATATCTCGTACGTTAGAAAGCCATCGCGAGTCAACAATTACATGGCCCAGTTGTTCAAAATCTCTTGCCCGGATTGCCCCCATGAAGTCCAACCCGATGTCGTAGTAGGACATGTTTGTTTCCGCTGGTACATCGAAAAAACAGATTCGCCATGCGCATTGGTGGCAATGCAAAGTTGCATCAGATTATGTTTGATTGTGGGTCCCATTTGCTCCTCGAGTTTCGATACACATGTGCACCCAAAATTTCAGTTTCCCCCGCAAATGTTCGCAACAATTTGACGTTGAAGTCGCCCGGCAATAAAGTTGGCCCATGAGATTTGCAGCACACGAAACATTGCTCCAAGTCTGAGTAGAAGTCGCGGCAGACGTCGTAGCCGTGCGTGTTCGTCCATGCGTACGTTGTCAATAAGTAAGAACACCTGTTACCCGTACCCGCAAATTCGCCATGCGATTGTTGTATTGCAAGTATATGTTGTTTGATCGCCGTTCCCAGGGTGCCACGATAAAGCCCACCCCGCATATTCTCTTCCAGCACCTTCTGATCCAGATAGAATAACCAAATTGCCTTCGAATTCGTATACTTCCGAACCACCGCAGTGTGTCTATTGAAGACAAAGAACTGCAATGTCCAAGTCGCGCATGTGCTTGATGAGCTCGAAAAGTTTGTGCGGACTGCTGTTGGTGATGCCTTCGACACTCCAGGAGGCGATCCTGCCACATTGCATGGGGCAGCATGGGTATGTTACCCATTCGCCCACTCGAGCTCTTCCTGGGAAGCCGATGCGCCGCCATGACCCCTAATGGTTATCCGCCCCACATGTGTTCCCCTTCCCGTTACCATTGGCTGCTCGTCCGAGCATATTTTTGGCACGTGTGATCAGGTGCTCCACCTCGGGGCTCTTCGTGAGCTCCTCCCACTGCTTCCACGCTCCTTCCCAAGAGATGCGAAGACTGCTGTTGGCAGCGCTCACTGTCACAATCGGGTCTTTCGCCACCTTCATCGTGAGATTGTCGGTATCAATACGTACCTCTCAATCTGAATACCCCCATTCCAGAACATGTTTTCGCAAGCCGAACAAGAAATTTTCTGGAACTCGCTTCTCAATAGGTTGATCGGCCCGGGTCCACACTGGGTTTCCATTGTGGGTGGTCTGCGCTTTCCCGACGGTGCTGACAAAGGCGGCCCGGGCAGCATTGTTGCTGAATTGCATGAAAAGGGTGTTGTTGAATTCGCCCTTGGTGAAAATATCGATGGGCGTTGGCAGCTTGATGCGCTCAAACTGTTGCTTGAGGATGTCCGTGGCCTCATCAATACTTGAAAAATCACCCAAGCCTCCAACGACAGCGTTGCATTCGTGGTGCTTGTTCGTGGTGAGTGCCGCCATCTGGCGCTCGAGCTCGTTAATATTCGCCACCATCGCGCTGCCCATGCTCCGTGCGGAACCTGTATCAGCAGAATGTGGGTAAAGTGTCGTTTTAATACATGCTCCGCGTGCGGATCATGTACTAAAAATGCAGGGATTTAGTATTTCAAACAACGATGAGTTCATGCATCAATTTATGCATAGATTAATCATGTATTTAAAATCCTCTGTTTTTACAGATCCGGTGTATTAAGAATTGCCCTGTACGACGTTTGGGTCTCAAGTGCTGTGACCCTCCTAGAGATGTCGTCGATGGCTGTCCGTAGTGGTTGCACTGCAGTTCAAAGATCGTGTTGGGAACCTCCATGTTGCCTAATTGCCCAGATGTCGTTTTGAAGGGGTAGGAATTGTTCACGTTGTACTTGTCTGGATTGTCCCAATGTGAGCCCATCCGCGTTGGCATTTGTTGTTCTACCTGCTGGTTCTGCCGCAGTGGTCGATCCAGCTCCTCCTCCTCCTTTGCCTCCGTATCCGAGTTCTCCTTGGTCGATTCCGGCCGCGGCCGTCAAGTTGTCCCGAAATTGGCGATGGAGTTGAGGTGCACCCCCGAGGTTGGCCTCGTCACAAAGCCCGTCCATCTCATGTAGAGGACTGTGGATCCTGTGCTGTTCAGCTCTCCCCGCGAGCGGCTGCAGAACATCCTTTACGGGAGTGTTGGCCCTGCGGGTGTTCTTCGACGTAGGCGGAGACGACAGATCTTGCGAAATATCTTTCCACGAGAACAGGTTAGCAATACAGCCAATTACGTATCAATGAATATGGAGTGCAGGGTAAAGATCGGAACGTAAAATGTGAGAAAGATGTTGCCCCCCAGCAGAGCTCGAAAAAGGCAACAGCTTGAGCCAGATTCTTGAGATAAGTTCACCTTGAGCCACGATTGCGAGCAACGATTGCCCGCGAGGGGAAGCGAACCTCTGTGGCGACCCGCCTTGCTTTATATTCTCTTGAAATCGTACAACCGCATTGCCCCGCGAATTCCCCCGCGTTCCAGCGAATTCCCAGCGAATTCCCCCGCAGTCCCCCGCCCCTCCTCCCAAGGGTGGAGGCAGGAGGGCTCTCCCTTTGCGACGCTGGACTGCCTCGCCGCCTCCCCCCCCCCCTCCCGCGGGGCAGGAGGCTTCCTCTGCTCCGCCGGGCTGCCTCGCCCGCCCCCCCGCGCCCCTCCCCGCTCCCCCGCCCCATCCTCCCCCCCAGCACTTCCTGGCAGGAGGGCCCCCTCAACCGCTGCACTGCCCGGCGCCCCCCCCCCCATCCCGCTCCCCTTGCCCTGTCGCGCTCGCTCCTGGGAGGCCGCCGGGCCTGCCCGACAACCCAGAGGCGCTGCAGACGTTCGGGTTGCTGCGGGGGGAGTCGGAGGCGCCGCCTCGCCTCGCCTAGGAGGAGGAGGAGGAGGAGGAGGAGGAGGAGGAGGAAGATGCAGGGAGCATGAGGAGGGAGGAAGATTAGGGCACAGGGACGGGGGCGTCAATCATCGAAGAAGGAAACGGCATTCACAGAAATTGTCGAAGCTACGCGCGGATTGTTTGGGTCGGCGTTGGGCCCCCTGGCGGCGCCTCTGGCGCCGCCCTCGGCGCCTCCAGACCGTCCTTGGAGCTTTGTTTTTCGCCCCCCCACACACACACACACACACACACACACACACACACACACACACAACAACTCCTGGCCCACCCTGACCCCCACCTTGACCCATTCCCTGACCTTCACCACGTCCGACACCCTCACCCTCTTGACCGTCCTCGGAGCTTTGTTTTTGGACCCCCCACCCGACAACTCCTGGCCCGGAGCCCTCCCTGACCCCCTCCTCCCTGACCCCCAATTGACCGTTTTGCCCGGCGAGCTGTTCAAGAGTGTCGAGCATGTTGTGGTCACCGCCGGGCAGAAAATAGTATCGGCCACGAGCCGCGCACGTCCTACTTACAAGGAGAGTTTTGCGCGTCATCCCTTGGCAGAGCGAGCTCGTCGCCGTGGATCGAAAGATGGTCTTGATGAGGCACCTGCTTTCGAGGTGGGCGACGAACTCCGCGCACTTTCTTCCGAGCTCTCCGCCGAACGACGACGCGCCGCATGCGCTCTTCGTTTCCAGTTGGGGAAGAAGCTTCTGAGCAGCGGACTTACCTTTGAAGCATTTTCATTATCCAGGCGCGCTGCTCGCAATTGGATGGGCCCGAAGAGTCGCGACGGGCGCGCGGTACAGCAGCCCCGCCGAGCAAGGAGGAACGGCGCCAATTCTGGCGGGCTCCAGGGGGTGGAGGAGGTATGATAACGGAGGAGCCGGACTGGGAGATTTGGCAGGCGGAGCGGGAGGGTGAGCCGCACTATTGGGACGCAACGGAGGAGGGGCAGAAGCTTGCACAGCACGACCTTAAGCAGATACGCTCTCTCACAAGGGCGCCCAAGCGTTGAGTTGTTCCCCGATGGCGCGGCACATCATGGCGCCAATTTCTGTGTCCTGACTGGAGGTTTGAGCAGTCCGGGGGAATTGATTACGATTCGTCTATGCCTAAGGTTCTTGGGTCCTGGTGGATCATCTCGGTAGGCCTAGCCAGAGTACGCCATTATTCGACGACCCCGATATATTGGCATCGCAGTCGAGAGGCGGGGCTTCCAAAAACGCACAACACTGACCTCGAGGAAAACGGGTTGATCATGTTTTACCTGTTTTGGGTACGGTTTTTTGTTTCATGCACGCATGCTGAACATAGTGTCTTCTCAGCATGATCGCGGATTCGTTCCGCGTAGCCGGCGCGAGGTTGCTTTTTTGAAAGTTCGGGCGATTTGTTGGCGTCTGCGTCGAGCGAAGCCCTCGTTCGAGATGAGCCGCGCAGACACGGCAAACGCTTTCGGGAGGTCTGATTGGTCAGAACTAGAGATTACTGTCGCCCGCGCCGCCTCGGACGATAATGCGCCCTCTGCGAGCAGCGCTGTGAGAATAACATGATCGAACTTGCTGCAGGCGAAGGCCCTCTCTTGGTCGAGACACCTAGAGCTGGAGTTGTGGGGGCCCCATTCACGGCGGCAGCTTTTTGGGGTACTTGTGCTCGCGCGACGCTCCAGTGGCCCTGCCAGCGGAGCCGGGCGGTTCCGACGTCGCGTTTCTTGGTTTCGAAGTGGTTTCAGTTCCAGAACAGTTTGAGTTTGTTGAAGATTTGTTGAAGCACGCTGAGGACGCGAAAAAAATGCCGTGGCCTCGGGGGACACGACTCGACCATGGGGGGCCTCTCTGGGCAGGTTGGGGAGATGGACAAGTTTCTGATGAGGCAATGCACCCTTGCGGGCGCGACCAGACTCTCGGGGAGCAGGAATTCCTGCCATATTTCGCCTCCCATGAGACTCAGGCCCGGCAAGGTACTCAACAAGGGGTGGCGGACGCCCAGGAAAAGATGAAGGATAGCGCTCGGCATTTGGGCCCCCATCTTCAAGTCCGAGATTCTAGCCGCCAGGAAGTTACAAGGAGGCGCTCTGCAGCGAGGACTGCGTTTATCTTGTCGGCGGCATCTCCGCGGGACAACCACGGGACAACCGCGGGACAACCACGGGACACGCGCCCGCCCAGGGGGGGGACGTTGGGCTCCATGTGGCCTCTACCAGCGCAGAAACTCGCGCAGCTTCGCCTCGCCCGCGCGCGCGACGCGAACCGAAACCGAAATCGATTTCCCGGTTGGGGCCACTTCCGCTCACACCCCACGACCTCCGATCCCTTTCAAGGTTCGCAAGTGTTCACAGCTGGGCAACGCGCGGAATGTTCGACTGGGCAACCCTGGAGGCGTTTGTCTTCAGCCAGACAGACTACCAGAGCGTCTTGAACGCAGCTTCATTTCGCGCTCGGACCGCGACGCTCGGTCGAGCGACGCTGCGAGAGGAAAACAAAGCAAGGCCCCGATCACATGATCGATCAGGTTCTGCTCTACGGCTCCACGGGCGTGTTTTTGGCAGTGAAAGTGACTAATCCGTCGTCTGAAGTGGCATCGAAGTTGAGCTGTGCGACCTGACCACCATGCCCACCCGTTGCGCGTCACGTTCGGGGATCTAGATTGCGAGTTGGAGGCGGGGTTCTCGCCGCGGTTGCTGGACGGGGCCCCCTTTTCCGAGGCCGCTTCTCCATAGCCGAGCCGCTTTGTCCGCGACCTCGAGTTGACCGCTGGGGTCGCCGGTGGCAAGGCGGTCGATGCGCTGTTGGGGGGCTTCAATAGATTCGGGGATCGGGAGGCGATGGGGAAGTTGTGATCGATCGACAAGGGGTGTCTCAGAGCTGCTGAATCTCGGGCCCAGGCCCCTCCTCCGCCCACGGCCGACAGAGCTCCAAGCACTCCTCGTTCGGGCCATGTTCCAGCTCCTGTTGGGCAGGCCCCCTTGCTGCCCCCCGCCAGGGATCCGCAATTCCGGCACAGGGCTCGCAAGGGCGAGAGTCTTCGCAGGGCACCAGTTCTCACGCGAGAGGCGTTCGTGAATCATTATCGGGCTCGCCATCATGCACGCAGCCTGGCGCGTGCCATCACGCGCACAAGCGTTCGCGCGCACTGGGAGCAGGTTTTCTAGATCAAGGCATTTATGGGCCTCCATTCTCAGGGGCAGTCGTTGTGCGATCGGGCCATGGGATCGGGGGGATTTACAACGGCCTCGAAGTTTGCCGATGCATCGTGTGTGATCATGTTGCAGCGAATCTCCCTTATTCATGCAGTCATTTAGCTGCTGGGCATCTCGCATGGAAGCGCCCCCCCCATTCCGACCGGCACGTGCATCTCAACGCGCAGTTTCGGTCGGCGGCGCTGCAGATGCCATCGCGATGCATCCAGCAGCGACAAGGGCCCCGAAGAGGACGGACCCCCCCACAAGCGGCGCGGCGAGTTCGGCGAAGAAGTCGGCCAGGGGCAGCGGCGTGGGCGGCCCCGAGGGCGGAAGCGATCTCATGGAGGTCGCGGAGGTGAACGCGCGGCCTCTGCTCGCCGCCACGCGCAGGCTCGCAGACGCGCCAGGTTCGGTGCCCCCCAGGTGGGACGTCGCCATCGATCGCAGCCCCCATCGCTCAGTTGCTGTCGGCGGACAGGAGCTGCGACGACCCGAGCGAGGATATGAAGTCCAAGCAAAGCCAGGGCGAGGAGCAAGATTGCAAGGGGGCGGGGACCTCCCCACGCACACACCCTTGCGGCAGCGATGAAGCATCGCGCGTCTCGCACGCCTACAGCAAGGCCTACGCAGGCAGAGGAGGAGAAGCTTCTGCACGAGGGCAAGGACTGGTGGCAGCGGTAAACGGGCGAGGATACGAACCTGAGGACGGTGGGTCGCGCAGTTCCCTATTTCAGCTGCAAGGCGCAGCGCAGGACCAAAGGTTCAATCATCATGATGAGGACCGACTTCAACAAGCCGATGGGCGTGGAGGCTTCGATGATCCTGGAGGCGGCGATCGAGCACGATGGCGCGGAGTTTCTCGAGGGCTCGGTTCCGCATAGGCCCGTCGAGCAAGAGTTGATGGCGTGGGTGAACAAAGGTAGAGAACTTTGGGTATTAGTACGCGGCTACAGAAGTTGCGTGCGAGCGGCCGAGTGGCAGCAGATGTCTTGGAAATATTGAAGCGCCGTATTTCGTCGCATTCGGATCCCGAGCTGCCGCGGCTTCCGACTTTTGTGCTTGAGCGTTACCGCCCTTTGCAGGGTAGAGGGAGAGGGAGGGGCGGCGTTTCGGTGCGGAGGCGGGGGGGGGGAAGAAGGGATCTCCCTGAGTTTGTGGGCTGTCCTCCCTACATGGACCGTGTGCGTTTGGGAGCGTCGGACGTGGCCACTGCCTCTGCTGGGGTGAGCGATCGTCTCGCCTCAGAGTGTGACCGCGGGGTCCGTGAGATCCACCTCAGAGGCCTAGCGCGTGCCGAGTTGCAGCGTGATTTCATGCAGCGATGTAGTGGGCAGGGTGCACAGTCATGAATCAATGAGCTGACTTCTCTATTATATTACAAGCTCTTCCTCCTCCTCCTCCGCCGCCTCCTCCTCCACCTCCTCTGCCACCCTATCCTGGAGGCGGAGGAGGAGGAGCAGGAGGAGCAGGAGGGGGAGGAGGAGAGAGGAAGCGGGGGCGGCAGTTGTCCGACGTCGTCCCTGCCATGGTTTCGTTTTGGGTCCTCGTTCCATCGTCCGCACCGGCCGTCCTCCGCCTCAGGAAGCTGGCGCGGGGGAGACTTGCGCCGATGCGGCCGCCGAGGGGGAGCCGGACGAGGACCCGAGGCGCGCCCCGCCGGGCTGCCCGTCGGCGGCGTCGGGGGTGGGGAAACGAGGAGAAGGAGGAGGAGGAGGAGGAGGAGGAGGAGGGGCTACGATCGAGGAGGAGGAGGAGAAGAGGGGGGAGGGGAGGGGGGAGGGGAAGGGGGAGGAGGGGGGGGCGGGGAGGGGGGAGGGAAGTGGGGAGGAGGGAGGAGGGGAGGAGGGAGAGGGGAGGATGGGAGGGGATGAGGGAGGAGGAACAGAGGGAGCAAGGGGGGGCAGGGGGGAAAGAGTGAGGAGGGAAGGATGGGGGAAGGGGGGAGGGGTAGGGGCGAGGGGCGGAGCAGAAGGATGCCATCTCCGCCGCCCCTCCTGTTCCGCCCTATTTCTCCTCCTCGTCCCGCTGCCATCCTCCAATTGTTGCTCGGATGGGGAGGGAGGCGGAAGAGCGGGGAGGAGGAGAAGAGTGGAGGTGGAGAAAGCGGGGAGGGGGACCGAGGGTGTGGGGGGGGGAGCGGGCGCGGTATGGCGATTGTGAGAGGCGGCAGTGGAGAGGGGCAAGTGAGATGCGCTCGCATCATGTCTGGCATGTTATCCCTCCGCTCCATCCCTTGTCACTGCGTGTACCCAAATTCCGTTCGCGGAGACCGGTGTAGAGTGGAAGTGACTTCTTTCGATGGGATTGATGCGTGACGCTCTGTGACATATTTCTGATGTGCCGTAAGTGCTGAGGTGGGCCAGAGTGGGCACAGGGACCGTGCACTGTCTGGGCAAAAATAGAGCGCACATGGAATCAAACAGCGCCGTGCAAAAATAGGAGTGGACGTGGAGTGGGAGTAGGAGGGTGAGGGGGAGGAGGGAAGAGGAGGAGGGGAGCAGTAGAAGGGGGAAGGGAGGACGAGGAGGAGGGAAGAGGAAGAAAAGGAAGAGGAGGAGGAGAAGGAGGAGGACAGACACTAGGGAAGCACCAGCGTCACAGCTCGCTATTGCCGACGGGGTCGTGGGGAGGCGAAAACGGAGGAGGAGGAGGAGGGCCAGGGAAGGCAAGGGAAAATAAAGGGCAATGATGGCAAGGAAAGGGGCTGTATGGATCAGCGCATGCCCCATTGGCACTGAAAGGAAGCACAGAGCGGATATTCGCCACAAGAACTTGAGTCGGGCAGATAGGAGACGAGTGGAGAAATGCTTAATGTACTCATGGGTTCGGCTGTGGAACCGCTGACAGCTTCTCGGTCGGAGCGCAGACTCGGCTTCACTGTTCTCCCACACCAGCCTCACCTGACGGCCAGAATGTATTATTCCGCCCCACCTCCGCTGAATCCGAGCAGCACCAAGTCGTGTACAGCGAGCTTGCCCGTGCGATATGTGTGCACAGGACGTCTTGCAATCCACCTGGGCGGCCATCGGGACGGCCGAACTGGGGACGGCGATACGAGAAGGGATGAGGGCCAGTGGCAGTTCCTTGGCATCTCCTCCTGCGCCTGGTCCTGCTTCTCCCCGTCCTCCCCCTGTCTCCCTCCTCCCGTTCCCCCTCCTCTCGCTAGTCCTGCTGCTGCTGCTGCTGCTCCTCCTTCTCCTTCCTCCTCCTCCTCCTCCTCCTCCGCCTCCTCCGCCTCCTCCTCCTCCTCCTCCTCCTACTGCTACTCCTACTCCGACTCCTACTCCGACTCCTCCTCCTCCTCCTCTTCCTCCTCCTCTTCCTCCTCCTCATCTGCCTCCTCCTCTTCTTCCTCACACCACATACCAGAACCGCGCACGCTTGGATTCTAGCTTGAACCGCCGCCCAGGGGCGGACAAATCATGCCCCCCCGCCCCCCGACAACGCGCGCGCGCGCTTTGGTTCTAATTTGTTGCGT
This sequence comes from Prorocentrum cordatum, assembly GCA_963575745.1. Classification (NCBI taxonomy): domain Eukaryota; class Dinophyceae; order Prorocentrales; family Prorocentraceae; genus Prorocentrum; species Prorocentrum cordatum. The sequence goes on from CAUYUJ010015501.1 coordinate 305,009, forward strand.
CCCCCCAGGGTGGACCAAGGACACATCCGGGTTCCATTTCGTGGTGCCCAACATGTGGTTGTGAGGCCACGAGGGATAGCATCGACACCTCACCCCCAAGTTATCGGCCACGCAGCCGAGACAGTCTCACGATCTTGCTTCACGTTCGGGCGCGCTCAGGAGAAGGTGCTCAACACCGAACCTCGTCATCGGCCAAACCAGCGCGGAAAAGAGCCACATGTTGTTGCGACCATTTTGGATTTACGTTTGGGTGTACCAGCGCATCCGTGAATCCATGCCGCACCGCGCCCCAGAGTAGGGACGCACCTTTTGCTCACTCAAAAGACCACAAATCGTCAGCACAGGAACTTGCAACTACCCAGATTTTAGGCGTACCGTCCCATCCGCTATCCCCCCACGCCACGCAAGGCGCTGAAAATGCCACGGGGACGGTGCGGCGCAGAAGTCGCTAAAATTGTTAAAGCAGTTTGCGCCCAAACCGGCGTTAGAATTGTTAAAGCAGTTTTGGTTGAAGGGGTCGCGCGCATAGACTGCGCGTGCCGCGCGATGCAACACAGCAAGTTACATTGGACATTTAGGTTTGACACGCGTCTTCCCTCGACCCAACCAGAACTTATGGGGCTCTGAGGAGGTCAAATTCTTGATGTCACCCCTAGGGTGGCCTGCTGTGGCGCAGGTCCCCGTGTCAACCCTGGGGTGGAGATGGCCGCAGGCCATATCACATGGGGTCAGGCGCCCCTTAAGCCATGTCACTTCGAGTCCTCCTCCTCCTCCTCCTCCTCCTCCTCCTCCTCTTCCTCCTCCTCCTCCTCCTCCTCTTCCTCTTCCTCCTACTCGAACGGGAACTTAGTACTGCCCCTTACCTCTTCGAATTCTCTCTCCCCACCGCTGCCGTTTAGTTCGGGGCCACGGGGACTGCAGTTGCCGTGCTCGTGTTACTCGCGTTGTATATTCTCACGTTACTTCCTGGATAGTGAAAAACCTATGTTTCACATTCTGATCCTTTACCTCGAGTTGGTAGCGGATCTTCGGTTCCCTTCCTCGCTCCGCCATGGCGTTTCCTCGCAGTCTTGCTTCGACGGCGACGGCCCCCCATCTCCACCGCGATGTGCAACCATTTGCAGGACTATTTCAACAAGGACGCCGTTTTATTCCCCTTGCAGCGCTTTTGGCGCGCAAAACCACGGTCACCGTGATCGCGACCCTCTAGCCGTTCATCGCGACGGGGGTCGGTGCACCCGCACTACATCGAAAGCATCAACATCAACGACTGAGCGCCCACCCTTCCGCGCTTACCCTTGGGCCGGCCCGAACTATACTCGGGCAGCTCGCGGACCTGACTCCATCATCGCACCCGCCTGTGGGCGCGACCGCCGACGACAAACAGTTGATCGAGACAACGTTCACGTCTTCGGCGTTGGCAGAGGGTTCCGAGCCACCTGCGACTATGTTGCAGGGGCCTCGCGGGTGGGTCACGGGTGGGTCGCGGGTGGGTCGCGGGTGGGTCGCCGGGTGGGTCGCGGGGTGGGTCGCGGGTGGGTCGCGGATGGGTCGCAGGGTGGGTCGCGGGGTGGGTCGCGGGTGGGTCGCGGGTGGGTCGCGGGGTGGGTCGCGTGGTGGGTCGCGGGTTGGGTCGCGGGTGGGTTGCGGGGTGGGTCGCGGGGTGGGGCGGGGTGGGTCGCGAGGTGGGTCGCGGATGGGTCGCGGGGTGGAACGACGACAACAAACAACAACAACGCAACAACGCAACAAGCAGAATCCTCACCATGGATCCCCATTTCAGCCACGCTTCCAGAAACAATGAATGACCGCTCGGCCCCCTCACTCTTGTACATATATATATATATATATGTACAGCCCGGTGCAAGGAGTGCTGTTCTACTGTCAACAAAGCTGTCATTCTCAAGCCTTGTGTCAATTGTGGGGTCGAGCTCCCTGAGACGAACTACGCGAAAAACCAATGGAAACGAACTACCAGGACGTGTCTGAGTTGCACGGAGGCCCCAAAAAAGTGGGACATCTAGATCAACCCTCACCGTCGTCCACCAGCAGGTGTGCTTTGCCGTTGCCCACAACTTCGTTGGCCCCGTCGAAGGTGTCGTTTGGACCCACGCCGCCCATGGGCACACTCGTCTCGCGCACCATGCAGTAGGACACCATCCCAGCCAGTGCAGAACGCTCAACCAGGAGGCAAACAGCGGACGACAAGAAATGACGGAGAGATTGTTGGAACAGTTCCCTGGTTAAGCATTTGCATCGCACGTTCCAAGGCACAAGGCAGATTCGTCTCTGGGGCTCAACGTGGCCCTTCCGAAACCGAACAAAGACGACGGCAACGTCGACCCAAACCAACCCAAATGCCGAAAGGCCCCCAAAACTGTTCAAGAAAACCGCGGGCCACTTCTAGATGACCGACGACGGCGACGACGGCGACGACGACAACGTCGCCGTCGCCGTCGTCGAACGCGCACCCCCGTTTCCATCACCCCACGTGCTTTGCCGTTTCTTGCAGCCCCATTGGCCTGCACATGAAGCTGCGCCTCGGCCCAATACGCCTGTTTGTCCTCCCCCTTTTGCCCCTAACAATGCACTACACCAAGATTTTAAAGCGAACCGCAGCGAGCTTCAAGTCTTGTGTATATATATAGAGAGAGAGAGAGAGAGAGAGAGAGATCCGAGAAATGAATATGTATTTATAAATATATGTGTATATATATACAAGTATGTGTACAAGGCCAGGGGTTTTCTCCCAGGTGTTTCGGGTCCGCCCACACGGCCTTAAGTGGTGCCACAGGGACACCAAAAAACCTCACAATGTCCCGCGGGGCTTCCGGGCAACCCCAGATAGCTTCAAGACGACCCAGGAGGATGCGATTTTCGCCCCCCACAGGCCCCAAGACCACCTGCTAACATAGGTCATGGTAACGAATCAGCTCGCATTCTTTAAACAAATTAGGGAAAAAACTATGATTTACTAAAGCGAGAAACGTGTGTATCAAATTGCGCCGCCGAACCAAAACAAAACAAAACATCACTGAATAAACGCAAACGCCGTTTTACGAAATTCAAAAACGAATGTTCTGAATCCGGGGCCGTTTTTTCGAATCCCACATCCTATCACTATCATGACCTGAGTGGCTCGATCACAAGAGGCAAGAACCTCTGATTTACCATCGGTTTTTGTTCTCCGATGTTTCTGGAACTCTCAATTTTCGAGTTTCCGACGCTCCACGACGGCCCAAGAGGCTTCCAAGACCGCCCCAAGACGGCCCAAGAGACCCCCAAGACCGCCCCAAGACGGCCTAAGAGGGTCTCAAGACGGACCCAAAAGGGGCCCATGACGGCCCAAGAAGAGCCGCCCAGACGGCCTTAGTGGCGTCACGGTGACACCAGAAAGTTGCGAGATGTCCCGCGGGCTTCCAGGCAGCCCCGGACAGCTTCAAGACGGCCCAAGCGGCTTCCACTTTCGCTCCCCAGAGGGCCCCGAAATTCAAAAACCATTGGTTGACCATTGGTTTTCAATGTTTCTGGGATTCTCGACTGTCGAGCTTCCCACGCTCCACGACGTCCCAAGAGGCCTCCTAGACCGCCCCAAGACGGCGCCAGAGACCCCAAAGACCGCCCCAAGACGGGCAAAGAGGGCCCCAGACGGCCCCACAAGGCGCCCATGACGGCCCAAGAAGAGCCGCCCACACAGCCTCAAGTGGCGTCACAGTGGCACAGGAAGGTTGCGAGATGTCGCGCGGGCCTCCCAGGCAGCCCCGGACAGCTTCAAGACGGCCCAAGCGGAATCCATTTTCGCTCCCCAGAGGGCCCCGAAATTCAAAAACCATTGATTGACCATTGGTTTTCAATGTTTCTGGGATTCTCGACTGTCGAGCTTCCCACGCTCCACGACGTCCCAAAAGGCCTCCTAGACCGCCCCAAGACGGCCCCAGAGACCCCAAAGACCGCCCCAAGACGGGCAAAGAGGGTCCCAGACGGCCCCAAAAGGGGCCCATGACGGCCCAAGAAGAGCCGCCAAGCAGCCTCAAGTGGCGTCGCAGTGGCACAGGAAGGTTGCGAGATGTCGCGCGGGCCTCCCAGGCAGCCCCGGACAGCTTCAAGACGGCCCAAGCGGAATCCATTGTCGCTCCCCAGAGGGCCCCAAGATGCAAAGACCATCGATTGACCATTGGTTTTCAATGTTTCTGGGATTCTCGACTTTCGAGCTTCCGACGCTCCACGACGTCCCAAGAGACCTCCTAGACCGCCCCAAGACGGCACAAGAGACCCCCAGGACCGCCCCAAGACGGGCCAAGAGGGTCCCAAGACAGCCCCAAGAGGGGCCCAAGAGGGCCACACGACAACTCCAGGAGGGGCCTACGAGCAGGAGACCGAAAGGACAATTCGACCCTTCCGTCCCAAGATGCCCCCCGACAGCCCAAGAGGGCTCTCCGAGCGCTCCCCAGTGGGCCCCAAGAGGCAAAAATCATTGATTTGCCAAAGTTGTTCAATGCTTTCGGGCGTCTCGACTTTCCCAGCTACGACGTCCCTAGAGGCCCCCGAGACCGTCCCGAGACGGAACGCCAAGAGGCCCCCAAGAGCGTCCACAGACGGACCAAGTAGGCCCCGAGCGGCTCTAGACGCGCCCAAGACGCCCCAAGACGGTCCCAAGAGGGGCCCGAGCGCAGAGCCCGAAGCGATACCTCGAGTCTTCCGTCCCAGATGCCCCCAAATGGCCTCAGAGGACTCGAGCAGCGCTCCCCAGATGGCCTCAAGAGGCAAAAACAAACGACGTCCCTTGGGTTTTAATGTGATTTCGAAGTTCTCCACTTTTCGAGCTTCCGGCGCTCCACGACGTCTAAAGAGGCCCCTAAGACCGCCCCGAGATGGCCCAAGAGGCCCCAACGACGGTCCCAAGACGGCCTAAGAGAACCCGTAGACGCGCCCACGACACCCAAGAGAGCTCCGAGACGGGCCCGAGAGGGCCCTTACATCCAACACGAATTGAACACGAACCGTTTCTTCGTCAAGGACAGTGTTGTGTTAAATGTGTGTTGAATTGTGGGGGTTCGGGGAGCGCTGTGGGAGCTCCCTTGGCGCCCCTTTGGGGGCTCCTTGGAGGCCCTGTTTGAGCCTGTCGCGGTGGCTTTTGTGGGCCTCTCCGTGGTCCTGACGTCCAGGTCCATCGGGGGTCGTCGTTGGAAGTCTTGTGGCCCTCGTCGGTCCTCTCGAGGGCGTCTTGAGCCGTCTTGAAGCCCTCCTGAGTTTCTTGTGGGAGTTTCTTGCAGGCCCGGGACAGCGGCACCAGAGATGGCCCAGGATGGCCCACATCAGCGGGGGGGCAGGGCGCTCGGGACGGAGAAGAAAGGACGAAGCCAACGGACCACGAAAAGCTTAAGGTAGGAGTCAGGGAATGACGAAAGCGGAGAGTCAGGAGGAACAGAAAGGGAGCGCCAAGGGAAGACGGGAGGGAGGAGCAGCAGCTGAGTAGGGCTACGTTATCACTTCTCGTCCCCCGCCTCCTGCTTCCCCCCCATGACCCCCCTCGATGTCGTTATTTTCTGTCCTGCCTCAGCCCGCCTCCCCTCTTCCTGCGTCTCCTACTCCTCCTCTTGTCGATGGAGGCGGCACTCATGTTCCCGGGCCCCCTGTGAGGCCCCAGAGTGACCTTGCAGAGGGCAGCGCCTCGGTCCAGTCCAAACTCGTCAGCTCCGAGCCTTCCAAGTAGGGCCCATAGACGAGGCAAGAAACAAGGAAACCATGGCCAGGATGTCGCGGTATTTCCCCATATCCTAAGATGGGGTTCTTGTTATTACTTGGACGCCTCCTACTCCCTCTCCCTCCTCCTCTTTCCTCCTCCCCTCCTCCTCTTTCCTCATACTCAGACCTACTCATACTCAGACTTACTCATACTCAGACTTACTCATACTCAGACCTACTCATACTCAGACTTACTCACACTCAGACATACTCATACACAGACTTACTCATACACAGACTTACTCACACCCAGACGTACTCATACACAGACTTACTCATACCCAGACTTACTCATACACAGTATTACTCATACTCAGACTTACTCATACCCAGACGCACACATACACAGACTTTCTCATACACAGACTTTCTCATACACAGACGTACTCATACCCAGACTTACTCATACACAGACTTACTCATACTCAGACATACTCATACTCAGACCTACTCATGCTCAGACTTACTCAACACACATCAGATTTGGAGGATGTCTCAAGCGGGGCGCTGGTTTCAGCACCCCTAAGGGGAGCCGCCAAGGGTGTTTGCACGGGCTCGTTCGCGGCCATTTTGTGGGGATGTCTCAGGCGGTTTGCTTGTTTCTGGGCTCAACATCCTTCGCTTGGAGAGCAGATTGTGAGGATGTCTCAGGCGGGGCGCTGGTTTCAGCACCCCTAAGGGGAGCCGCCAGGGGTGTTTGCACGGGCTCGTTCGCGGCCATTTTGTGGGGATGTCTCAGGCGGTTTGCTTGTTTCTGGGCCCAACATCCTTCGCTTGGAGCAGATTGGAGGATGTCTCAGGCGGGGCGCTGGTTTCAGCACCCCTAAGGGGAGCCGCCAGGGGTGGTTGCAGCTCGTTCCATTTTGTGGGGATGTCTCAGGCGGTTTGCTTGTTTCTGGGCTCAACATCCTTCGCTTGGAGAGCAGATTGTGAGGATGTCTCAGGCGGGGCGCTGGTTTCAGCACCCCTAAGGGGAGCCGCCAGGGGTGTTTGCACGGGCTCGTTCGCGGCCATTTTGTGGGGATGTCTCAGGCGGTTTGCTTGTTTCTGGGCTCAACATCCTTCGCTTGGAGAGCAGATTGTGAGGATGTCTCAGGCGGGGCGCTGGTTTCAGCACCCCTAAGGGGGGCCGCCAGGGGTGTTTGCACGGGCTCGTTCGCGGCCATTTTGTGGGGATGTCTCAGGCGGTTTGCTTGTTTCTGGGCCCAACATCCTTCGCTTGGAGAGCAGATTGTGAGGATGTCTCAGGCGGGGCGCTGGTTTCAGCACCCCTAAGGGGAGCCGCCAGGGGTGGTTGCACGGGCTCGTTCGCGGCCATTTTGTGGGGATGTCTCAGGCGGTTTGCTTGTTTCTGGGCTCAACATCCTTCGCTTGGAGAGCAGATTGTGAGGATGTCTCAGGCGGGGCGCTGGTTTCAGCACCCCTAAGGGGGAGCCGCCAGGGGTGGTTGCACGGGCTCGTTCGCGGCCATTTTGTGGGGATGTCTCAGGCGGTTTGCTTGTTTCTGGGCCCAACATCCTTCGCTTGGAGAGCAGATTGTGAGGATGTCTCAGGCGGGGCGCTGGTTTCAGCACCCCTAAGGGGAGCCGCCAGGGGTGGTTGCACGGGCTCGTTCGCGGCCAGTTTGTGGGGATGTCTCAGGCGGTTTGCTTGTTTCTGGCCCAACATCCTTCGCTTTGGAGCAGATTGTGAGGATGTCTCAGGCGGGGCGCTGGTTTCAGCGCCCCTAAGGGGAGCCGCCAGGGGTGGTTGCACGGGCTCGTTCGCGGCCATTTTGTGGGGATGTCTCAGGCGGTTTGCTTGTTTCTGGGCTCAACATCCTTCGCTTGGAGAGCAGATTGTGAGGATGTCTCAGGCGGGGCGCTGGTTTCAGCACCCCTAAGGGGAGCCGCCAGGGGTGGTTGCACGGGCTCGTTCGCGGCCATTTTGTGGGGATGTCTCAGGCGGTTTGCTTGTTTCTGGGCTCAACATCCTTCGCTTGGAGAGCAGATTGTGAGGATGTCTCAGGCGGGGCGCTGGTTTCAGCACCCCTAAGGGGAGCCGCCAGGGGTGGTTGCACGGGCTCGTTCGCGGCCATTTTGTGGGGATGTCTCAGGCGGTTCGCCTGTTTCTGGGCTCAACAGGGAGGGAAATGACAGGAACGAGGATGAGGAGGAGGAACAGGAGGAGGAGGAGGAGGCGGGGGATCGTGAGGAAGGGCATGGGGGTGCGGAGGGGGAGGGGGAGCAGGAGGATGAGGAGGAGGAGCAGGAGCAGGAGAAGGGAGGGGGCGGAGGAACAGGAGGAGGAGGAGGAGGAGGAGGAGGAGGAGGCGGAGGGCGCTTTGCTCGGTGAACGGCGCGGGCGTTGACTTTTTGCAAAACATGTTTGCGCCCGAGGTTGAGACCCGATGCGAAGTGCGGACGGTTAAAGCTGGGGTGCAGGTCGCGAGGTGCCGCTTGAAGCACTTGTCACTCGTGCTCCCCATGGTGCTTCGGACGCGGCGCCGAGGGAATTCTTTGCTTTGGCAAAAAAGATGCGCGGGCATATGCACGTGAATGAATGCATGCACGCGGTGGATGTGCAGCCGCGCTGCGCGCGCGTGTGCTCGCCGCTCACACGGACGCGCTCGTGGAGCAAACATCTACCATAGATAAATGCTCACCGTGGCACTACCCTCCAACATGACATGCACTTATGGCCTTGTGTGGCTAAACGCTCGTCTTACATATCCCACTGCCAACTATCCTAAAACATATGCACATATGGGAAGCTCCAAAGCTACCACGGGCTGACAAGGGAAAGGCCTGGCAGCTGAGGAGGGGGGATGAAGAGGAAGAGGCTCGCATTCAACCATACTCAAAGCTCACTCTGACTCATACGCAATCACTCGCATTAGGGGTCACTCGTCTTCGTCGGCCCTGTCGCCCACGTGGACGCGCTATTGTAGTCGACCGCTCATGAACAGACGCTCACCACGGCATGACATAAAACATGAGATGCACATATGGGGAGCTCCACGCAGTGAGTAATTGTTGATGCCGACCTTGGTCATGGCCCATGCCAGCCGCTGCGGGGGGCTAGGTTCTGGGGGGGGGGCCGCCATTGAGGGGAGGTGGCCTCGACCCCCATCCACATGATGGGGGTGCACAGGCGATTGATGCGTTGGTGGCGCGGACGCACCCTGACGGGGCTACGCTGCGGCCGCCTTTACCCTGAACCCACCCGCCCGACCCACGCGCCCCGGGTAACGACCGTTGCCCGGGAAAGAAGTAAAAGGTCACACAAGAACCCTGAGCTCCGGCGTTGCGACAATATTGCGACACGAAAAGTCACGATTGGAGCCTCAGGCCCCACTTTTCTGCGCCACGTCTTGAGACGGATCGATCCGTGATGGTCCCGAGCCCCTAGGCTGGGCGAAAACGCACAGTGTGAAACAAATGCGACGCCCGGATCGCAGGGTCGTCCGAAATCTGGGTCTTGGGCCGAACAAGAATAAATGGGGTCGGAGGATTGCGCCGCGCCGCCGAAACATCGCCGATGCGGTTCGACGTGGATCCCGATGTTCTCCACACCGACGGCGCCGACGCATCGCCGATACATCTGAGATGCATATGAGATGCATTGGCGATGCGGCGCCATCCTCCGACCCGATCAACAACAGCGAAAAATTGCAACCGGAGCCCCTGACTCCATTGTTCCGCGCCGTTCTTCGAGCTGGATCGATCCGCCAGGGTCCCAACCCCGAAACCGGGCGACGGCGACAATGCCCAGACATGTCACGTCCTGATTTTTGTCCAATGCGGGGTCCCTGGAATTCCGAATTCTTTCCCCAGGGCCAGCGTTTCATCCCGGGCTGCTCTTTGACGTTCCGGGGGCACGGCGAGGGCCCCCAGGGGCCGAAAACAGCCACACACACACACACACACACACACACCTCCCGCCCTGATTTCGCAACGACGCGAGCATGTGTGGGTCGGGGATTGCTCAAGGGGCCCCTGGCTCAAGGTGCCCCCAGTTTTTCGCCCAATTTTGGAGCCCCTGGGGCCCTCTAGGCCTCGTGAGGGGCGTTCTGGAGGCGGGGGGGGCCCCCGTTGAAATCTTGGGGGCGCCTTCGGCCAGACGCCCCCAGATGCCCCGAGATGCCCCCAGACGGCCCAATAGGTCTCCATGAGCGCTCCCCAGATGGGCGCAAGAGGCAAAAACCAATGATATTCCGTAGGTTTTTCTGTGTTCTGGAAGGTCTCGCTTTTTCGAGCTTCCAGCGGTCAACAAACCCCCAAGACCGCCCCGAAACGGCCCAAGAGCACCCCAAGAGGGTCCCAAGACTGTCCAAGAGAACCCCAAGATGGCCCTAGAGGCGCCCAAGACGCCCCAAGAGAGCTCCGAGACGGTCACAAAGAGGGCCCAACATGTAACACAAATTTAACACAAACCGCTTCCTCGTCAAGGACGGCGGCGTGTCGAATTTGTTTGAAATTGTTGGGGCTTTGGGGCCTCCCTGGGAGTTCCCGTGGCGCCCATGTGGGCCCTCCCAGGCTATCCTCAAAAGCTCTCGTGGGGGCCTGTGGGAGTTTCAGGAGAGCCCCAGGAGGTTTCTGGAGGCCGTTGAGGCCCCACGGATCTTCAGAGTCTGGAGGCCCCAGAAAAACAAAACACGCCCCAGAACGTGCAATCGTCCGTTCACGTCCACAGACGACGACGACGACCACCACCACAACCACCACCACCACCACTACGACGACCACCGCGACGATCATCGCGACGGCGGCGGCGGCGACGGCCTGGCGGCCCAGAGTTTCTGGGGCCCTCCTCGGCCACCGTGGCAGACACGGCACTTGCGCAGCTGGGAAACATTCGGATCTTTCCGACGCGTCGCACGTCGATCATCGCACGGCTCCGCGACCGCTCACCGAGCCCTACGCCCCCCCAGAAGGCCCAGCACCTCCACGCAAGGGCGGCCCTTGCCTGGGGAACGTCTCTCTGGGTGCTTTGGGTTTCGTGGATCAGCGCAAGGCCGCAAGGTCTATTAACAACGACTGCGCTATCGGCTGGAACCTAAGGGCGCGCGTAGCGCGCGCGTGGTTCTAGTATATTTGTATACATACATATATATATATATATATATATATATATGCATATATATATATATGTATATATATATATATCGAGAGAGAGAGACATATATATATATATACAATGAAGAGCGAAGCATGCCAGTGAGGGTTGTTTCCGCGAGCTCTGTTCGTGGGGCGGCAGGTTTCGGACAGCAGAGCATGCAAGTGAATGATTACACGCTCCAACCGAACGATCTGCCGCTTGGCAATGTGTACGTAGGGGCCTGGTCAGAAGAGGGCCATATGTGCCCAGCCCCCATCTCGTGTGCAATTCGTTCGTGGGGAACTTGGTCAGTAGAAGGTTCTTCCAGTGCATTGCTAGCTCGGTGTTGCTTCGCTGGTTTGGGCGCGGCTTGCCCGCCTCACCGGGCGAGGCACAACAGTCTCGCTTGAGCACCAGATTCGGACGGGATGTTAGTGTTGCCCCAATGTTGTCCCTTAATTTTATATTTCCCCACATCCTGAGTGGGGTTCTTGTTTTCCCAGAATATCATCTCCTTCTCCCTCCCGCCTCCCGCCTCCCACCCCTCCAGGGAGGCCCCGTCTGAGCGAGGAGGGTATCGGAAGCCCAAACTATCTACATGGTTTCGTGCCCCTCCCTCCCCTCCAGGGAGGCCCCGCCTGAGCGAGGAGGGTATCGGAAACCCGTATTATTTACATGGTTTCGTACCCCTTCCCACCCCTCCAGGGAGGCCCCGCCTGAGCGAGGAGGGTATCGGAAACCCGTACTATTTACATGTTTTCGTGCCCTTCCCACCTCTCGAGGGAGGCCCCGCCTGAGCGAGGAGGGTATCGGAAACCCATACTATTTACATGGTTTCGTGCCCCTCCCATCCCTCCAGGGAGGCCCCGCCTGAGCGAGGAGGGTATCGGAAACCCGTACTATTTACATGGTTTCGTGCCCCTCCCACCCTCCAGGGAGGCCCCGCCTGAGCGAGGAGGGTATTGGAAACCCGTAATTTACATGGTTTCGTGCCCCTCCCACCCCTCCAGGGAAGCCCCGCCTGAGCGAGGAGGGCATCGGAAACCCGTACCATTTACATGGTTGCGTGCCCTTCCGACCTCTCCAGGGAGGCCCCGCCTGAGCGAGGAGGGTATCGGAAACCCAAACTATTTACATGGTGTCGTGCCCTTCCCACCTCTCCAGGGAGGCCCCGCCTGAGCGAGGAGGGTATCGGAAACCCATACTATTTACATGGTTTCGTGACCCTTCCCACCCCTCCAGGGAGGCCCCGCCTGAGCGAGGAGGGTATCGGAAACCAATACTATTTACATGGTGTCGTGCTCCCCCAACTCCTCCAGGGAGGCCCCGCCTGAGCGAGGAGGGTATCGGAAACCCATACTATTTACATGGTGTCGTGCCCCTCCCTCCCCTCCAGGGAGGCCCCGCCTAAGCGAGGAGGGCATCGGAAACCCGTACCATTTACATGGTTGCGTGCCCCTTCCACCCCTCCAGGGAGGCCCCGCCTGAGCGAGGAGGGTATCGGAAACCAATACTATTTACATGGTTTCGTGCTCCTCCCACCCCTCCAGGGAGGCCCCGCCTGAGCGAGGAGGGTATCGGAAAGCAATACTATTTACATGGTTTCGTGCCCCTCCCATCCCTCCAGGGAGGCCCCGCCTGAGCGAGGAGGGCATCGGAAACCCATACTATTTTCATGGTTTCGTGCCCTTCCCACCTCTCCAGGGAGGCCCCACCTCTCCAGCTTCTCCTTCGTGTTGATGTTGTCGTACCCCATGGGTCCCACGAAACCGTTAATATCTTTATGTGGGGAATTCCGTTAGCATAATCCCACCTCTGTCGTTTTGTTCGGGATGCTAGTCACGATTTACACTCTCGTGTTACTTCCTGGGTGCTGTAAAGCTTCGTTTCACACCTTCCTACCTCTAGTTTCCTCCTCCTCCTCCTCCTTCTCCTTCTCCTCCTCCTCCTCCTCCTCCTCCTCCTCCTCCTCTTCCTCCTCCCCCTCGTCCTCCTCATCCTCCTCCTGATCAGGGACGGCATGGGGGTGGAAGCGTCCAGAATCATCGGCCTGGGCGAGCTCCCACCAAAATGCGACGACATCTGCGACGGCCAGGTGCACGTTGTGAACCAGCCAAGCGGCCAACTGGTGGATCCGCCGAGTTTCCAGCTGAAGCAGCAGTTGCAACAGCCTGCAGCCCCAGCCGCTGCAAGCCCCCGAGGGTGGAGTCGGGCTGCCCCCCAGGGCCCCAGGCACAGCGGCGCGTCACCGCCCAGCCTCGGCGGGTCCCGCGGCCGCGGCGTTCTCGCGGGCCCAGGAGCCAATGGCGGCCCTCCCGCCATGGCAACGCCACCTCCTCCGAGCGGCACCCGTCCGACGAGGCCAGGAGGGCGGACCAGTCCGCGGTGAACAAGCTCTTGTATTGATTGCGCTGCTTAGGCTGTGCTTCAGAGAAAGAAAGAGAAACAGAAACAGAAACAGAAACAGAAAGAAAAACAGAGAGAAAAGGAAAGAAGTAAAGAAAGGAAGGAGTGAAACAAATCACAAAAAAGGGGCGGTGCCTGGCCGAAGCGTGCCCGCTGGCCCCCACCTGCGAGCGCACCAGCTGCGCAATCGCAATGCAAGTTTGTCTGTGCGACTCCACCCTGAGAAAGGGAAAGGATACCCTGGGTGCCCTCGCCCCCCCTCCTCCTCCTCCTCCTCCTCCTCCTCCTCCTCTTCCTCCTCCTCCTCCTCCTCCTCCTCCTCCTCCCTCCTCCTCCTCCTCCTCCTCCTCCTCCTCCTCCTCCTCCTCTGGCCAGGTGGAGGAGTTCTGGGCGGGGCAGTCTGATGGGCCTTCGGCCGCTCTGGAGACATCGGGCCCCGAGGGCCCCCCGCGGACGGGCCTCGGCAGGCCCATCCTGTCCCGTGTGTTCGCCCCCATTCGGGTGTACACCGGCTGAGGCCCAGGCGTTGGGGTCCCAGGCGGCAGAGGCCAGCGCCACGAGCGAGCAGGAGCCTCAGGGCCCGCCCGAGCAGGACCAGACGCAGGACGCCATCTTGGCAGGGTCGGGCCGCTTCCTTCGGCTCTTCCTTCATCCCGTGTTCATTTCGGAAGGGGCTCGCTGCCAGTCGCTCAACGAACACCGCTCGTTGAACTGCAAGGGTCGTCCGCCTCGCAGCGGCCGTCGCCGATCTCGGACAGCACACGCTGGGCCGAATCGCCCCCCTCGTTTGGCTCCAGCCCCCGTTTGTCGAGTGAGCGCGGCTTGGCCCAGGACTTGACGTCATCGGCGCTTCGCTCCGATGACACCCCTGCGCACGCCCGGACTTGAGCTCCATCACGACTGATTGGTCCAGTTGTGTCAACGTTATTTTGCCCCGCCCCGGTCGGCTACCGTGGGGCAGTCGCTTCACGGCCACAGGGAAGCGTCCGTTGGCAGGTCTGGACAGCCGTAGCCCGTGTAACATTGTCACGAAGTTGCGATTCCAGGGCGTTGTTGGGTTCCTCGTGTTCCTCCTCCTCCCTCCCTTTGTCCTCCTCCCCATCCATACCCTTTTTTTCGTCATTATGTATCACCTTCGTCCTCCTCATCTGCCTCATCCCAGAATATTATTACACATTCGACGAAGGTCAAAGTGGTAGCATGCCGCATGCCACATACCGACCTCAGCACCCACCCACGGCCGCACCCAAACCCACATCAGGTCAGCAAACCTGGCCCCAAGCGGGTTGGAAGAGGAGGTGGGGAGGAGGAGGAGGAGGAGGAGGAGGAGGAGCAGGAGCAGGAGCAGGAGCAGGAGCAGGAGCAGGAGCAGGAGCAGGAGCAGCAGCAGCAGCAACAGCAGCAGCAGCAGCAGCAGCAGCCGCAAGAGCCAGGGAGTGCTTGGGGGGGAAGAGGAGAGGAAAACGAGCCATGGTGAGGGGGTAGGGGGGGGCGTGGCGTGGCTTCGCTGCGCGGCGAGGTTCGTAATTGTGTTGTTGCTGCTGCTCTGGATTCCCTGGCGGACCTGAGGAAGAGGAGCAAATATGGGGCGACGGGAATGGGAGGGGCAGGGGGGAGGTGGAGAGGGGAAAGAAGAGGGGAGGAGACGGAGGTCGCTGGGAGGAGGGCAGGGAGGAGAGGGGGAGGGGGGGGAGGGCAAGGGTGCGGATGGCGGGGAGGCGGGAAATGGAGGGGGGCGCGCGGCGGGGGGAGGAGCGGGGGAGGAACGGAGGGGGGGGGGGGGGGAACGGGGGAGGGGGCGAAGGAAGGGCAGAGGGGTGGCGGAGCGGAGGAGGAGAGACGAGGGGGGTGGCGGTGGGGAGGGGGGGGGGGAGGCAAACACGCCCACAGGGACCTCCTCGCCGCCACCATGTTGAGCGCCACGGAGGCCCTCGCATTCGAGCCCCTGGTGGACGTCACGCGGTTGCTGCTGCCTGGGGAGCGCCCGCAGGACCCCACGAGGGGCGCGCAGCGGTTTCGCGCCGCGTCGACGCGGCGGCGACGCCAGCCAACGATGGCGTTCGCGCCCTCCTCCTCCTCCTGGTCGTCGTCCTGTTCCCCCTGATACCTTGGGATCCTGAAGGCAAAAAGTCTGTCAGGCGTTGCCCTCCCCTGTCCCCCCCCCTCCTCCTCCTCCTCCTACCCTCCTCCCCTCCCTTTTCCTCCTCCTCCTCCTCCTCCTCCTCCCTCCTCCTCCTCCCCCTCCTCCTCCTCCTCCTCCTCCTCCTCCTCTCTCCTCCTCCTCCTCCTCCTCCCTCCTCCTCCTCCTCCTCCTCCTCCTCCTCCTCCTCCTCCTCCTCCTCCTCATCAAGCCCATGATGGCACAGGCGCACGGCTGACCAGGGCCGGTCTGGCCTCGGTATTGAAACCCCGTTTCGATCCAGTTCGCCTTGTCTCGTCACGCGCTCGGATGGGTGTCGGTGTGGTTGTTTTCATGTCGACATTCCTTCGGACCCCGGGCTACAACCCCATGTTTGCTTTGGCGATCGGCTTTTGGACGAAGGGAGGGACTCCGCTGCGCGGCGCCCAGTCGCTGCGGGTGCGAAGCGGCGGCAGGTTGGCCTTCGAGGCCCCCTCCCAGGCCACGACCCTTCTCTCCACCCATCATTGCGGTACCCTGATAGCGTTGGGCCCCCACTACATCGAGAATGGTATCGGAAGAATTTGGGGGAGTCCTGCAGCAGTGGCTGGCCGCGCGTTCGCTGTCCGTGTTAAGCATGGCCCTCCTAATTTCTGTGTTATTAGTGCTTATGTCCCGCCAGTGCTTGCGAAGGGAACCAAGGCCGCTCGTTATTACTATCGTAAGACAGTCTCGGTGCTGATAGAATGGCTGAACTCGGTGCTATGTGATCTACTCGCCCGCTGTGTCCCGATTCAGTATTCCGATGTAAATGATAGGATGGGTGGAAGGTATAGACAAGGAGTGTATGAGACGATTCCTACGAGGGTGGTGATCGCCGATACGCTCGAACGTATTCCTGGTGGGGCGGGTGAACGATTCCGCGTTCTTCTAGAGAAGCACCATACGATCGCGGGCAATGTGCAACACGTGGCCGAGTACATTTTCTTCGGTTGTATCTCATCAAGCTGTATTTACTGTGTATGTTACCCCAAGGTTTAGCACATATGGCTCGTCATGTTCATCCAGAACGTCGTTTAGGAGCAAAGTTGCAGCCTATAAGGGGAGCCCCTTCCACGGGATCATCTACCAGTCGGCCTCAGTTTGGAGGTCAACAAAGGTGGTTTGCCTCGTCCTGCTGACGATCGGGTTCGGTGGGACTATGACGGCATGGTGGAAGGGCTTCGGTCCGGGAAGGGGAGATGGGAGTTCATTAGTTCTGTACGAAATGAGCTCGTGGGGATTGGAGTGCGTTACCTACGTGATTACGCGTCTCCAGGTGAGGTTTTCGAGACTTTGGAAGGTGCTTTGGTTCGGGCGGGGCAGGCGCACTTCTCGGGGGCTACACAACGTCGAGCAGGGCACGGGGAAGATTGCGAGCGCCGCCGAAACTTGCTTCGCCAGCGAGTCGAATTACGAGGTCGAAAGGAGGAGGGGGATGCGGAGGGGGCCGAGGCGATCGATGCTCAGTCGAAGGCTCTTTCGTCTCAGCTCCTTAAAAGAACGTCGGCGACACCTGCGTCCGTTTCGTGCCAGATTGCTTCATGAAGCCAGCGAATGCTGGGCCAAGAGGCGCACTGCGGAGGCAATGAAAGCCTCCCACCGTGCCGCTCGTTGTCGGCATGGGCCGAACCGTCGAGATGCACGATGGGCCACCGGTGCGCCTCCAGATGCCGACGACTGGCTCCGCGCGCGGCAGAAACCTGGCCTTGCGGGCGGCATGCAGGTTGAACCGATTGTCTGGGAGGAGTGGAGAGACGAGACAGAGGGCGAGACGTACGACTACGCGGCGGGGGACTCTGAGCTCACCTCCTTGGCGCAGCAAGACCTCCAAGACTTTCGATCTCATCCTAGGGGTGCGCCCAAGAGGCGCGCGGTCCCTGTCTGCACGGCCCCTCTCGAGCCCTGGCATACGCAGCCTTTTTCCACGGTGGAGGGCGCAGCAGAACTTAGGCGCGGGCGCGAGTGAGGGCCCCCCCGAAAACAAGGTTTTGCGGTTCCTCTTCCGCGTTGGACTCCTGAAGATTCGCAGGCGTTGCATTACCCCCGTGCCCTGGCACCGTAGTCAGGCCGCGGCGCCCCCGAAGTCGTTGGCGGTCGGCCCTTCAGGCGAGCGGGTCGCGCGCGCGCCGCCGACGGCGGGGGAAGGGGCATTGCTCGAAGAAGTCGAGACCACCATCCTCTGATCCGGATCATGGGTCTGCACGAGGACGACGACGAGAGAACGCTGTAGTTATATCGAACCGCAAGGAGGGAAGGTTGCAATAAACGAAAGCGGCGAGGCGAGTGTCCAAATCTGCCCCGCCAATCTGACACGCGGAACGCAGCGCCTCAGTTTTGGGGGCCTCCAGGGCCAGGGCACAATGCAAATTCACACCGCGGGGAAAAACCAAATATGAATTCACAGCTTGGGGGGGGGAACATGTGAATTCATATTTTGGAAGAAGAAAAAAACAAAAAAAAAAAAAAAAAAAAAAATGTGAAAACATGTTGTTGAATTTTGCATGGGAGTGGTCACGAAGGGGCCAGGATCTGAAATCACAGTTTGGGAAGAAGGAAAATGTGAAGAAGGGAAATTTGAATGCACACTATTGAATTTGTATTGGAATATATATGAAGGGGCAAGAATGTTAATTCACAGTTTGGAAGAAGGAAAATATGAATTCACGCGTTCGGAAAAGGAAAATGTGAGTTCACATGTTGAGACTCGCGGGGCCCATTTCAAATGTGTCCTAGAGGTAGACAGGTCATCGTTTGGGAACACGCGCGACGACCAATCGCACAATCAAGACACACCTGCACTCAACTTCGCCGCCCCACGCGCGACGCGCAAGAACGCCCGCACGCAAGAACGATAGTTAATGAATGGACGGCGCGTTTCCCCGCGCGAGCAACGCGCGGGCACGAACGACTGGCCCTCCACGGCCGCCAACATTGGGCGCCAGTCATACCCGGACACATTCATGAGCGATATATGGAGCATACATGGGCCACTCAGCCCCCAGTGCAGACCCCTCATTGCAGACCCCTTCTTGCACCCTCAAACTGGGCGACTACGCTGAGGACGCCAACCTGAAGGAGGTCATCGCGGAGGAGGAGCAGCTCGAGGTGAGGAACCTGAAGGAGGGGACGAAGCCACTGCCGATTGCAGGCAAGCGCACCTCTATCGTTGTCAACAAGAGCGGCATCCGGCCGCGCCAGGCCAACCAGGCCCTGGTCGCCGACATGGCCAGGTCCACTACGAGATCCGATCCGAGGCGATCAACACCACGAGCGACACCGTGCTCTACGAGTGGCGCCGCCAACCGAACAGCAAGCCCAGCGCCATCTGGACGATGAACGGAGGAGCAGCCGTCAGGGGCGAGCTACCTGCCTACGATCCGTCGCGACGGTTCACGGTCAACAAACTCGAGAGCAAGATCAGGCCGGCCCCCGCCCGCGGCAAAAGCGTCCGAGTCCACGCAGCGTTTCCGTGCCAGCCATGGACTTCTTGGCACCCGTCCAACGACTCGCTGGCCAGGGCTATCCGAGTCACAGACGGATCGCAGAGTGGTCGAGATGGCCCCCAACCTCCATTGGGAGGTCTGCGCCGCACATCTGCGACCACTACCCCACTTACCTGGAAGGACCAAGCTGGACCGCGATTTCAACGGCTCCATCGGGGTGGACCTCTTCGCCCTGGCCGAGCATGCCGGTTACCAGTTGGTCCTCCCCAGCGCGGTCGACCTGGCTTCAGGTTTTACCCTTTGCGGCACCGTTCCCTCGAGGCACCCCCCGGGTGTCCTCGCGCGACTGCCGCGGATCTGAATTGCACCATCTGGCGCGCCTCAACGCGCCGTCTTCGATGGGGGAGGCGAGTTCGAGCGAGACTTCTCCAAGAGGCTCGAGGACACGGGCCGCCGACCGACGATTACCGCCGCGGCTACGCCGCAGCAAAACGCCAACGCGGAGCGACACGGAGGCTCGTGGAAGGCCCATGCCGGGAAGCTGACCGACCAGTTCAGCATCGAGTTCGGCCAGCCCGAGACAGCTCACCGCGTTCAGTGGTTGATCGCATCGGTGCGCTGGCCCGTGAATCGCCGGGTCAACGCATCCGGCTACTCGACCTCTCGATTTGCATTCGAGCGAGGACTTCAACTACCATGCGTTTTGCTGGGCAACGCCAGCAGACTTCCCCTGCGCGGGCGCATCGCATCCGACAAGCCGTTCCCCGAAAGAGTTGCCATCGCGAAGGCCGCCCAGACTTCCGCCCGGCAGCTTCGGTCTAACCAACCCCTTCCAAGGGCGCTGCTGGCCCGGCCCCGGGCAGACGGAGCACAACATGCCACCGACGGTTACCAGACGGACGACCAGGTGCACCACTGGAGAGGCAACGGCAAGCCCAAGCGTGAACTGGCATTGCAGCGGCACGGACCCGGCGTAATCATCGATTTTGATGGCGCCACCAACGTCTGGGCCAGCTACCGCTCCACGACCGCGACGGTCAATCGTGGACACCCACGCCGCGCAACGGCTTCAGAGCTCGCGCCGCGGGGACAAGTGCTGAACGCCCCGAATGGCCATCCGTCGCCAGGGCCGCCGCGGGGCTCACCTCCCAGCGGGCCGCCAGGAGACCAACCACCACCACCTCCAGGTACTGGAGGACGAGGAGGAGGAGGCGGAGGAAGTGGACCAGCACCACCCGACACGGGCGGAGATACCTTCCTCGACCTCACGGGCGCCCCTCCGCAGAAGCGACCCGGCACTGGCGATTTACCTGAACCGTTTCAACAACAAGCACCGCCCGAACAACGAGCCCTACCAGCACTGACTCAAGAACAAGCCCTGCCCGCGCATAAATCTGGCACTATCGAGGACACAGCCGCGAATGGCAAGGCACACGCATTTGCTGAATGGCTTAGACGCAAGCACGGCGATACTGAGTTCTGTACCAGTGGAGGCGCCAGCGGCTGTAGCGGCCCGCCTAGCGCCCCGGGAGGAAACGTGGCTGCTGGCGCAGAGCCGCCGCCTGCACCACCCGCCCAAGTCGATGACTCGGGCACTGCTGCTACAGCCGCCGATCCTGCCGCCGCGGAGCCCGCGGTGCCAGAACAACGCGGACATGATCCAGGAGTGGGCCACGTTCGCGGGCGAGCAAGTTCCGCAAGATGCGGTGGCTCGGCGACCAATGGACACCGAGAACCAGCGCGGGGCTAAGACCAAGCGCCAGCTGCGCCAGGAGGACGCCCCACACGCACTCCAACGTGATCGCCAGGAAGACCGCGACCCGCGCGAGCGAGCCAACAAGCGCAAGGAGCTCTTGGACGACTTGCCCGAGTGCTTCAAGAGGCCGAAGGACAACTGCAAGGTCGACCTCTTCCTGAACAACGATTGCCAGACTCACCCGGACGAGATCTCCTCGCCCATTCGACTCCGCGAGGTGATGTTCACGGGCAGCGCGACCTCGAAGGAGCTGAAGTACGATGACCTCGGCGTCATGGAGGAGAAGAACGCGGACGTCGCCATAAAGACCGAGTGGTCTATGTGGACGGAGTTCGGCGCCTACACGCAGCTCCCTGCCAAGGAGCTGAGGGAGTTTTTGCGTCGCAACCCTAGCATGCATCCTGCGGGGACACACTGGGTGCTGACCAGGAAGGGCCAAGACGTCATGAAGGCCCGGCTGGTTGTCCAGGGCTGCCAGGAAGATAAGTCGCAGATCAGGACAGACGCGCCTACAGGATCGAGGGACGCCTTGTACCTGGCCCTCGCCGCTGCGGCTCAGAAGGGTTGGAACCTCAAGTCCTACGACGCGATGACAGCCTACCTGCAGTCAGGGAACATCGAGAGGCCGCTGCTTCTGCGCATGCCAGCCAAGAACCCACTGCCAGAGATGCAACCCGGCGAGATCGCGATGGTCACCAGCGCAATCTACGGGGCGCCCGACGCGGGCCGGCAGCGGCACCTCTACGCGCAGAAGGTCTTCGCCGAGCACGGCCTCATCGAGAGCAGGCTCGAGAAGGGCCCCGACTACTTCTACGACGAGAAGGGGCTCGCCGCCATAATCCACTCGCACGTGGACGACTTCCCGATCGCTCAGCGCACAACTCCAGCCGTTGGAGATCCACGATCGTCTTGCTGGAGAAGGAGCTGCTCCTCAAAAGGGGGTCATCAAGTACTGCGGACGAACCATTACCAAGCTCGACGACGAGTTCAGGGTGACCCAGGCCACCGCCGCCGCGCTGGTGGACTTCATAGACTCCAAGGCCGAACGAGGTCGAGGTGCAGAGGATCGACTCACCACCTCGGAATTGTCAGGACATCGACGCACGCTCGGGCAACTGCTTTGGCTAGCAGCCCAGACCCGGGTTGACATCGCCTGTCCGGTGAGCTTCGCTGTTCGCCGCGCGGACGCCGCTTCTGTGGCCGACGCAAAGACGTTGAATGAGACCGTCGCCTACGTGCACTCTACCGCGGACTTCGCGATCGTGCTCAAACAGAACCTCGTCGATCTGATGACGCGCGCCACCGCGTGCTTCAGCGACGCCGCGTTCGCCAACGTAGACGGGGTCAAGAGCCAACGGGGCATGGTGATGGAGCCAACGCACCAGCCCCGAGATGTCATCGGAGGCTGGTTTGACCCGTGCTTGCCCGTGGCCTGGCACTCAGGCACAGCAAAGAGGTCGGTCAAATCGACCCTCGCTGCTGAAGGCCATGCAACCGTCGAGGGAGCGGAGACCAACACCTGTCTCCGCCAGTTGCTCACCGAGGCGAACCCCCATCAAGCCGCCCAAGATGATCGACGAGCTCGCGGATAAGCGACCCGGGGAGATTTACAGCGACAGCAAGGGCCTCGCGACGCACATCCAGTCTGACGTGGGCCAGTCCACGGACATGCGGTTCCGCATCGCCGCCTCCATGATCAAGGAGGCCATGCATCCGAATTGCGCCCTGCGGCTCAACCGGATTCCTACTTGGGCCATGGTCGCAGACGCCTTGACGAAGACGATGGAGGCCGGCGCGCTGCTCTGTCTTCGGGGCCCGCAGACAGACCTACGGCATGCGACAGCCGCGCGCCGACATGCTCGCCTCGGTTATGTTTACCTGCTCGGCAGGGCCATGGGGTAGCCTGCGCCATCGCCTACTCCGCCCAACGATATCATGCTCTACTGCTACACGTGCTACACGACCTGCTTTGCTTTCTTCCTCGGCATCATCATCGGGCGTGGCATGTTCGTAAGCCTGTGGGCGACCCTGAGGCAGAACCATATGCTCTCGCTGCGCGAACCTCCGCCAGCATCGGAGCTTAAGGCAGCAGACGACGAACATCTGCGTTGGGACGGACGACGTCTGGACAGGCGCAACCATTAAACGAGACAGCCGACCATCCCAGAAGAGCAGGATCAAGATGGTGACATCTACATGCCCTCCGCGGACGGTCACGACAACGGCCGGGCATCGAGCTCGTCGGCAGCCAGCGCCAGCGCCAGCGCGCTGCCCCCGCCGCCCCCGCCACCTGCACCGGCGGAGCCACAGCTTTCGAGCTCGCAGCCTACACCGCCGCCAGGGATTGGATCGTCAGCGCCAGCATCGCCGGGCGTGGTCTCATTCACCAGCTCGTCGAGTGCCAGCCTGACTTCGTGGAACAGATCGACGCCTATGGTCGCACCGCTGGAGATGAACCCTTGCGCGGTGGCAGCGCACAACCTTCGAGTCGGACACCAACCACCACAGCGTCTACGTCACCTGCAGGACCTGTCGGAAGCACGCATCCTGGCTCCTACGCAACTATCGAGATCATGAGCCTGCTTTCTCGCCTATGCACTATACGCCGAGGTGGGAGTTGAACCATCACTGGAGGCAGCTCACAGGCCACTACCCGACTACGATGGGAAGCGAGGCTGCAAAGGTTGAGGGGATGATTTCCCCCGCCGCTGCGTCTTTCATATTTCGTGACGGTCGCAAGACGACCCAGTTTTTACGTAAGTCCGCATTGCGCAATTTTGCCGTGTTGCTTGCTGGGCCTTCCGTGACTACCCCAATGGTCATCGACGTGCATTCCGATGGGGGGAGATCGGGTGCTGGGACATCTCGCATTTTTCCCATGGCCATCGAGGTGCATTCCGACGGGGGGAGATCGTGTGATGGGCCTCCCTTACTGTTCCCATGGCCATCGATGTGCATTCCGATTGGGGGAGCCTGTGCGCTGGGGTAGGCTTGGCCCGTTCGTCAGTAGTGGTTGGGACTGGCGGTCTGTCATCGAGCCAAGCGTCCGCGCGCAAACGAGGCAATGCTGTTCATGATGGAGTGGCTGAAGATGCAGACGTGAAGCCCCCCGACCCTGCCAACGCGACTGCGGGGGGTGCAGGGCAAACGGCTGCCCCAGCACTCGCGGCCCCGCCTCGCCCGGGGGCCTCGGCCGCGGCACAGGAGCCGAGGACGAGCGCCCAGGCGCGGCCC
>CAUYUJ010015502.1:0-33422 GCA_963575745.1 Prorocentrum cordatum
CTCCTCCTCCTCCTCCTCCTCCTCCTCCTCCTCCTCCTCCTCCTCCTCCTCCTGCTCCTCCTCCTCCTCCTCCTCCTCCTCCTTCCCCCGCCCAGGACCCCTCGCCCAGGACAGATGTCGGACGGCTCGAAGGCTTTTTGGGACTCTGCAGGCCTTTCGGGTGCCTCTGGGAGGCAGTTTAGAGGCGTCTTGGGGGCCGTTTGGGGGCCTCCTCGGCCCTCTTCGGGACGTTTGTAGGCCTCTTGGGAGCCTCTGACAAAGAGGCGGGGCGACACCCAGTCAGATTAAGACCCGAAGAAATAACAAATACATAAGCATTATCTATCTGAGCGCCCCATGGCCGGCGCCGCCAGGCGCCGCCAGGCGCTCAGCCGCAGATTCAAGAAATCCGCTCGGATCTTCGAAAGTTGATGTTTCTGTCGTTGGTTGTTGTCCGATGGCGGTCGGACCGAGGTATAAGATCGAGGTCGGCTCGGAGAGGGTACCCCAATGGTCGTCGTGCTTGTTGGATCTTCTCGTGCATCCTAGGGGAGGCTGCCCTCGAGTGTTCTTCGGTCTGGCCGGCGGAGGCCCCCATGTTCTCACAGGATGTTCTTCTGCCCCCAGTCCGGCCGCAGAAGACACCTCCCTGCTTCCGGCGGCGGCCAGCTTCCAGCCGTGCGCGCGTGGAGGCCGGGGCCCTGGGGGAGGCGACCTTCGTGTGTTCGTCCGTCTTCTGCACGACCGAGATGGGCACGGAAAGAATTGGTACAATGCCCAACAGCGGATCTTGTTCATTTTGAACAGGATTCGCTGTCCACGGCGCCGCGGCCTGTGTCCATTCGAGACAGAAGGCCGCCTGCCCAACAGCGGCCGCTGTTGGTTTGGGACAACATTTGTTTGTTGGGCGCTGTACCCAATTTTTCCGGACCCATTCCGGGCGTCCAAAAGTCTGGCCGGCGGCGGGCCCCGTGCTCTTGGAGGGTGCGCTCCTGCCCGGGGCCCGGCCGTGAGGCACCTCCCCGCGCCGCGCTTCTGCCGACGTCCGGGCGTGCGCGTGCGGAGGCCAGGGCCTGCAGCGCCCGAGTCGACAGCGGGGCGAGGGCTGCTACAACCGTGGCTGCGAAAACGGCCCTCCCGCAAGGAAGAAACAACCTCCCGGAAGGAGGCGCGGCACGCGAAACAGTCCACGGGCTTCTGCCCGGAAGGACGAAGACAACTTCCCGGAGTTCGATTTTAGCAGCCACGGATTTAGCAGCCCTTGCCCGGCTTCCGACTGATACAGGTCGTTCCCGTCTCACTCGCAGGGGGGCGCTTTGGCACGCGGCGGGGTGCAGCAACACTCGCCGCAGTCCGCTGCGAGGTCCACGCTGGCGCTTCACACCATCAGGAGGGAAAAAACACTTTTTTGATTTGCGGGGCGAGAGCAAACCTCTTCTGCTAAAACGGAGGGGAAGAAAGGGAGGGAAAATTATCCCGGCAAAGCAACCTAACAGCGATGTGTAGAAGCATATCTGAAAGCATTCCCCTTAAGATTCAGATGAAAATCCAGTTGTAGAATTCTGCTGTTCTCGCAGTCGTAGTCGCATTCGCGATGACAGTCGCAGTGGCAACGGCAGTCGCAGTCACAGCCTCAGCCTCAGCCTGCCTCAGCCTCAGCCTCAGCCTGCCTCAGCCTCAGCCTGCCTCAGCCTCAGCCTCAGCCTGCTTCAGCCTCAGCCTCAGTCTGCCTCAGCCTCGGCCTCAGCCTCAGCCTGCCTCAGCCTCAGCCTGCATCAGCCTCAGCCTCAGCCTGCCTCAGCATCAGCCTGCTCAGCCTCAGCCTCAGCCAGCCTCAGCCTCAGCCTCAGTCTGCTTCAGCCTCAGCCTCAGTCTGCCTTCAGCCTCGGCCTCAGCCTCAGCCTGCCTCAGCCTCAGCCTGCCTCGCCCGCAGCATCAGCCTGCCTCAGCATTCAAAATGTGGCCCAGGAATGGAGTTCTGGGAACTAGAAGAACACGAAGTGGCCTACAGTTGGCTCCGGGCATTCAAAATCATGCCCAGGAATGGAGTTCTGGGAACTTGAAGAGCACGAAGTGGCCTACAGTTGGCTCCGGGCATCCAAAATGTGGCCCGGGAATGGAGTTCTGGGAAATCGAAGAGCACGAAGTGGCCTACAGTTGGCTCCGGGCATCCAAAATGTGGCCCGGGAATGGAGTTCTGGGAAGTCGAAGAGCACGAAGTGGCCTACAGTTGGCTCCGGGCATCCAAAATGTGGCCCGGGAATGGAGTTCTGGGAGCACCAAGAGCGATTTTGCGAGGATGTCCCAAGCGATTTGGGCTTCGGCGGCACCGCCCCGGGTCCCGCCCCGACCCCCCTGTGGAGTCATCTGCTGCTCTCTTTTGAGACCACTAGAAACCTATCAGCAAAAGCTGTTAGGTAAAAACACACAGACACAATTAATCGTCGATTCCCCAGAACATATGGGAAACTATGTGGAGTGAGGGGGAAGACGAAAACCCAGAAAATGCGGGAAAATATGGGGGATCCTGGGATTTGTGCGAATTTATTTGTGTGTCCCAGGGCATTTCGGCCTCAATTCCTTCCCGCGCGGGCGCCCTCTGGCGCGCGCCCACTGACGGAGCAGGCCCACCGCAGCCGCAGTCCCAGGGATGAGCCGCCTGCTCCCAGCGCTCCTTCTGCTGCTGACCCTTGGGCTGACGCGGGAACTGACGTGGGCTGCCAATCCTCCTGCTGCTGAGCCACCTACCCCGCCGACAGGCTGCGCCGCGGCAACGTCTGGACGTGGCAGGTCCAACGGGCGAGAGGCCGCAGCGTCCAGCTCGCGTGTCGAGGACCTCGTTGGTGTCTTTCGGAAAGAGATGCTCGACACGGTTGACAAAAAGCTTGGTCATGCAAGCAGTCCATTGTCTCTGAGATGCACACACGCAAAGACACACACACACACATACACTTGCAACCTGGTCAAGCAGATGGCAGAACGACAAGAAAGTATCAAACGAGCAGGTCGCTTCAGAGATTGCAGCACTCCGGGCGGGCCCAGGTGCGATGGAGTCTCCTCAGGCGGATGTGCGCAAGCAAATGGAAGACATGCGGAAGGCATCGCGCTTGCAGGAGAGAGCCGCCCCCACCAAAGATCACACGGAAATGGAGGCTTGGGACAGGCAACCGGGCCCAACGATTCTTGTCGCCAATACGTATGCCCTTGCGTGTGCTGTCCTAGCAGGCTTGTGTTTTAATTCGAGATTATCGGTGCCTTCGTCACAGGGCGTGGGTGGAGAAAAAAAATCTCGAGTGGTTCACGGCGGCGGGCACGCAGCAGAACCAATGGGGGTTTGTGGGCAGCTCTCCGAGCAAGCGCTAATTACGTCATCCAGGTGGTTGGGGATCGGGGAGCCGCTCAGCGCAAAGGTCGCGCTGCCCGTCGCGCGTTCGAAGATGGGCAAGGTGCGTGGCACGAGCTCGAGGCTCCTTCGTCTGAAGGGGGCACTGCGCGCATGTCCGTGGAACTGGACAAATCAGCTCGTCGGATCCGGGGCGAGGTCCAAGCAAAGATGCCCGCGGCCATGGTCAAGGATAGGTAGTAACCCTCAGCTTCGTATCAAACATGGCATAAGCAAGGGGTTGGCGTATATTGACGGGGTCCCGACTATCACGGTCCAGAAGCATGAGCATGAATCCCAAGAAAATCGTTCCGGGCTTATGTGGAATTACGCGCCGTTGCGCAACAAAGGTCTTGACCAGAAGGCGTCGCAGGATAATGTCAACGATATTTTTTTCGGTGGACGACAATACCCAGCGGCGTATTTAATCATGTTATGAATGTGTGGGGCGTTGACTATCGGGACCGTGGCTTGACGAAAAAGATCTCCTCTTGCACTTGGAACACGTGGGCCCCCCTCCACCATAGAACAAATAGCAAACTCAAGATATGTAACAGCTCAGTATGTTTTGCAAAGGCAATTCTGTGATGGCACTTCAGGAGGTACACGGCACTGTCCCAAAGCTCCGCTCACAATTGCACCAGCGAAGGATGCATTTCGCCATGGTTGCCTTTATTCCACAGCACAACGCGGGCAGAGTTGCGATTATGTTGCCAGCGATACCTAAGTAAAAAGGATAACAGAGAAAACCCCCATCATAATCGTTTCAGGGCTATAGGACTATAGGGCTATAGGACCATAGGGCTACAGGTCTATAGAACTAAAGGGCTATAGAGCTATAGGCATATAGAGCTACAAGGCTAAAAGGCTGTAGGGCTATAGGGCTACAAGGGCTATAGGGAGATTTGGGTTATAGGGCTATAAGGCTTTGGGGCTATGGGGCAATGGGGCTATAGGGCTATAGGGAAATAGTGCTATAGGGCTATAGGGCTACAGGGCTACAGGGCTATAAGGCTATAGGGCTGTAGGGCTATAGGGCTACAGGGCTACTAATGGGCTATAGGGCTATGAGGGCTATAGGGCTATAAATCTATAGCGCTATGGCGCTATAGGGCTGTAAGTCTATGAGGTTTAAAAGTCTACAGGGCTATAGGGCTACCGGGCACCCGGGCACTTGGGCACCTGGGCACCCGGGCGTGCCGCCGAAATCGGCGCCATACCTCACATCCGCGAGGACCCTACAGAGGCAAGTTCTGATTGGGGAATTTGAAGAAGGACTGGGCGCGCGCAGCGGCTCGCCATCAAGCCTGCGGCTACCTCAGAGCGCGGCGAGACCATGCCAGTAATTCACAAAATCCACAACTTCGGCTTGTCCCAGGCGCAGGTCGGCACCACAGCTGCTCGGATCCGTGCTGAATTGACGGTAGCGCTCCAAATCTTCGAGAAGGCCACGGTCATCGTCATCGGCGACATGCACTTCACAGTGGGCGCCCCCATGCATCTACATGCACCTGAGATTGACAAGGGGAGTGATTGTGGAGCCCAGACAAAGAGAACATGGATCGACTTGTTGGGGCACTTTGTCTGAGATGATCTAGCTAGGTCCTGAAAGACCGACGCGTTACATTGCGGAGGATCCGCGGCTTTCGGTTCTTGACAAAGTTCTCACTTCTTCCCCACAGTGGATGCCGCTGCAATGAACATTACAGCGACAGTTCTTGTCGAGACTGAAAGTTCGCATGAGGAAGGCACCTCGGATCATGCTCCAGCGTCAGTTGTTCTTGTCTCAAGAAGTCGCCACCAACTGGGGGTCAACCAGTCCCTCGCTTTGCTTGCGAATCGCAAGAATATGCAGAAGCGCTGGAGATTTGCTCACTTTTCAATCGGACATTGCGACACTGCAGCCCACATCGACATGGAGGGAGCTTATGAGAGAGGCTGCGAGAATGGCTCGCAACCGATAAGTGCGCGCGAGAACACCGCCACTTGAGGCACGCCCGTT
This sequence comes from Prorocentrum cordatum, assembly GCA_963575745.1. Lineage (NCBI taxonomy): Eukaryota > Dinophyceae > Prorocentrales > Prorocentraceae > Prorocentrum > Prorocentrum cordatum. Next base: position 5,364 of record CAUYUJ010015502.1, read on the forward strand.
GTCGCTCCGCTCCACGTCGAGAGCCGCGCATCTTAATAACGCCAAGCTGGCTAATATTGTGCTAGTTCGCTCGTCGGTTGCCGCGGAGTTCAGAACTGTCGTTGAATCGCAGCCACCTGTCGCGCCGTTGAAGTGGCCAGTGGCCACTGGATTGCCGCAGGCAATGCAAACAGCTTCAGAGGGACAGTTCGGACATTCGGTTGGCTAGGGCCCAGCGGGAGGCCCGTTGCTGCAAACGCTCCCTCACAAGACCCCGAGCGCACATGAGGGCCGAAAGGCGCCGGGGTAAGCTCTGGGTTCCTAAAGGAAAGTCTCTCCCCTTCAGGGCTTCGCGGACCCCGCGAGTGCCGCCCGCGCCTCTCTTTCGGACGTGATCGAGGCATCGAGAGCCCATTTGGCCCTAGTTTTCGCGCCGACATCAGCCTCGCTCGAGTACCTTAAGATGCATTTAAAATAGGGTGCGAAGCCGTTCGACTGGTCAGGTGCATCACCACCGACGCAGGCCACCATGGAGCAGGCAATCTCCCGCGCCTCACCCACCTCTCTTGGCCCCGACGGACTCCCACGTGCAGCTCTGCAACGTTCGCGCCACTCTGCCCTTGTACTCCTTGAGCTGACGCAGGTCCTTCACAGTGGCCCCCCTCCCCCCACGCCCCTCATCGACCTCCTTCTTGTCTTTGCTCCTGAGGGCCATGGAACAGAGGATTCCTCTCTCGTTGCGCGCGAGCCATCGGATACGCGGCCGCTAGAACTCAAGAACACAGATGCGAAGGCGATCGCATCGGCGACCAGCCACTGCATCAAACCAGCTTTGAGTCGGGACGCCCACGAGGACCAAAGGGGCTTTGTTGCTGGGAGGAACCTCTTAGACAACATCACCATACTTGACACCTCTGCCCGCGTTTCCAGTCTGCTCCCGGGGTCGTCGGTGAGATTGTTGTTACCAGGGCCGCCCCCTTCTATTGTTACCGCGTCGTACAGTTCCAGAGTTGCAGCCAAGTTCTCGAACGTTCTCAGCTCTCGCCCATCCCTGCGCCCATCCTGCGGTGGGAGACTTGGGCCTTGCATCGTGGCCCCCACCTTCCCCCCCACTCTCTTCCTGTCGCCCAGCTCTTAGCACTGCGCGCGCGGCCTCGCATTCGCCCGCAGTCGCTGCGCAGTCAGACGATTGCTGCGCTGACCAGGGCCTCTCCCAGCACAATTTCGACGTGGGCCCCTTCTCTGGGAACGTCTCCAGGTTGCGTGCAAAAATCATTTTGGGGATTGTCATCTGAATCAGCGGCCAGCGGCCCACATCGCACTGGCGCGCGCGCGCTCTTTTGTGCGAGAGCTCCCTTGAGGCCAGCAGCTCGTTCCAGAATGCCCCGAGGCTTCACCCACATGTCGCTGCGGCCAGGAAGGCTCTCGGCGAGGCGCTCGCGTCCGACCCCCGTGCTTCCCATCCAGGGAACGAATTCGAGGGCGTTGGAGAGCGCAGCGCTGGTCGATGATCTGCAGTCGGCCACGGCGAAGCGACTTCGCAGATGGGCCGGCTGTCCTCCCTGCTTTCGCGCTCTAGCCGCCATCGCTTGGCCCAGTGTCCGATCTGCGGTTGCTGCGACGCCCCCAGCATAGCAGATCTCAATGATTGGAACTCTGGTGGGCGGATGGGCGACGGAGCGGAGGGCTTGCCAGCGAGATTGCCCATGCAAGCTTTCGCGTCCAGGACAGCTCGATTACACGAAGCATCAGTTGTCCTGTCCTGCCCTCTGGGCTGAGGTGCACAAGATATGGCACCCAGACATTCCCTTGGAGCACTATCTCGACTGCCGTCTAGCTATTTGTTTGTGATCAGTCGGATGAGGAGAGGATTCCGGGTGTGCAGAGAGTTGCGCTGGCATTCTATATGTAGAATGCGGTAAAGAACGCCCCAGCAAGTGAGCTGGGTGATCTCGTGCCCTATGCCAGAGCTGCCAGAGCGCAGCCAGTACAGCAAATGCCAGGGGTTCATGCGTAACTGTTGGGCACCGTTCCGAGCTATGTGCGAGGAAGAGGAGGAGGAGGAGGAGGAGGAGGAGGAGGAGGAGGGGAGGAGGAGAAAGAGGAGGAGGAGGAGAAGGAATAGGAAGGGGAGCAGGAGGAGGAGGAAGAGGAGGAGGAGGGGGGGCAAGAGAAGGTTGGAGGCAGGAGGAGGAGGAAAAGGAGGAGGAGGAGGAGGAGGAGGGGGAGGGGGAGCAGGATGAGGTAGGTAGGAGGGGGAGAGTAAAAGGAGAAACAGGAGGAGGAGGAAAAGGAGGAAGAGGAGGAGAAGGAGAAGGATGACGAGGAGGAGGAAGAGGAAGAGGAAGAGGAAGAGGAAGAGGAAGAGGAGCAGGAAGATGAAGAGGAAGAGGAGGGTGGAAGGGCTGCGGAGGACCAGGAGGAAGAAGAGAGGCAGGAGAGGAAGTGGCCCGCGGGAGGAGGGAAAAAGGAGGAGCACCAGTTGGAGGAGGCGGAAGGCGAGGCGGAGTACGATGCCAAATTTGTGCGGGCCGTTCCTTCCTCAGCCGCTCGGCCTCCTTTCTCGCGTCCCTTCCAGATCTTTTCGCATTTGCGACCGACGACGAAGACGACGACGTCGACGACGTCGACGACGACCATGACCACGACCACGACCACGACCACGACTGCGACCACGACACGACATCGACCACGACATCGACATCGACCACGACCACGACCACGACCACGACCACGACCACGACCACGACCACAACCACGACGACGACGACGACGACGACGTCGGCGACGTCGACGACGACGGCGGCGGCGGCGGTCACGGCGACGACGGAGACGGGTTCTCGACAGCCGCCTGGCTCTCTCCCCCCCTTCCCGCGGCGGCTGTGTGCATGAGGAGCCGCAGTGGCAACGTGGCCTCAGCGAGGCCGGCGCGACGGCGGCGGCGCCGCCGCCGCGATTGGCGTCCTCCTCCTCCTCCTCCTCCTCCTCCTCTCCTCCTCCTCCTCCTCCTCCTCCTCCTCCTCCTCCTCCTCCTCTTCCTCTCCTCCTCCTTCTCTCCTCATCCTCCTCCTCCTCCTCCTCCTCCTCCCCTCCTCCTCTCTTCTCCTCCGCCTCCTCCTCCTCCTTCTCCTCCTCATCCTCCTCCTCTCCTCCTCCTCCTGTCATCCCTCTCCTCGTCCTCCTCCTCCTCCTCCTCCTCCTCGTCCTCCTCCTCCTCCTTCTCCTCCTCCTCCTCCTCCTCCTACTCCTACTCCTTGTCCTCCTCCTCGTCCTCCTCCTCCTCCTCCGATCTTTTTCCTTCTAAATAAGTCTGCCCTGTCGCACCCCGAGGTCGGTCGAAAGGGCGGGCCGGGCGTTTCACCTGAGACTTCCCACCATCTAGGACCTTGAAGACTGAAAATTGAAAACAGTTTGACAGATTGAGGGCGGGTGGTTTTCTAAATGTGATCCTCGCCTTAGCGCCACGCACATTCGTTTCAAAGATTCGCAAGAGCTTCACGGACTGAGGGCGTTTTCAAAATCTCGCTTTCGCTTAGCGCCGCGCACATTCGATTTTAAGATTTGCAAGAGTTTCACAGATTGGGGCGGGTCATTGTCAAAATATGGCTCTCGACTTAGCGCCACGCACATTCGCGCTAAGACATTGCAAGAGCTTCGCGGATTGAGGGTGGGTGGTTTTCAAAATGTGGTTCTCGTCTTAGCGCCGCGCACATTCGTTTTAAAACATTGCAAGAGTTGTATTGGTTGCGGGCGGTTTCTGTTCAAAATGTGGCTCTCGCCGTGGCGCCGCGAACATTCCTTTTAAGAATTGCAAGAGTTTCACTGGTTCCCATGGTCACAGTACCAGAGATTGTGTTTTCGAAAGATTCAGGGTTGTTATGGTACAGCAAATACTCGCGGTGTTGAAGTCCCAGGAATGGCATTCTGGAACGATTCGGGATCGTCAAGACGCGCCAGTCAGGTTGATCCGTGGCGTTGGAGTCCCGAGAATCATTTTCTGGCACGCTTCAGGCTCGTCAAGCGGTTGTCTTCCAACGAGGCTGTTCCCTCAGTGGAAGTGAACCGTTGTAGGGGCCAATGAAGAGGGAGCTTGGGGGAGGGTTTATTCCAACATCGTTGTTGACTCTTTGGTTTACACTGGTCCTCCTCCTCCTCCTCCTACTTCTCTTCCGCTTCCTCTTCCTTATCATCCTCTTCTTCCTCCTCCTTCTCGCCATCGTCAGCATCATCATCAACATCATCATCAGAAGCACCATCACCAGCTTCATGATGATAATCATCACCACCGCCACCATCATCATCAGCATCATCATCACCATCATCATCATCATCATCATCATCATCATCATCATCGTCATCGTCATCGTCATCGTCATCGCTTCGGTTCCTCCGGGCCTGCAGCGTCTGGGACAGGTCGCTCCTGTCTCACTCGCAGGTGTTGCGGTACGCGGCGGGGTGCAGCAACACTCGCCGTAGTGCATTGCGAGGTCCATGCTGGTGCTTCACACCAGCGCAGTCACCTCCTCGCCTGTACCCACGTAGACGTTGATTGTACTTCGACATTCCGCAGTCAAAAATCATCATCTTCCTGAACCTGGCCCGGCTTTCTTGCAACGGCGGTGCAGCGGCTCACGTTCATGCCCACGTTCACGTCCGCATGCATCTTCCCCTCGGGCGCCGGGTGTCCCTCGTACGCTGGCGGCATCGCGCCAGGAAGTCTATGGGCTCGGCCTATCCATCTGGTGCCACTACGTTAGTCGGGCTTGACCCTCTACAGGAACGAACAAACGAACGAACTTCGCCATCGCCAGGAGGCCCGGCGTCCCTGCAAGGGAGGCAGGCGCGCCTGTAGCACGCAGGCCTGCCTCTACGAAGGCCACTGGAAACAGTCGGGGGACGATGTTTTGAGTATTTTCCAGCATTTGGGTGGCATTTTGGGGGGGGGTTTATTTCCCGTCCAAAATCCGACTGTAGGGGGACATGCCCGACCTAACTCAGCGTCCTCTCCCCCTTCGGCTTGCACGCACAGTCCCACTGCGGCCCCACTCGTGGTGGCTCCTGCTTGCAGCACGGGGCGGCCCGCCACAGGCGGCGCCTCCCACGGCGGCGCCTCCCAGAAGGCGGCCCTCACGGCAGCGGCCCCCGCGGCGGCTTCGACGGCGGCCCCACGGATGCGGTTCCCACAGTAGCGGCTCCGGCTGCCCCCACGGCGGCGGCTCCCACGACGGCGAGTCCTCCGGAGGCGGGCCCTGCCAGCCTACCACCTCGGTGACCGTGGCGGCAGCTCCCACGGCTTCGGTTCCTTCGGCGGCGGCTTCCGCGCGGAGGCAGCTCCCACAGCGGCAGCTCCCACGTCGGCGGTTCCCACGGAGGCGGGTCCCACGGCGGCAGATCCCACGGCGGCTCCTGCGGCGGCGGCTCCCACGGCGGCAGCTCCCACGGAGGCGGCCCCCAGTCGGAGGCTCCCTCCGCAGCGGCCCCCACGGCAGCTCCCACGGCGGCTTCCAAGGCAACCCCCACAGAGGCGACTCCCACAGCGGCGGCTCCTACGCAGGCGGTTTCCACGCAGGCGGCTCCTATGCACCCAGGGGCGGCTTCCACGCGGCGGCTCCTACGCTGGCGAAGCGCAAAGCGACCATGGACGAAGTGTACGACGACCAGGAGGCGAACGACCAGCGGAGGAACGGCGGCTCCCTCAGGCGGTTGCTCACTCGCGGCGGTTCCCACCTTTGGGCGATAGCGTCCATGGGCCATCATCGCTTCGGTTCCTCTGGGCCTGCAGTGCTTGGGTCAGGTCGCTCCTGTCGCACTCGCAGGTGCTGCGACACGCGGCGGAGTGTAGCAACACTCGCTGCATTGCACTGCGAGATCCCTGCTGGTGCTGCTCACTGACGAGGTCGGCTCCCCGCCTGTGCCCACGTAGACGTTGATTGCCCTTCGACACCCACGCGACCATAAATCATCATCGTCATCAAAATCGACAACGACATCATCAGCATCGCCATCATCACCATCATCGTCATCATCATCATCAACATCATCATCAACATCAACGTCATCACCATCCTCATCAGCATCAGCATCAGCATCGTCATCATCGTCGTCATCATCATCATCATCATCATCATCATCATCATCATCATCATCATCATCATCATCATCATCATCATCATCTCTTTGGCACCGAGCCAAACACGAGCAAAAGAGGCCAGGCATCCCCCCGATGAAGCAGAGAGGCCTTGTCGGAAGGGAGGAGGGGACTCACAAAACGGCATTGTTCACGCACCTGGGGATGTGACATCTCAGAAGTCGTACCCATTTCTATTCAACCCTTCGACGACGACCGCGACCACGACCGCTACCACGACGACGACGGCGACTTTGGTGACGACGTCAAGCGCGACGACGACGACGACGACCACCACGACCACGTCCACGTCCACGACGACGACGATGACGACGACCACGACGACCACGACGACCACGACGACCACGACGACCACGACTGCGACAACGACCACGACCACGACCACAACCACGACCACGACCACGACCACGGCCACGACGACGACGACGATCGCGACCACGACCACGACCACGACCACGACCTCGACCACTACGACGACCACGACCACGACGACAACGACGACGACCACGACCACGACGACGACGACGACGACGACGACGACGACGACGAAGACGACGAAGACGACGGCGGCGGCGGCGGCGGCGGTGACGACGACGACGACGACGACGACGGCGACGACGACGACGACGATGACGACGACGGCGATGATGACGACGACCACCCGACCACGACCACGACGACGACGACCACGACCACGACCACGACGACAACGACGATGACCACCCACGACGACGACGACAACGACGACGACGACGACGACGAACGACGACGAACGGCGACGGCGACGGCGGCGGCGGCGGCGGCGACGACGACGACGACGACGGCGACGACGACGACTACGATGACGACGACGGCGATGATGACGACGACCACGACCACGACCACGACGACGACGACGACCACGACCACGACGACAACGACGACGACCACGACCACGACGACGACGACGACGACGACGACGACGACGAAGACGACGACGGCGGCGGCGGCGGCGGCAGCGGCGGCGACGACGACGACGGCGACGATGGCGACGACGGCGACGATGACCACGACGGCGATGATGACGACGACCACGACCACGACCACGACCACGACGACAACGACGACGACCACGACGACCACGACGACCACGACGACGACCACGACCACGACGACGACCACGACGACGACGACGACGACGACGACGACGACGACGACGACGACGACGACAACGACGACTACGCCGAGAGGCCAGCACGGCGCCGTCCCCGCCGGGGTCCCCGCTCGGGGAGGGCGAGGCGGCTGGCCGCTGCCCTGGCGCCGACGGCGGGTGCCGCCAGGGCGGGAGGGGGGGCACGTAAGGAAGGGAGGGCGTCTCGCCTCGTCTCGTCCTCCCCATCCTCCTCCTCCTCCTCCTCCTCCTCCTCCTCCTCCTCCTCCTCCTCCTCCTCCTCCTCCTCCTCCTCCTCCTCCTCCTCCTCCTCCTCCTCTTCCCTCTCCTACGCCTCCTCCTCCTCCTCCTCCTCCTCCTCCTCCTCTTCCTTCTCCTCCTCCTCCTCCTTCTCCTCCTCCTCATTCTTTTCCTCCTCCTTCTCCTCCTTCTCCCTCCCCCTCTCCCTCCCCCTCCTCCTCCTACTCCTCCTCCTCCTCCTCCTTCCATTATCCTCCTCCTCCTCCTCCTCCTCCTCCTGCTCCTGCTCCTACTCCTCCTCCTCCTCCTCCTCCTTCTCCTCCTCCTTCTCGGGGGAGAGGAGGACCCTGAGATCCTGGCGTCTCAATTATTTCGAGCCCGGCGGTTTCGCCTTTTTCGTGCCCTATGGCCCTCGCAGATGGATCAGGCTCGAAAAAGGACGCAGAAGGATGGGGTGCAGGGCTCGGGACGTGATGCTTCCCCACATGCTTCGTGAGGTTGTTGTTGTTTTCTTCCCACACACGTCGCACCCGCGTTTCCCACCCTCCTCCTCCTCCTCCTCCTACCTCCTCCTCCTCCTCCTCCTCCTCCTCCTCCTCCTCCTCTCCTCCTCCCTCCTCCTCCTCCTCCTCCTCCTCCATCCTCCTCCTCCTCCTCCTCCTCCTCCCTCCTCCCTCTCCTCCCCTCCTCCTCCTCCTCCTCCTCCTCCTCCTCCTCCTCCTCCTCCTCCTCTCCTCCTCCTCCTCCTCCTCCTCCTCCTCCTCCTCCTCCTCCTCCTCCTCCACCTCCTCCTCCTCCTCCTCCTCCTTCCCCACATGCTTAATGGGTTATGGTTCTCCACATGCTTATTGAGGTTATCGTGTTCTCTCCCACCCGCGTCTCACCCGCGTTAATCTTGATCTTCTCACCCCGCCTCCTCCTCTTCCTCCTACTCCTGCTCCTCCTTATCCAACTCCTCTTACTCGTTCTCGCTTGTACACACGCACACACGCATATAGATATGTGGATATGTATATATATACATAGAAATCAAACAGACATACAGATGGATGCATGCATACATACGTGTATGAATGCGCACGTGCATACTTGTATGCATGCACATATACATGTATTCGTATAAAAAAAACATACATCCATACATGCATACATGCATGCATACATACATACATACATACTACGTACGTACGTACGTACGTACGTATGTACATACATACATACATACATACACGCATGCATATATACATACCTACATACATGCATGCATACATGAATGCATGCATGCATGCATGCATGCATGTATGCACGCATACATACAAACATACTTACATACATACATGCATGCATATATGTATGCATACATGCATGCATGGACACGTCTGCATACAGGCATACATGCAAGCGCACATGCATGCATGAATGCGTGCGTGTACATGTATATATATATATACGCATGCAAGTACGTACGCATACGTATATGTTTGTATACATTTATACATGCACACACATGCATGCAGACGTACATACATTCATACCTACACATGTACATATGCATACATATACACATGCGTGCATGCATGCATACATGTATGCATACGTACACACATACAGACATACATGCATACGTACATACATGCATGCATACATGCATATATGTAGACAGACATGCATACATGCATATATGCCTACATGTACATACACACATACATACGTACAGACAGGCAGACATACATATGCATATACACATTTACATACTATATACATAAACACGCACCTATAATGAGATATACACTTATATATATATATATATATATGCACACCTACATGTAGATATACAATCATGCGTGCATACATGCATACATATATACACATGCACACACAATACAAAGCAGGTGGACTTGCAAAGCGTCGCAGTCGTGGCGCGTGGCGTTTGCTCGACGCCACAGGGGGTGCGCTGGGGGTTGTGGCGCTGTCCGTTGCGGGCTCGCACAACGTGGCGGGTGTGGCACTTCCTCGACACCACAGGGGGTGCGGTGGGAGTGGGGGCGCTCTGCGTCCTATGCGTTTTCCAACGGCCCGAACGTGTTGTGGCCAGGGGTGTGCGAAGAGTCGGACTGCGGTCTGATCTCTCACCTTGCTTACTGGGCTCGCTCGTCGGAGAAACCGCCCCCGCCTCGAGGTGCACCGGCCCACGCCGTGAGGGAGGTGGCGGCGAGGGCCACAGGCTGGGCTGCAGCGCCGCCGTCGCCGGCCCCTCGGCCAGAGACCGCGAGGCGGAGAAGGCGGGGGACGACGACGGCGACGACGACGACAACGACGACGACGACGACGATGACGGCGACGGCGATGGCGATGGCGACGGCGATGGCGACGGCGACGGCGACGGCGACGGCGACGGAAATGGCGACAGCGACGGCGACTGCGGTGGCGGTGGCGGTGGGAGTGGAGGTGGCGGTGGCGGTGGCGGTAGCGGTGGCCGCGACGACGACGACGACGCCAGCGGCGGCGACGCAGACCGACCACCGACGACGGCGACGACGGCTGGGACGACGACGGCGGCGGCGACGGCGGCGGCGTCGACGACGACGGCGACCACGAGGTCACCTTCGAGCTGTTGTAGGCTGCTGGCGGGCTTCTGGTTCCCGAGTCTCGTCAAGCAGCTGCGTCTTGTCGAGAGCCTAGCCCTCCGGGGAGCCCAAAATGGCCCCGGCCCGCCGCGTGAGGGCAGAGCCGTGGCCCCAGATCGAAGTCTACGGTGCCAGGATGAGGGTTCGTCGGCGGTGCGGCCGGGCGGCGAGGAGCAGCGTGTGCTCTCTGCCGTTCTCGCACGGCAGCTCGTTACGGCACAGCTCGGGGACGAGCGCACCATGCAGCGCGACAGCTCGAGTGCTGGAAAAGGCGGCCTCGCATCCCTCCCTCCCTCTCTCTTTGTCTCTCTCTCTCTCTCTCTCTCTCCACCCTCGCTATACCCTTTTTCCGTCCCTCCCTCTCCATTCCACTCCCTCCGTCTCTCCTCTCTCCATCCCAGCCGCGTGGCCATGGCAGGGCCGCTGCTACCCCCATGAGCCAGGGATCACGCCTGCGGAGCTGACTCCTCGGCGGCCGCCGTTGTGGGGCTCAGGACGGATTCGGGGCCCTGGTTCGGCGGAGCACCTGCCGTTCGCGTACGTTGTTCGCTTCGGTGGCACGCGGGTGGCGGTCGTCTGTGTCCACAAGCGCAGGTTTGTGGCGGATGCACGAGTGGCACGTGCTCGCTGCGGCGGAGACCGCGTTGGGCGGATTCATCGGCAGACGCCACGGCCTCCGAGCTTGGGCTCTCCCAGGGCGACCTTCATTGCATGCCTGCGGCTTTCCGAGCACATGAGGAGGTCTTCGCAAGTAGCGCCCCCGAGGCGTGGGACGCGCTGGTCGCCTTGCCTCGCTCACGCCGAGGCACGTGATGCCAGCGAGCGCGGGCCTGACCGGCGCATCGCGCACGCGGCCGACCGAGGTTGATTCTTCGGCGCCTGCTCTTGCTGGACGGCAAGTCAGTTGACCTTCGGGTCCTCGGAGCCGCGTGGGCCGAGTTGCACTCGCGGTCGGCAGCGGCCGTCGAGCTCTGACTTGCGGAGCACGGCGGCATCGGTGCTGCGATGTGGCGCCGCAGCGGCGTTCTCACTGCGAGGACGCTGGCGGTCTTTGGGGTTTGGCTTCACGACGCAGGCCTTCCTCGCTGCGTGCTCGGGCACGCCATCCTCGGCGTGCAGGAGACGCGCCTCCATGCGAGGTCGGCCCTCCCGGAAGAGTGGGATGTTGCACGCCAGCGGCGTCAGGCCGAGCCGCTGGTTCTGCGCCCGCGCCTCTCCCTCGGGCCCTCCTGCGGGCCGTGGTCGGGGACTGCCCGATCGCGGATGGGCCGCATACGGTGGGAGCCCATGCCAAGGAGCACCCTGCTTGCCTGCAGGGTGCCCTGGGTTTCTTGGGTTTCGATGGTCTTGCTGTGGAAGGCGTGACGCTCCCGCGCCCAAAGTCAACGGACGTCCTGGGGTCTCAGGGTTGGGTTTCTTGTGGAAGGCCCCTTGTGGTCGAGCTCCTACTGTGTGGCCGCGTTGACTCTAACAGCCTTCACCGTTCGGCGGCGGAGGAGGACGAGGACGAGGAGGAGGAGGAGGAGGAGCAGGAGGACAACGGCGAGAAGGATGACGAGAAGGACGACGAGAAGGAGGAGGAGGAGGAGGAGGAGGAGGAGGGGGGGGAGGACGAGAAGAAGGAGAACACCTCCTCACCCTCGCCGCCCGGCGGCGGCCCGCCGCCGCCCAGCCCTGCCTCTCCTGGGCCAGGCGCCGCGCGGAGAGTCGTGGGTGACGCCGGCGCCCAGGGCGGACCAAACCGCATGGACGCCGCCGCCGTCGTCGTCGTCGTCGTCGTCGTCGTCGTCGTCGTGGTCGTGGTCGTGGTCGTCGTTCTTGTCGTCGTTCTTGTGGTCCTCTTTCTCGTCGTTTTGCTCTCCCTCTCCTGCCTCCTCCCCCTCCTCGTCCTCCGCCTCGCCGTCATCGCCAACGGCAGCATGACCATCAACACCATCATTGCCATCATCTTCATCATCGTCGTTACCGTCACTCGCAATTGACAGAAGCACCAGCACCACCAGCATACCATATCACCCTAATCATTGCGACCATCCCTCATCGTCATCATCACCACCATCATCATCACCACCATTAGCAGCAGCAGCGTAATCATCATCATCATCATCATCATCATCATCATCATCATCATCATCATCATCATCATCATCATCATCATCATCATCATCATCGTCATCGTCATCGTCATCGTCATCGTCATCGTCATCGTCGTCATCATCATCATCATCACCAACAGCATCATCATCAGCATCATCATCAGCAGCAGCAGAATCAGCAGCAGCCTCCCTTGTCACTATCCCATGACATTCTCCCTCGTCCTCCTCTCGCGTCGTAATGGAGGATCAAGGATTGAGCATCGAGACTTGTGAATGTCTTTGGGCCTTTCTGGGCCTCATGGAGGGCCCCCGTCGCCATGGCTGGATCCTCTAGGACTGGTCCGACCTTCGCCGGCGTAGTCGCAGTCGCCGTCGCCTTCGGCGGGATGGTCTCTCGGTTTTCGAGCCCCGGGTCCCGGCGAGGAGAGGTTGCCAGCGACACGAAAAAATGCCCCCCCGATCGAGTCGAGAGTTCCAGGGCCCCCATAAAAAGCGCGACGTCGGAGGTCTAGAATCCGCCCCCTCCTCCGTCCCCAGGATCGTTGCTCGCCAGAGGGTGTTACGGGGCGTCGGTGCCGTAGGTGGGGCAGTTGCGCTTCTCCCCAGGCGTGCTGAACAAAGCAGTCCAAAACAGCCCTCCTCGTCCTCCTTGTCTGGGCCGTCGTGGGTACACTGTCACCAGGGGTGGGCGCGGCTCGGATGGCAGGTCGGAGCGGTGCGCAGGCGGGGTCCAGGGACTGGTCTCGAGCGGCAACTTGCTGAGGTGAAGGAAGGTTCGGAGGACCCGCCCCAGACTCTGAAGACGGACGGCCCCGACACCGCAGCCCATGTGGCATGCAGGTCGTCGGCGCTGGCTCCCAAAACATTTGCGGGGTCTCGGACGCATTCCCACGTCCGTCAGGCAAGGTCCGCGGCGGCTGCAACCATTGGCGGAATTCGCTCGACAGAAAGAAGTGGTTCGGAAGTTGTCGTACTAGTGTGAAGGATATTGACCCTAGTAGATGCGCGGAGCTCTTCGGCAGTCTTCAAGCGTCTTCGAGGGTATCCTAAGGTTTCAGGGGTCTCCGGAGATTCCCAGAGGAGGAGGAGGAGAAGGACGGTGGGAGGCGCAGTAGGAGGAGAAGGAGGGAGAGGATGAGGGGGAGGCCAGAGGATGGACGGGGAGGAGGATGAACGAGGCGGAGCCGGGGTGGGATGGGAGGAGAAGAACGAAACGGAGGATGAGAAAAAGGACAAGTAAGAGGAAAGCATAGAGGACGGACATTTATTTCGGAAGTGGGGGAGGGAGAGAGGGAGGGAGCGAGGGAGAAGGAGGAGGAAACGGAGGAGGAGGAGGAGGGAGAAGGTCGGAGCAAGGGAGATGGAGTAACAGGGGGAGGCGGAGGAGGAGGCTGGAGGGAAGAGGGGGGAGGCTGGAGGGAGGAAGGAGGAGTTAGGAAATGAGGAGGTAGGAGGGAGAGGGGAAGGCAAGCTAGTTGCGCTCGCGAAGCGGCCGCAGGCCCAACAAGTTCCTCCTGCTCCTCCTTCCTCTTCTTCTCACCTGCTGCTCCTCCTCCTCCTCCTCCTCCTCCTCCTCCACCTCGGCCTCCGTGCTCCTACCCTCCCTCCTCCTGATCCTGCTCATCCGCCTCATCCTTCTCTCTCTCTCTCTCTCTCTCTCTCTCGCTCTCCGACAGTGTACAAACGCCCCCTTTTCCGATTGCGCAGCAAGGGGGGCGCTTCCGAGGCGAATCGATATACTAAAGCAGATGCGGCGAGAGGCAGAGGGGGCGCGGGGGGAAAGGAGACCGCGCTCAGAACATGCAGTCTTCGTGCGCGAGTGCCAGGGGTGTGCACAGCGAAGAGGAAGTCCTTGAACGGCCGGAACGCGAAGCTGGAGCACAGTGGTCGCGGCGCGGCAGGCACGAACAGCAAGGGCAAGGCAAGGACAGTACATAGATCGAGGCAGAGCGTCCGCACATGAAGTCGCAGCACGACTTGGGTGATGGCCAAAGCCCAGGGCGGCGGGTCCTCAGCACCAAAGCGTCGAAGCAAGGACGACCAGGGTCAGCACAAATTGGGGCTGCACGACGAAAACGGAGAACCGCGCGAAGGAAATAGACTTTGGAGGTACCGCGACACAAGATGAGCGCGGCCGTGACATATCCACCAGGACCTTCAGAGATCGTCAGAGATCGTGTTGTAGGGTTCCACGTGCAGCAGCCGGGAGGAGGAGGAACAGGGGAAGGCAGAGGATGGGGACGAAAAAGACGAGGAAATCGGATCCAGACTTGTGGCCCGCTCTGCAGCGAGAGTGCCATTCCGAGCGACAAGGCGAATAACCGATCCTGACGTGTGTCCAACGCTGCAAAGTGGGAGCCCAGGTTTCTGACAGACCACAGACGTCCCGCATGGAAGCACCAGAAACGCAAATCTTGTGTGAAAGCGTTGCGCGGGAGAGGCGGCGCCACGGCTGGCCGTTGCCCGGGAAGGGAGGAGGAGAGTACAGTGGAGACCCATGCCAAGAAACATCTTGTTTGCCTCCAGGGTGCCCTGGGTTTCCTGGGTTTCGCTGGTTTTGCGATGGAGAGCGTGACGTCCCCACACCAAAAATCAGTGGACGTCCTGGGGCCTCAGGGTTGGGTTTCTTGTGGAAGGTTGCTTGTGTTCGAGCCCCTACTGTGCCAACATCGGGCAAGCGTGGATTAGGGGTGAGGAGAATTATATCCGAGGAGAGAGAAGTGGAGGAGGGAGCTGTAGAGCTGGGAGCAATGATGGAGAGCGAGGCAGGAGCACGGAGTTGATCGAGCGGAGGAAGAGGGAGAGGAGGGCGCTGGGGAGGGGAAGGAGGGGGAGGAGGGAGGGGGGATAGGGGAGCTCTGGGGACTGGGGACGGGAGGGGAGAGAGGGAGGACGAGAGGGAAGGAGGAGGAGGAGGAGGAGGAGGAGAAGCAGGAGGAGAAGGAGGAGGAGCGTGGACGGCACTGAGTATGGAGGAGGACGAGGCAGAGGAGGAGGAGGAGGAGGAGCAGGAGGAGGAGGGGGCGGAGGAGGCAAGAGGAGGGCACCGCTGGCGAGGTGGAGACAATTTGAGGGAGGGAGAGAGGGAGCGACGAGACAGGCACAGAGAGGCAGGCAGAAAGACAGAGAGAGAGGCGAGAATGAGATGGTGAAGTAGATGAATGGGTCGCCTTATAAGACCCCACCCCCATCCTACAAGGTTAGAGAGCATGCCCACCCCCCGCCACCATCCTTCACTTCCTCGGGTTTTCACTGCGGTGGGTGGAGTGTCGCCCCTCGAGGTGACCCTGCCATCTCTCGTCGTAACCCCGCTGCCTGCGGCAAATCCCGCCGCCGTGCCAGCCCAGAATTCAAGGCGGCGACGGTTCGAGGGGGGCTCGGGAGGCCGCCACGTGTGACTCCTCGTGCCTACAGAGGATTTTGATGATGATGATGATGATGATGATGATGATGATGATGATGATGATGATGATGATGATGATGGCGGTGGTGGTGATGATGATGATGATGATGGCGGTGGTGATGATGATGATGATGATGATGCTGATGATGATGATGATGATGATGATGATTGGCGGTGATGTTGATGATGTTGGTGATGGTGATGGTGATGGTGATGGTGATGGTGATGGTGATGGTGATGATGATGATGATGATGATGATGATGATGGTGATGGTGATGGTGATGATGATAGTAGTGATGGTGGTGATGGTGATCCTGATAATGCCGACGGTGGCGACGATAAACGATGGTGACGATGATGATGGTGATGATGATGATGATGGTGATGGTGATGGTGATGGTGATGATGTTGCTGATGACGATGATGATGATGATGGTGGCGGGGATATGGATGGACGCTGTAATGGTGATGGCGACGATGATGGCGATGGTGAGGCTGTTGATAATGATGATGAAGATGACGATGACGATGAGTATGATGATGACGACGATGCTGGCGACGATGACGAGTGTAAAGACAATGATGATGGTGACGATGCTGATGATTACGACGATGGGGAGTGCGATGGCGATGATGATGGCGGTAATTATGATGATAATGTTGATGATGGTGGTGATAATTCTAATATATCGGTGATGGTGATGATGGTGATGATGATGATGATGATGATGATGATGGTGGTGGTGGTGATGCTGATGTTGCCGAAGATGATGACGATAGTGATGATGAGGGTAATGGTGACGATGCTGATGCTGATGATTATGGTGGTGCTGATGACGCTAGTGGTGGTAGTGACGATCGTGATGGCGACTATGATGATAATGCTCTTGATGATGATGGTGGGGGTGATGATGAGGAGGAGGAGGAGGAGGAGGAGGAGGAGGAGGAGGAGGGCGAGGAGGGGAGGAGGACATGGATACGGAGGATAAGGAGTTGGAGGAGGAGGAGGAGGAGGAGGAGCAGCAGCACCAGGAGAAGGAGGAAGAGGAAGGCCGTCAACTAGGAGACCTTTCGTCTTCACTGCTTGAAGAGCTCTCCTGGAACTCGTTTGGGCCGTCTTGGGGATGTCGTGGCCACTTGTGGGGCATTCGTGGGAGTTCCTTGAGGCCCTCTTGAGCATGCTTGGGGCATTCTTACGCCGTCTTGGAGCCCTCTGGGTCCTCTTGGCCGTACGGTGCGTGTGCCGTCCTGGACCGTCGAAAAGCCTTTAAGGTTGCCTTGTGTCTCACGGGAGGCCCTCTTTGGCCGGGTGCCCTTTCGGATCATCGTGGGACCTTCTTGGGGGCCTCTTGGGGCATCTTGAGGGAATCGTGGAGGCTTCCTGAGCCGCCTCGAGATAAAGGAAGCCCGAAAAGGCTAGAATGCGAAAGTCAGTAACACACATTGATGGTGAATCACATTTGGGCTTCCCATGGACCCTGTTAGGGGTCCTCGTATGGCCCTTTGGGGCTTTCTTGGCGGCATCATAGGCCATCTTGAAGCCATGTTGTGCCGCTTTCGGGCCATCGTGGGCCAGCTTCGAGCATCTTGGGCCATCTTGGTTGCCCTGGTTACCTGCCTGGGCCGTCTGGGACCTCGGAACGCAGGCACATTGTTTTTTACGAGGGGTCGTCGCTTACTTGGTCCCAGGGGTGCCACTTGAAAGAAGGGGTGGCCTTCCTGTCTCGCCTCGGTCGAAGGTGGTGGGCACCTCGACGAGGCCTGCTGCTGCTGCGTGGTTGACTCGGCTGCGTTGCAGTGGGAGCAAACAAGGGGGCGCGGGCCTCTTTGTTCCTGGTGCACCAGGGAGCGTGGCCTCTGGAGGAGGAAGAACACCTGGGCGGGTCTACGGCTAGGGTCAAGAGAGGAAAAAACGCCCGGACCGGACAATTGGCGTTTACTATATGGGGATGGATTTTCTGCCCTCGAAAGGGGGGTATCTGTTTTTGAAAGACATACAAGCACCCCACCAGGAGGCACTTGACGTTCTGCCACGCCTCAGCGTGCCAGGGGGCACAGTGGTGGACCCTCCTCTGCCAGCTCCTTCTCCACATCATCATGCGTGCCTTCCTCTTCTTCCTCCTTCGCCTGCAACTACACAAACTGTTACCACCACCCCGTATTACCTTCATCGTTCTCACCGTCAATCTCCGTCCCCCTCCCTCCACCACCGTCATCCTCATCGTCACCACCACCACCATCATCATCATCAGCAGCAGCATCATCAGCATCATCGTCACCATCATCATCATCATCAGCATCATCATCATCATCATCAGCAGCAGCAGCATCATCATCATCAGCATCAGCATCAGCATCAGCATCATTAGCATCATTAGCATCATTAGCATTAGCATCATCATCCCCATCATCAGCATATGTAATCATTATCCGCATCATCCGCATCATCGGTGTCGGCATCGTCATCGTCATCACCATTCTCATCATCATCATCATCACAATCGCATCATCAGTATCATCATCAGCATCATCAGCATCGTCATCATCGGCATCATCATCCTCATTACCATGATCATCTGTATCGCCATCGTAGTCGGCAACATCAGCATCATCATCAGCAGCAGCACTATCAGCATCACAAGCATCATTATCAGCATCATCACCACCATCATCATCAGCAGCAGCACAATTGTTATCATCATCATCAGTATTGCGAAGGCCTTACGGCCGATGCCGCCGACCCTGAAGGGGGACGATGAACGACGACGACGACGACGACGACGACGACGACGGCGACGGCGACGACGATCGCGAGTCCTTGTTGGGGCCTTCCCCGGGGCCCTCTTGGGCTGTCCTGGGGGGCCTTTGGGCCGTCTTGGGGCCTT
Source organism: Prorocentrum cordatum (assembly GCA_963575745.1). NCBI lineage: Eukaryota > Dinophyceae > Prorocentrales > Prorocentraceae > Prorocentrum > Prorocentrum cordatum. The sequence goes on from CAUYUJ010015502.1 coordinate 23,893, forward strand.
CCCGGGCCATCCTGGCGTGTACTTGGGCCGTTCTGGGGAGCTCTCGGAGGCAACTGGGGCCGACGTGGAGTGTATGAAACCTGGAAGTCGAGCAGGCGAAAAAACATGGGCGATTTCGGGACCTCCTGGTAGCCTCTTGGAGTGGGGAGCTTGAAATGTGGGTTGTGTTTTCCCCTCTTCGGCCTTTCTTGGGGTGTTCATCATCAGTATTATCGTCATTATTTTCATCGTCAGCAACATCACCAGAATCACCATCACCACCATCAGCAGCATCAGCGTCATCATCATCATCATCATCATCATCATCATCATCATCATCAACATCAGCATGATCATCGCCGTCGGCAGCATCTCAGTCATCGTAATCACCACCATCATCATCATCGTCATCATCATCATCAGCATCATCATCGCCATTTTCATAATCATCACCATCATCATTCTCACCAGCATCATGATCATAAGCACTATCATCCTCATCATCGTCGTCGTCATCGTCATCGTCTCCGTCACCGTCGTCGTTATCGCAATCGTCATCATCAGCAGCATCATCATCAGCAGTATCATCATCAGCAGCAGCAGCAGCATCAGCATCAGCATCATCCTCATCCTCATCATCATCTTCATCTTCATCATCATCTTCATCATCATCAGCATCCTCATCATCGTTTCCGTCTTCGTCACTCAACCCTCTGCGGCTCCTCATCAGCGTGTTCAACTCTCCGTCACCGCCCGCGTCCTCACGTTCGCCATCCTCGCCCCCCTCCTGCCAAAGAGGGTTCCACCGTGCAACTCCTGCAGGGCTGCAGCCGCCTCCCCAGGAAAGGGGGACCCGCACCGCTCGGCGTCGGAGCCGACCACCTTCAGAAATCCACCCAGACAGCCCAGCGAGACCTGGATGGAAAAAAAGAAAAACGTGCACCCCGACCCCTGCTCGCCGGCCGCGGCCGCGGCGGTGCCGCCGCGGCGCCCTCGGGTGAGTGCGGGGCTGCGCCGGCGCGGGCGCCTCCTGCCTGCCCTCCCCCTCTTCCCCCCCCTCCCCCCCTTCTTCTGCGCCGCCTCCTTTTCGTTCGTCTGTCGTCCGTCGCTCGCCTGTCGTGTCGTGCCACTGGGCTCCGTCTGCGCTGGTAAAAAAGTGCACCCCGACCCCTGCCCTGGCCGCCAAGGTGTTCCTGACCGTGGCCGCCGTACTGGCCCTGCTCTCGGCCGCCAGCAGCATCGGGAGCACCCGCGCCGGCCCGCTCCCGGCCTCTGACGAGGGGCGAGGGGTTCCCTGCGACGGAGGGGCGATTGGGAAGAGGAGGAGGAGGAAGAAGAAGAAGAAGAAGAAGTGCAGGGGGAAGAGGAGGAGGAGGAAGGTGGGGAGGGGGAGGGGGAGGGGAAGGAGGGTTGGAGGAGACGGAGGGTTGGAGGAGCAGGAGGAGAGGAGGAGGAGAGGAGGAGGAGGGCTCGAGCAGGAAAGCGATTGGGGCAAGAAGGAGGAGGAGGAAGAGAGGAGGAGGAGGAGGAGGAGCAGGAGCAGGAGCAGGAGCAGGAGCAGGAGCAGGAGCAGGAGCAGGAGCAGGAGCAGGAGCAGGAGGAGGGAGGTGAGAGGCAGGAGGAGGGACAAGGGAGGAGGAGGAGGAGGAGAAGGAGGAGGAGCAGGGAGGTGGAAGGAGGTGCGAAGGAAGACAAGGAGGAGGAGTCGACGACGACGGCGATAAGGGGGGACCGACAGCGCCACCCCTCCCCCGCCTCCGTCTCCTCCTGGCCAGGACTTGCAGCCACTTCCCCTCCCCCACACCCTGGCAAGTGGTCTCCGATCTGAGCAGCTTTCGTGGATTGCCCGTCCTGGTCCCGTCCCAGTCCTGCTTCCTTCTTCGTCTCTCGCAATCAGTTGATGGATGCATTCTCGATATGGCGGCGTCGTGAACGGACGCCACCTGCGACGACGGCCCGACGTCCTGTGACGCCGCCAGGCCAGTGCCAGTCCGATTTTACGAGCCCCACCCGTCGCCCAAGCATCGAAAAGGAGGGAGAGGAGGCGAGAGCGGGAGAGGAGGAGGAGAGGAGAGGGGAAGGGGGAGGGGGGGGGGAGGGGTAGGGGGAGGACTGAGGAGTTGAGGAAGGAGAGGCGGAGGAGAGAGGAGGAGGAGGGAGGAGGAGGGAAGGAGGATCGTCTTGCGGAGGCGGACTGCATCGGCGGCTGCGGAGTAGGAGGAGGCGTTCGGCGAGGAGATGCGGCACGGCGGACGGAGGCAGGGGTTCGCATCAGAGGGCTCAGGGGCGCGAGGGGAGGCAGGGGGGCTGGGGGGGGGTGGGTCGGGGGACGCGGGGGGAGGGAGGGGGATGGATGAGGAGAGAGATGAGGAGGATGAGATGGGGGAGGCGGCGGGAGGCTGAGGCGGGGTCGGAGGTGAGGTGATGGCAAGCGGCGGAGGCGGAGGCTGAGGCGGCGGCTGCGGCGGAGGCGGAGCGGCGGCGGAGGCCGAGGCGGCTGCGGCGGCGGAAGGCGGCGGCGGATGCGGCGCGGCTTAGAGGAGGAGTAGAGGAGGAGGAGGAGGAGGAGGAGGAGGAGGAGGTGGCGGAGGAGGGTAGGAGGAGGATAGAGGAGAGGGATTCGGAGGAGGAGGAGGAGGAGGAGGAGGAGGAGGAGGAAGGAGGATCAAGTTGTTTGTGCGCTGTGGGCCTTTCTTGGTCCTGCAGAGACCTCCAGAGACCTCTAGGGACCTCCAGAGTCGTCCAGGGGTTGACGCGACCAATATCAACGTGTCTGCCCCGCTGCCAGAAGTGGCCCGCTGAGTGGCTCTGTACAGAGGCAAACCAGCGATTGCGCTCGCACAGCTGCCTTCGACGGCCGCATCCAAGTGATCCTCTAACATGGCCCAGTTCTTCTGCCTCGTCCTCCCGCTGAGGCTGCACAAGCAGCGGCTGCGTATATGTGCCTCACGAGATTGCTCGTGGCGGCCCAAAGTGTCATCGAGCGGGAGAGCCCAGAGTGTGCATGCTTCGCCAGAGGTCGGTCGCGGTGCTCCTGGCCCTGAAGCCATGGCCACAGGCCCTCCAGCGGGCAAAGAGGCTCGTGCAGCAGCTGCTGTCGCACTCGCTGTGCGGGTGGCCGCGCATGTGACTGTGGACCTCCAGCACTTGTCTTAAGTCGGGCCTGTCCCTCTACAGGGGGAAGATACAAATATAGTCCACAAAAATAGTCCGGAGACGATTTTTTACCATTTGCGAATATGTTTGAAGTATTTTGGGAGGTTCTTCTTTATTTTGGCCCGACCTAGCACTTGTCCCATGGTGCGCTGCAGATCCTCGAGCGGGCGGCCAGGGCGATCTCTGACCAACCGTCGGGCAAGATCCCTGGAGGCGCCAGCTGTCCCCCCGCGGCTGCGCCCGCTCGTCGGGCGGTCGATCCCGTGCCCCCCCCCGTTAGTCCCCCGAAGAAAGCCGCCCTCTGGGGGTGCCCCGGGGCTCCTCCTCTGCAGCGCGGCCCCGCGAGCGGCCGTTCTCCCGACCTCCAGCGCGCTGGTAAAGCGTCACGGGCGCCAGCCCAGCGGAGACGCGGCCCCTTCTTGGGTGTGATTGTCGGCTACGCGTGCAAATGGTTCATGTCTAAGTCTTCGAAAGTTCTCTGGTTTTTTTGGGGGGGGCCAGGATCCTTTCACTCCAAATTGTTCTATCCCGGGCCCCTTCCTGGCCACTGGGGGGCCAGGAAAAATGAGAAACGAGCACAATTTAGAAAGGAGCACGATCATAAATGAACGACGTGTAGGAGTGACCCCTCGCCGGAGTGGCCTCTGGTGCGAGGCTTTCGGGCGAGAGGGGGGTCCAGGCCCCGGACGCGCGGGCCACCGCAGCCGCCCCCGCATGCGAGGACCGGCAGGCCGCAGGCCAGAGGTCCCTCTTGCCCAGGGTTGCTCCTGCGTGTGCAGTCAGGACGCCGGAATGAGCACCACTGCGGGTTCAGTTCGACTAGACGTAAGAGTGACCTTTCGCCGGGGTAACCTCTGGTGCGGGCACAGATGGGTCCCCAGATGGCTGAGAACGAAGCAGGAGCAGCGGCTGGCGCGCCAAGGTTTGGTCCCCACGCGGCCCCCAAAAAGCCGCGCACCAAAGGTCGGGTACAGCCAGGACCCCGGTTAAGGGCAGCTGGTTAGTGATTTGGCCCCGAAGCCCAAAATATGGATTGGAATCACTCAACCAGGTCTGCCGTAGCTGGTGTTTTTCGGGTGACGTAGCTGGTGCTTTTCGGGTGGCGGCAGTTCCAGTTAGTGGAATGGGGCGGGGGGGGGCGCTCCCCAGTACGCATCGCTAAACCAGGCCCCAGTAAACCCAGTTCTGCCAACGCCCGAAAGGTCACTCTTACCCAGGGTCACCCGTGCGTGTCGCCGAGCAGCAGGGGCGCTCGGGCTTTCCAGCCTACCCTCAGATACAGGCCGGGGAGCCGATGCGCAGCCGAGGCCCGCCGTGGCCAGAGGACCCCCTTAGTTCCTGTCTCGGCGCTCCTTGTGGCAGCACGGCGGCTCCTCTCCCCCTCCTCCTTCCCCCCCTCCTCCTCCTCCTCCTCCTCCTCCTCCTCCTCCTCCTCCTCCTCCTCCTCCTCCTCCTCCTCCTCCTCCTCCTCCTCCTCCTCCTCCTCCTCCTCCTCCTTTCCTTCCTCCTCCGTGATCCTACCCTCCCCTCCTCCTCTCACCCTCCCTTTCCCGCCCTCCTCGTCTCCCCCTCCTCCTCCCCCTCCCCCCTTCCTCTCCCCCTCCCCCCTCCCCCCCCCCTCCTCCTTCCTCCTCCTCCTCCTCCTCCTCACTTCCTCCTCCTCCTCCTCCTCCTCCTCCTCTTCCTTCTCCTCCTCCGCCTACTCCTCCTCCTCCTCCTCCTCTTCCTCCTCCTCCTCCTCCTCCTCGGCCTGCGTTGGGAATCCATCCCGTGCCCCTTGTTCTTGCCTGCCGGCCCTCGTTCGAAGCGGATGCTGCGGCCTCGGCCTGTTCCCTGGAGGCCCCGGGGCCGGGCGAGGAAGCAAGGGGCCCCTTCGTCTCTGACCTCGGGGGACCCCGACATCCTGGCGTCTCGAAAAAATCGAGATGGAGGTTTTTCCTAATTTTCCGCTTCTGGGGGCCACTAATTGGCCTCGGGGTCGTCAAAAAACGACTCGGGATGAGAAGCCGGTCCTGGGAAAGTGGTCGAGAGGTCGGGGGCCCGTGTCTCGAAAAAATCGAGACGCCGGATGTCTTGGATGGTCCAGCACTGGTTCCGGCCAGCAGGAAGGGCGGCAAGGTTCGAAGTTGTGGGTTCGGGGAGGTTGTCTTGCCTCTTTCGGCTTCTGGGGGCCGTTTGCAGGCCCCAGGACTGAAAGACTGATCCGAGGTGAAAGATTGCACCAGATGGACACCTGGAGGGGGCCGATTTTGAGCGGATTTGGTTTCATCACCCTCTCCTGACAGATTGCTGGGGCCCAACCATTTCAGACCCCATGGCCGCCTCCAACCTGAGCAGGTGTTGTCCTGCACCACCTCGGGACGGCCTCGCCGCATTAGGGCTATGACAGGGGAGTTGGCACGGCTAGGGTCGGGGGTTGCCGAAGGCGCCCCTGGCCCAAGGTGCCCTCAGCTTTTCGCTAAATTTTAGAGCCCCTGGGGCCCTCTTGGCCTCGTGAGGGTTCTCTGGAGACCGTGGGGGCCCCCTTGGAAATCATTGGGGCACCTTGGGCCAGGAAAACTTCTAGCAACACCCGACGGGGGGACTGGCGACTCAACGTCGGATTGCTATACACCGGTAGGGTTTTGCTGGCAGAAGAGGCAGAGCACGAGAGCGTACGGCGGGTTCGCGTCGTGACGGCGGGGTGGCCAACCCGGCACGGGCGTTCAAGTTTGAACGCCGCCAGTGGCCCTCAATCAACCGACGCCGAACGTTTTGCATCGAAAAGCTGCGATCGTTCACGACGAGAGCCCCTTCTGAGTGCAACTCTCCCCTCTCTCACGAGGACGCTCCGGTGCCCCCCCCTCTCCTCCTCGCACGGCGTCTCGCAAGCTGGGCTCCCGGGCCTGTCGTTCAGCGTGTGCCTTCCGGCTCAGCCCGTCCACGGCCGTCCCGAAGGGCGGTCCCACCTCGGCGCCAGCGTGATGTCAGAAGCCAACCCAGAAGACTCACAAGACGTCGGATTGCCACACGACCACACGGCCAGTCCCGAGCTGCACCCGAGGTGCAAGTCCGTCATGAAAGCTGGCGTCGCTATAAAGCCCTGAGGGAAGCCCTTGCTTGGCGTGGCACACTAGAAAATTGCCCGCTTGGCTCACGTCTGTTCCTCCTCCTCCTCCTCCTCCTCCTCCTCCTCCTCCTCCTCCTCCTCCTCCCCCTCCTCTTCTTCCTCCTCCTCTTCCTCCTCATCCCCCTCCTCCTCTTCTTCCTCCTCATGCCCTTCGTCATTGTTCGCCACCCTCCTCCTGCTGCTCTTCTTCCTTCCTCCTCCTCCTCTGCTCCTGCTCGCCCCTCGTGACGATGACGACGACGACGACGACGACGACGACGACGACGACGACGACGACGACGACGACGGCGACGGCGACGACGGCGACGACGGCGACGACGACGACAGCGACAAGGACGACGACAAGGACGACGACAAGGACGACGAGGACGAGGGCGAACTCCAGGATCCAGCTCCCGCCCGACGTCAGCGCCGCACTCCTCTGTTACGCGATCCTGGTGAGCCTCCTCGGCCAGGCGGCCGGTCGCCGCCTGGCAGCCGCCCGTCGTCGTCGTCGTCGCCGCCGCCGCCGCCGCCGCGGTGGCTGTCGTCGCTGTCGCCGCGGCCGCCGTCTCTTGTCGGGCGGGACAGGGAGGAGGACGACGAGGAGGAAGAGGGAGAGGACAAGGAGGAGGAGGAAGAAGATGAGGACAGCGAGGACAACGGGGAGGAAGACCAGGGAGACCGGTGTTATTAGCCCAAGACGAGCCCACGAGTTTGAAACAAAAAAAAAGAAAAGAAAGAAAAAACAAAAAAAAAAAAAAAAAAAAATCCAGATTCCCTCTGGATTATTTTCATTGCAGGCAGCGGCCCATTCGAAGACATCCGTCTGAGAATGACCAATCGTGCCAAAACACCACTCCAGTGATTTCAACACCGCGGATCGACGTGCTTGCTGCGTCCTGACACCACTAAATATGTATTGCCAGAACACCTCCTTGCCTGGGATTTCAACCCCGCGAATCAGCGTGACTGATGCGTCCTGCCATCCCTAAGTCGCGCCAGAAGACAGTTTCCGGTATTTCACCATAAATACGGATCCTTCTTGCTGCCGCAAACTTTTTGAAAACGAATGTGGTCGGCGCCAAGGGGAGAGCCAGATTTCGAAAAACGAACCGCCCTCCATTCTCAAAGCTGGCGCACATTTCGACAACGAATGTGCGTGGTGCGAAAGCGAGAGCCACGTTTCGAAAAAGAACCCTCCACCCTTGAAGCTGGTGCAAACTGTTAAAGCGAATGTGCGCGGCGCTACAGCGAGGGCCAGATGGTGAAACCGACCAACCATTTACATACCCGTAAAATTTCTGTAAAACGAATACACGCGGCGCAAGGGCGACAGCAAAATTTTGAAAACGGCCCGCCCCTCATCGTGAAACCGCTGCAAACGTTTAAGACGAACATACATTTTGAAAGGGGCCCGCCTTTTCTGTGTGAAACTGCTGCAAACGTTCACGGCGAATGTGCGCGGCGCTCAGGCGAGAGCCACGTTTTGCAAACGGCCCGTCCTCTATCCGCGAAACTGCAGCACATGTTCAAGACGAATACGCGCGACGCTAAGGCAAGAGCCTCATATTGAACAGGACTTGCGTTGTATGTATGAAATTGCTGCAACTGTCAAGTTTCTGAATCATACATGATGAGGAGGCATCAGGCGAAACGCCAGGCCCGACCTACTGGAATATCGAATGGCATTCGGCCCATCCCGCCACCGTGCTTGGGTTGTGGGTATGAAGCCTCATGGATGTTCGTTGGGATCTCGTCGAGGCTTCTCGGGGGCACCCTGAAGGCAGTTTTGAGGCCTTCGGGGCCCCGTGGCTTGGTGCTCCCTTTGCGGCGGTTTCGGATCGGAAGGTCACGATACCTGCGGGAGGAGGGCCACGGGGGGCCTTGGAATCGTGGTGCTGCGAATTCCCTAAGGCTCAGGAAGCGGCAGGAAGTCGTTTCCGAGCGTGCCCGCTGGCGCATGGCGCTCTTCGCATGGCAAGCACTTCTGCCAACGATCTTACCGAGAATCTCACGACAGGCGTGCCCGCTCGCACTTGATGATGTTCACGCTGCCAGCGCTGATGCCAGGAGAGGCACTCCAGTCGTGCCAGTGCGCGGGCACCCCACATCGCATGGTCGGCGTTGTCGGCAGGAGAATATTTCCGAGCGCGCTGGCTTGCTTATGCCGGGGAAACGCAAGACTCGAGTAAGCCGGAAATCGGGTTTACCGACCTTTTTTTCACGAGCGTATCGTGGATATTGACGGTCCGGTTTTCGTGGGATGTTTGCAGCGGGAGCTCGCGCCATATTCCAGATTGGGCCTCGTCATTTTTATGATGGCCCCGTCGGGCCAACCCGAGTCCCCCGTACCCGAGTCTTACGTTTCCCCGATTATGGCGCACATCGCTTGACCAGCGCTTCTGCCAAGAAACTCATTCCTGCCGTGCCCGCTCGCATGCGACGGTCATTGTCGCTGCCGGCGCTGAGACCAGGAAGTTCAGTCCAAGCGTGCCCGCTCGCTTCCAGCACGCCCAGCGTTGCTAAGAAGGGTTGGTTTGGGTTGGTCGGGGGGGGTGCACGGCAACTCTTAGATGAGCAACTCTGTCCATCACACACCTACGGGGTAAGGACAAGCGGAAGGGGGACGGGGAGGGGGATGGGAGGAGGAGGAGGAGGAGGAGGCGGAGGAGGAGGAGGAGCAGGAGGAGGAGGAGAAAAAGGAGAAAGAGGAGGAGGAGAAGGAGGAAGAGAAGAATAAAGAGGAGGATAGTGGAGAAGGAGGAGGAGGAGGAGGCAGAAGGAGGAGGAGGACGCCCACGACCGTGAAGGGCACGACCGCATCCGACGCGCACGAGAGAACAAGCGAGGTGCTATAGGGGCGGGGGGGGGCAAAGGAGGTCCTCCTCCTCCTCGGCCTCCTCACCCCTGGCCCGTGGCGCCTCCACCTCCCGTCCCAGGGCCTCGGCCTCCTCGCGGGAGACATGCCGCGGAGCGCGAGAGGCCGCGCGCGGCGCCGGCCGCTGGCGCTTCTCGCGCCTCCTCCTCCCGTCCTGGGGCCTCGGCCTCCTCGCGCGCGAGATATGCCGCGCGAGAGGCCGCGCGCGGAGCGCGAGAGGTCCTCGGCCGCGGAGCGCGAGAGGCCGCGCGCGGCGTCGGCCGCCGGCGCCTCGCGCGCGGAGGACCCGGCGGGCCCCCCGCCAGCAGCGGCCTGCGGCCGCGGGGCCGTCGGCCGGCTGCCACAGCCCCACGGCCGACCTCGGCCTGCGCGCACGCGTGCTGGAATCCAGCCTGTCCCTCCTCCTCCTCCTCCTCCTCCTCCTCC